>CM040244.1:18385545-18785545 GCA_022545495.1 Chrysanthemum lavandulifolium | reverse complement strand
TATTTTACTTTAATTTTTAATAAAATTGATTTTTTAAAGAAAAAGCAGTTTAAAAAATATATTATAATAAAATTAAAATAATTTTTTAATTTTATTATAATTTTTTTAAATTAAAAAAATTAAAATAGTTTTTAATTTGTTATAATAAAATTAAATTTTTTTAAATTTATTATAATAAAATTAAAATTAAATTTAAAAAAAAATTTTTTATTAAAAATTTAATCGTAATAAAATTAAAAAAATTTGAATAATAAAACTAAAAGATTTTTTTTATTTTAAAGAGTAAATTACATAAATCGTCCATGTGGTTTGTATAACGATCGTTAGCCCTCACGTTAGAGATTTGCAAGGAGGTCATTTTTGGGACCGGGTCGGATCAGGGAAAAGATCCGTAAGATTTGTAAACAACAGGGACGAAACGCGCTAAAAAAAGTATAGGGACAAGATCCGTAACTTTGACCAAACCACAAGGACGATTTATGTAATTAACTCTTTATTTTATTTTTCAAAAATATCTTATTATTCTTATTGTAACCAAACCAATTTAAAACTGCCTTTTCGCTTCTTAAATATCTATAAATGTGATCTTGTTTCCGGTTCATAAACACCAATGGTGGGAATATAATTATTACTACAAAATATTAGGCACTGTACAATCTCGGTAACACATTCATTTGATGGATGCATGATGAGCTCAAACATCTAGTTTATTGAGGCAACGCTAGTGTTGTTAAAGATTTTAGTGTGTAATTAAAAGATTTGATAAACATTAACACGTTGTGAGATGCGGAGTACACAACCGTTTGTTTGAGTCAATGGTTAGCACTTGTGATTAAGTGATTATAATCATATGATTCGACCATATGAGTTGCAATATCAATTATAGATACAAATAACTTTTATAAAGGTTATTAAACCTTGGTGCTAATGTTATTAACCTTGGTTAATAACATCAACTAATACTAGTCAATAAATACAATTAATACAGTTAGTTATTAAAGAATTATCCCCATAATCAAAAGGAGCAAGTCAGGATAGACCAGCTCTTGTTGAAGTTTCTTGTCTTTCTTTCCCAAGCATGTAAAGTCGCATTCTAAGAATTATCTCGAGTGATACTCGAGTAATATAAGCAATTATCCCATAATCAACATTTATTTGATTATTTCACGAAACAATACATAAAGCAAAGATCAAGTTTCTTTTCTCATATCGCTTTAGCATTTGCAATGACACTTTTAAGTTTCTTTTCTTTGCAATGGCCACCGTTGGGTTACATGATTGTTTCTACTACAAAATCGAACAATGTTTTGATCTTGTGCATTAGCGGATCACGACTATTCATATCATTTCATGACAACAAACATCCGCCTCAACGATGTCCATCTTGGTCTGCATGCAACAAAAATATTTGCATATTAATATAAGTAATATGGGTTGATTAAATGGAAAATGTTTTTAAAAAGTATCATAATTGTCACCATTTGCTTTTGTGGGTAGAGAACACAATTTTTTGCTTTTGTGGGTACTTTTCTTTCAAATTTATCATTTTTTGGGTATTTTGCAAAATGTTTGGACATTTTTGCCCCTCTTAACTAATATATTTTTTTTTCTCGAAGGGCAAAAATGTCATATAGTACCCAAAAAAGGATGAATTTGAAAAAAAAAAATACCCACAAAAGCAAAAAAATTTATTCGCTACCCACAAAAGTAAATGGTGACAAGTATGATACTTTTAAAAACATTTTCCATTTAATCAACCCATATTACTTATATTATTATGCAAATATTTTGTTGCATGTAGCACCAAGATGGACATCGGTTGAGGCGGATGTTTGTTGTAATGAAATGATATGAATAGTCGTGATCGCTAATGCACAAGATCGTAAACATTGTTCGATTTTGTAGTAGAAACAATCTGTGAACCCAACGGGTGGCCATTGCAGAAAAGAAACTTAAAAATGTCATTGCAAATGCTAAAGCAATATGACAAAGAAACTTGATCTTTTCTTTATGTATTGTTCGTGAAATAATCAAATACATGTTGATTATGGGATAATCCTTATATTACTCGAGTATCACCGAGATAATTCTTAGAATGCGACTTTACTTGATTTGGGGAAAGAAAGACAAGAAACTTCAACAAGAGCTGGTCTATCCTGACTTGCTCCTTTTGTTTCATACTTGTCGTGACACACAAAACGTTTCAAGTCCTTAGTTGTAACAAGCGTACTGTTACAATACACTTAATGACATCAAAACCTTAGTTGATGGTATTAACCAAGGTTAATAACATTAGCACCAAGGTTTAATTACCTTTATAAAAGTTATTTGTATCTATAACTAATATTGCAACTCATATGGTCGAATCATATGATTATAATCACTTAATCATAAGGGATGTTTTTTGGGTGAGTTAAGGTGAAATGTTAAAGCTGACGTGGCGCTGACGTGGCAGGAGGTTAAACTTTAACTTTGGTCATGGTACCAACGGCTCTTATAGATCTATTGTTCCCATAAAGCTATAAGAAATCGCTTTTTTTTTTTTTGCATGACATACATCACTCGATCATTAAATGTATAGAGTATTCTATATCATTTAATGATCGAGTGATGTATGTCATGCAAAATAGAATTGGAGATTGGAAAAACAAATCCTTATCTTTTGCAGGAAGACTTCAATTGGTGCAGTCGGTCTTATCCTCCATGCACTTATACTTGGCTTCGGTCTTCATTTTGCCTACTAGTATTATCGAAGACTTGGAACAACTTATGCGTGCTTTCTTATGGTGCCAAGGTGACATGAAGAGGGGTAAGGCGAAGGTCGCATGGGAAGTCTTATGCTTGCCAAAACATGAGAGCGGTCTTGGAATTCGAAGGTTACATACATTTAATATATCTTTAATGACAACTCATATTTGGAGCATAATTACAAACAAAGAATCCTTATGGGTTCGATGGATTCATTCATACAAGTTGAAGGGTCGAAGTTTCTGGGATGTGCCGCTGCGATCGAATATCAGTTGGGGATGGCGAAAGTTACTCCAAATGCGAGGTACTATTAGACCTTTTGTATGGTATATTCTCGGTAACGGAACAAAGGCGTTTGCCTGGTTTGACAGATGGAGTACTGAGTGCCCCCTATAAAGCCTTAAAACTGTGCGACAAATTACAAACCAAGGGTTTACCATGAATGACAAAGTGGCTGATGTTGTTCAAGATAGCGAATGGAGATGGTCAATATCCAGCCCCAATCACTTGATCGTAATAGGGATGATAAATTATTCTGGAGGGACAATAATGGTGAGCTCAAACCTTTTTCGGTTAGCCTTGTTTGGGACTCAATTCGTCCAAGAAATGTTGAGGTCCCTTAGGTGCATATTGTTGGTTCTCGCAATGTATCCCTCGTCATGCATTTCATATGTGGCTTGTGATGTTAAATAAGCTAAAGACTCAAGATGTGTTGAGACAATGGGATGTTAGTAGTGTTACTAACTTGAACCTGCTTCAATGCCCTATTTGTAACACACAACCTGATTCTCATGCGCACTTGTTCTTTGAATGTACCTTTTCTTCGCAGCTGGAGTCTGGTAAGACGGCATGCTGGTATGGATAACATTGGTGCTAGATTGGTGAATATTTTAAATTGGTTACATCCGTTATCAGTTAAGAATTCGGCTAGGAGTATTTGCGCTAGGCTAGTGGTAGCGGCTTCTAGCTACTATATATGGCAAGAACGTAACAACCGTATCTTCAAGAAGAAGTCTTGTACAACTGAACAAGTTCGGGATGTCATCATTACAAATGTCCGTTTAAAGCTTATATCTCTACGTTTCAAGAAATCTCCTAAAGTTGCAAGGCTTTTAGAGATTTGGAAGATTCTAATGTGGTGATAATGATGAATCGGGATAAGTTCGATTGGTCTATTCGTTTGCTATCGTGAGGGTCGCTTATGGGAATGCATGCTCGGGATGCATGCGGTTGGGGTATAGTTTTGGTGTGTTTGTTCTTTTGTTATTAGTACGACGATTAAAATGGCTACTTGTCAAGCCATGTAGTTTTGGTTACGCATTTGTAGTGCGTTTAGGTTAATATGGTACTCAGCCATATTCCTTTGTACCTAACGATTGAGTTTTTTTTTGTGTGAATATATTTACCGGGGTAAAACCTTTTAACAAAAAAAAAAATTCTATATCATTTTATATGCATTTGCAAAGTGGTTAGTAGTGAAATATAAAGTTTGAACCACAATTTATGGACATTCTTTGTGTTAATAAATATTATAAAAGTTAATGAATTCATATACATTTTCGAACCGGTGAGAACGTGTATGAATTCATATTCTTACTTTCAACCATAACTCCACAACTCGAAAATGTATATTAATCAATACACAATATGTGGTGCAACTTATAAACCTATTGTTCCCCACAAAGGTATAAGAAATTGCATTTTTTTTACTTTTTTTTTTGTATGACATACATCAATTTATCATTCAACTGCATAGAGTATTCTGTATCATTTTACATGCATTTGCGAAGTGGTTAGTAGTGCAATAAAAAGTTTCACAATTTACGGACATTTTTTGTGTTAATAGAATTATAAAGGGCAAATGTTTTTAAAATGTATCATACTTGTCATTATTTGTTTTTGTTAGTACCGAACAAATCTTTTGCTTTTGTGGGTAATTTTCTTTTTAAATTCATCTTTTTTAGGGTAATATCTGACATTTTTGCCCTTCGGGAAAAAGAAATTCTATTAGCTAAGATGGGAAAAAATGTCCAAAAATTTCGCAAAAAAACCTAAAAAAAGATAGAATTTGAAATAAAAGTACCCACAAAAGTAAAAAACTTTGTTCGCTACCCGCAAAAGCAAATGGTGTCAAGTATGATACTTTTTAAAAACATTTAACCATTTAAAAACATTTGCCCAATTATAAAAGTTAATGAACTTATATATATTTTCGAGCTGGTGAGAACTTGGATGAATTCATATTCTTACTTTCAACCACAACTCCACAACTCGGAACTGTATATTAATCAATATACAATATGTTTGGATACAATATTGTATATAACCATTGGACATTTAAACTGTTTAACCTACGTGGGATAGATGCATGGCCGAGAAAAATTTTCAAAAAAAATTAACCAAGTAACTAATTGTTGGAAAAATATGTTGATAAAATGAGTTTTTGTCAATTTTGGACACACATAAATATACGTATGTGTTATGTATATTATTAGTATTTTGTGGGTTTGCATTCTACTTAAATAGAGCTAGATGTGTTCAAAATGAAGTTAATATAACTTAAGTGACAAGCTGAAAATTAGAAACCGGTTTACGTTTGTCCCACATTGGTTTGTGGTAAACTCATACGAGCCCAACCGACCAGTGAACACGAATTACATTGTATTATATTAGCTACCAACATTGCTCATCGTTGACAAGTGCAGGATTAAAGACTGTATTTTTAAACCGAAAGTATCAAGGCAAAATTGCAAAAACGATATTTGCATTTTCGCTATTGTAGTCTACATTGTTTACTTTTATTTTCTATAACGGTTTTTATAGATTGAATCATTGATAAACGACATCGAGTTTGGATACCGATGCTTTTGGATTTGAGATCTCTTTAACAACAACAATGTTTCAACTATATGAAATGGTCTAATTCAAGCCTTCAAGGAAACTCAATTTCAATCATTGTGTTTAGTGCATTTGATGACGGGCTTAATAATACCGCGTATGTGATGGGTGATACCATGATACAGAGAAATTCCATATGTATATTTCTTGGGCTTGATATTAAAGATAATTATGACATTACTTAAGGTATCATCTAAAGCTTTTATTTCCGGGTAACTAACCATTTTGTTACTGTGGTGTAACTATGTAGCTACATAAATGAGAAAGATTGAAATACTTGATATTTAAGATAATTACAACATTAGAAACTCTACCTCAATCTTTGTACATGTAAAGTTTTAAATTTTGGTTCCAAACCATTTACTAAAAAAAAAAAAAAAAAAAAAAAAAAAAGAGTTCATTTATATTTTCCAAGTCGAAATGCCATCGCGCTATCTTAATTTAGCGCATTTTCATTCCAACTTAGAAAGCATAACACAAATCTTAACACCTTCAATAAATAAATGCTATGGTATATTACATAGCAAAATTTCATTCCTTCATCCTTTGTGGGATTAGATGCTCAAATGATCTTCATTAAAAAAGATGCTATTTTTTACTTAAAATTCTTTTTAGTTCCTTACGTTTCATTTAAATCTACATGTAGATTACAATGCAAAATGAAACCTTAATGAACATAAACTCACAAGTGTTATAAACCGTTTCTATCGGCTGCTACTAAATGAGTGATACATGTTTTAATGATGTTTAGCATGTAAAAGATCCATTTTTGCAGAGGAGAATACCAGCTTTGAAATACGATGGGATCTCTTTGTTTTAGCATTTTTAGATGAGGTTGTCTCTATGCCTTTTGATTACAACTAACATGTAATCGACATGTCGATTAGTTCCAGGGTGGCTACCTAGTTGGCTCACTACCGGGCCAATTGATATACAAAGTGGGCCATAAGTTGATTCGGTAACTCACAAGGTTTTATTTTTATTTAATTTGACTTATATATAGTTGCGAAAAATGTTAGTGTGTATTTTTTTTGGATGAAAACGTATCATAAAACCTTTTGACTAATTGATAAAAAAAAAAGGTAAACAAGAGTGTATCCATTTACTTGAGGTGATCTATTTTGAATTTCTTATAACGTGTTCTTGGCATTGTCGTGTAAGCTTTTTATCAATTATTTACTCACATGTCGGAGAGATCATTTTCCCATCGTTTTTGTTATGGAATCGATCAATAATTCATCTTAGTTTCAAATTTAGTTACTGTACTGAACATGTGCCTCATAAACAAATAGATTATCAATCTTTGAAGATAAAATATTTGGAGTTCACATAGATTAAAGAGTTTTGAAGTTATATGAATTTAACAATTGGGATTATCGCATGACTAAATCTTATATTTTAGGCCTATCATAATCCCCCTTGGTAAACATTATACTAGTTCACACGCATATAAGCCATATGCACTAGGGTATATTAACCACTAATATTTTGTTTCTTAAACCAATGTGGGACTAAATGTTGAAATGGTTTTTATCCAAAAAGAACTTAAGGTAGCTAAATTTAGTGACCCATGAAGATTTACTAATTCAACATGTACCATATACATGCATGGCCATCATGGGCGGAGCTATTAAGGGACCGGGAAGGGTCCCGGCCCCCTAAGCCTAAACTCGTTAGTGTATTTTTTTCGCGTTTTCATGTGTATTATCGAAAAAAAAATTATTTCGGCCCTCCCATTTAATGTATTTCCTTAAAAAAATTTGTTTCGGCCCTCCCACACAAAATTTTCTAGCTCCGCCATTAATACCATCATAGACCACTTGTCTTTTAAAGCTACTCGAATAACTGATACCAATACCAGTATTTGTATTTATTTGTGTTTTTATGAAGATATCAACTTTAGAACATGACGTCATCCCATGGTTTTGAAATTCGTAGATAACATTATCTCTATACGTTTTCCTACATCCAACACTAAAGCGTATTCATATAAGTCGTGGACAATATTATTGTACAAGGTGGTCAAATTTTTCTATATGTTATGAGCTCCTCTAGCAATAATATATCCGGAACATAATATTATTCTTGAAACATGTAGTTCATGTGGACTCTTGTATATAACCAACTTCACTTTTCTAGCCTATGTGGGATGTAATTCTATGATGATTTATTTTAAAAAAATCTGAAAAGTATCTAAATGTTGTTGACGCATTTTACTATTATACTACTTCCGTCTCATATTAATTGTTTTGTTTTTGACTTTTTAAGTCTTTCTTCCTTAACTTTAACCTTAAATATTTTTATTTGTGTTATATATTTAATAAAAATTATACCAATAAAAAATACATTTAAAACTCAATCTATTCATATATTTTGCATCAAGTATTATATAACACAATTAAAAATATTTAAGGTCAAAGTTAGAAAATGAAAGACTTAGAAAATTCAAAGTGGACAGTCAATATGGGACGGAGGGAGTATATGCTTACGTGTTTGTTATATACGTTTATATTTTGAGTAATATGCTACAATTAACCCATTCAAAGTAAATAAGAGAGTAAATCAATTTACAGCCACTAAAAGTCTTAATATTCCAACTATATCATACACTAGTTAAAGTTAGTTTCCTCGATTTATCGTTCTTTGTTAGTCATGATGCGTGAAGGGCAAATTTTAAGTTAATGCAACTCATTTTGATCAAGTTTACCGAAGTTGATTAGTTGTTAATAGTGCCTTATTTTTACAACTAACAAAGTATTTCTCGATTACAATTAAATCACAAAATTACGTCAATTCTAATTCACGGTTTCCTTTGTTTCAATCAAAATATAATCTTGCAATTGCAACAGTGTTTGCTTTTGTCATTGTGGTGCAACTTATAAATCGCTCAAATCTACGAGAGATCGTATTTTGTGTTTTTTGTTTGGATGTGAAGAAAGATAACTAAATCTGTATATCATATAGCAAAACTCTCAGTTATCTATTTATTTATTTTTTAAAGGACTTGTAGATTCTTTTTAGAAACATTTTTTTAACTTAACAAATATTCAAAAATTATATATAGAACTTATAAACATTTTTCTAGTCGGAAATGATATGGTTGATCGGAGTCGTACTCTTACTACCAAACATATCATAACAAATTAAAATATGCGCATTAATCTACATTTACGTGGTTCGTATACAATGTAGTATATAACCAAAAAACATTTCAATGGTTTAGCCAATGTGGGATGCATGGCTGAGATATTTTTACAAAAAAAATCAACAAGGTATATAGATATTGACTCATGCATTTTTGTATTATAGAGTTTAAGCCATTGATAGTAAGTTTTGATATGATTATGAAGTGATAATGTGATTAATTGATTCGTAGATCCTCAATGACGCACATATTTTATCATTTCAGGTGGGCTTACTCGAATTTTTTCGCTCTACTTTCTTTGGTTGTGGTCGAGGGGAAACTCGATGAACATCATGCAACACGTATTTTATTTCTTGAATTACATGCCATGAAATTTAGAATGGTTAGCATGTTTTTTGTTTGTACTTTGTATCTATAATAACTCGAAAACATATTTGCATTTGACGTTGGCTTAAGCCCAAACTCGAGTCCTTCGATCGTTAATTAAACACAATATTCCAAGGAATCTATGTATCACATGCAACACTAAATATGTAATCAAGTAACGTGATGGTGATGGGCTTATGCAGGTTCTTCCATATGATATTCGACAACGGAAAAAAATTTAGCATATCGAAGTCTGTTTGTATATTGAGCCGTGATAATATTTTAAATACAAGTATATAAATAAACAAAGTTTCTGTTACAAAAACATAAAAGTTCATATAACTTTTTCAAATTTGTATATTGAGCCGTGATAATATTTTAAATGCAAGTATAAAAATAGACAAAATCACTGTTACAAAAACATAAGATTTCATATAACTTTCTCAAATTTGTATATTGAGCCATAATATTTTAACATCAACCAACATGCAAATTCGAAACCATTATATTAACTCAAAGACATAAATGTCAAATGCACTCTTCTATATAAGGTAGTAAAAGTTTTTCTCAGTGACCTATGTGGGACAAAAAGTTGAGATAGTTTCATCGAAAAATAGTAAGTATGTATTTCACTAACTAATAGGTTGATACTCGTGCATCCGCTAATCAAACATCATTCTAAACAAGTAACTAGTACAACTTCACTCCAAATTAAAATTTGGTTAATAGAGATATCTTATGAGACTATGCAAACATATTCTACTTGTATGTTTGCTTGCGAGCTTAGTGGGATATAAAACCTAAGTTATTCATCCTAAAGTATTGAGGCACATGAATGTAATAACGACACATGCATTTTTGTTATTGTAATCTACCATATTATGAGACTATGTACACATATTCGACTATAGTACAAGACATCGATGAGAATAGGAGATTTAGTTTCGATCGTTATGCTTAGCGGGCACGATATCACAAATATATTTTGTTGGCTTGATTATGGGCGGATGATCCAATTTGATTGAACGATCTCTCATTTAGTACTCTATCATCAACAACACCGCGACAACATTTCAAGCAATTTCGAATTTAAAATGGACTAGTTTCGGGATGATCCAATTTGTTTGACGATAACATATTCAGACGTACAAAGTATTATATTTTCTAGACCAAAAGCTTTTTCAAAATAGGTTTTGAATACTATTAAGATCTTTTTATAACGTATTAAACACAAAGACAGACATACTTGAGGCGAGAGTTTTTACATGCATACCCTATACTCTTCCAAAAGCATCCGTAGTGTAATTTTTTAAATATATTTCTAATAGGTTAACACAACATGCACAACATCGTAAAATTGATGAACACACTACTTATAAATTAGTATACACCCACCACTTAAATAACACGAGCTATAAATTCCTAGAATTTTCTATTGACAACGCATATCTTATTACAAATGTTTGCATTCGACGCTGATTAAACCTATACCTTGATCCAAAACGCTAAGTACCTCAATAGTGGAAATATAATGTTTTGAGTCGTTAAGAAAAAAAAAATATATATAAAAAGGTCAAGAGTTCATTTATATTTTCTAGCTATAGATGAAAACATGCCTTTTTTATTTAGCACATATTCATTCCATGCTAGAAAGCATAATACTAATCTTAACAAATTCAATCCGTAAAGGTTATAATATATTAAATAGAAAAAATTTATTTTCTTATCCTATGTGGGATTCAATGTTGAAATTATGTTTTTTAAAGATAAATGCTAAGGTACCTACATCGATCTACTGCTAATTCATGTAGTTTTACTAATTAATTTACGCCATCTATGTGGTCATTGTAGACTGTTTATATCTTAAGGCTACTCAATGATTCATACATATTTGTGTGCATATGTAGTGTGTTAAAAAAATCCATTCTTTGCAAAATATCATATTTGAAATATGATGGAATCTCTCTATATATTTTGTCTCTGAATTTTATCATATAAACCTTTTTTGTGATAATTTGAGGGTGGCTTTCGAGTTTCGATCACTAGGTTTAGTGGGTTGTTTAATTGGCTCAAAATGGGCCATGTGATTTACATCGTGGGCCAGAAATAAAGTTCTTGGTTATACTTTCCGTTGTGGTCTTTTATTCGGTTATAAGTTTTAACACCGGAAAATGATTATCCCATTTCACCGAGAGAAAATAAAATGAATTTCCATTGTTTAAAGCTATATTGCCGATTTGAGTATGATAAATCAATGAAGAACGTAAGTGATTCACTCGAAGACGAGGTCGTGTATGCTTATAAACTGTTATAAATAAAGACATAGTAAAGGAAAAATGATAAGACCTCATCAATAATTTCAGGGATAAATAACATTATTAATCACAACACATGTGATCTAATTATACTGTAGCATATTAGCTAGTAAGCTAGCAACATTTCTATCTCTGTTTCTTGACTTTATTGACATGGGAATATTGACGTAGATGCAACACGTCTTTTGTTTCCTAAATTACATGCCATGAAGTGTATTTTTGTAGGTATCGTAAAGCATTTTTCATCTAAACTTGATTTGAGTAACTCGCTCAATTCTTTTTAGTGGATTGTTTCTTATTGTTTATGAAAACCGTTTGTTAGTCCGTGTGTATCTTGAGTTAAGCACTGCTATTTTTTAGCTTATGGTTTTAGTAATGTCAAGACAATATTCATAGTTACGACTATTATTTCTGGTATCATCCAACCTTTCATTATGTACGTAAGCTTCTAGAAATTTCACCTAAAAACTAAGAAATGTTGTTGCTTGATAAAATGGGTGCAACATCCTCGTGTAACAGTTCAAACGAGAGATTTAACAAGTCAAGAAAATGATCAATTGACGACTAGTTTAATTGTTCTTGCTTCCGATGTTTCTGCACATAAAAAGAGTAAGAGTAGCCTCAAGAGAATTAAGAGAATACAACAAGAAAGGACACTCCAAATTTTGTTCTTGCAATCGTGTTAAAAGTCTCAAACTAGTTTGAAGTTGAGCAATATAATTGGTAAAGAAAGTTGTTTTAAGCACAAAAAAGCGTTCATAAGTTTAAAAAAATATACATATACATGTTAATGACGATGAATCTCAAGGTATGGTATTGAAGTCAGAACTCGATAAGGAAGCTAATGGTATTTTCGGTTATTAGTTGTATTGCTAATTCTTTGAAGTGTTGTTACAAGAGTGTTAGTATATCTTTTGGACTTAATGAGATACACGATATGGAGTTTGACTACAATTGCTTTTGGATTTGTGATATTTCAATGAGTACTCTAACCCCACCAACACAATTTCCAATCGACTAGAGCTTGTTATGACAAACATGTTTTCTAAATACTCTCCACTTAAGATTATGGAAGCTAGTTTTATTACTTTTGTCACTGTGGAATATTATCTTTGTAAAAGAAAAATAAACAAATCTATGCTAAAAAAAACATAAGAGTTCATATAACTTTCTCAAATTAGTATATTGTACCTTGTACTTTTTGTACAAGCAGCAACAACTAATTTGAAACTATTATATAAACTTTAACATATAGTTGTCAAATGCACTGTTATATATAAGCTAATAAAAGTTTCTCTCAGTGACCTAGGTGGGACAAAAAATTAAGATAGTTTCATCGAAAAATAGTAAGTATGTATTTCACTAACCAATGGGTTGATTACTTGTGCATCCGCTAATAAAACATCGTTCCCAACAAGTAACTAGGGTAGCTTTACTCTAAATTAAAAATTGGTTAATAGTGATTATGAGACTATGGAAACACATATATAATCTACTAGTGGGTATAAAAAGTATAAAAACGGACGACAACGTAAGAAAATATATAAAAATGGATGAAAATGTAGTGAAGCGTACGTATAAAAAGTGAGAATGAAAAAACTGAGGAGAGTAAAATGGGCTTTTTAAATTTGTAGTTAAAAATTGGAGAATAAGAATTCAACATTTTTTGAAAATTGTTGAAAAAAAGTGTAATCAAATGGATTTTCAATTTTTCCCTTTTCATACGAAAATTTTTTTCTAGAAAAGTAGACAATTTTTTACCAACTAAACGACTCCTAAGTTTTTCATCCTAAAAGTATTAAGGCACATGAGTGTGTAAATTGTAATCACAACACATGTATTTTTGTTATTGTAATCTGCCATATTTATGTTCATTTTATAGGTTGTTTCTTATCTCTCGAAGCTCTGAGATGGATTATATCGCATTTTAAATACGATTGCTTTTAGATTTGAGATGATACTTTAGTACTCTATCACATGCAACACAACGTTTAAACAACATTGAATCGACCATATACATGACCCATGAAGTAGAGGTTAAACAATTACCAATTGTGGTTACCCATATTCCCATGACAAGGACATGATCAGAACTCAGGGTGGTTACATGTAGTTATCACACAGATTAAAGGTAGTTACAAACGATTACTAAGTCCGATTCCATTGTCATTATGAATCCGGATTTACATTCATTTAACTGGGTGTGCACTCCTCGCCTCTTGACTCGTTTCGAAAATCCCTTATTTACACTAACAGTCTTTTGTCATGTCTTTTTTTGGTTGACTTGTTGTAGATTCAAGAGATGAAATGCGTCCATCACATATCATGTCTCTTTAATTTATGGACTTAACGTGTCATGAAGTTAGTGTAGTTTTTATAGTGTTAAGTTTTAAGGTTTTAAATTGATACAATTTTTTTATGAATGATACCACCAACATAAATGTATCTGGAAGTTGTATCTCTAATCACAATGGTAAGTGTATGTAAAAATATTTACACAAATATAACTATTAAAGAGACATGCTATTTGAGCATTGAAATACAATTAGCACATAAAGTATCAAACTATGTAAAAATGTTTCTACAAAAAAAATATGAGAATTTAATAATTTATATTAGTTATTGAACTTACAGTAAAGACGATGAAGAAACATGTTTTCATCTTCTTATAGCTAAGTCCAACATCATAATACTAATCTCAAATTACAACTTTCAATATAAACCAATATATAAAGTAGCAAAAGTTTTCCTTAGCCACCTATGTGGGGATTATAAATCAATACAGTTACTTGGAAAAACAAACGTTGAGCTCATGTAATTAACTTGGTTGACACAATAAAATTTAAACAAGCATCATAGAATGGTGATTTAATAACTCACCAGGTTTTGGGACGATCATTGGAATGAAGGAAATATTTTAAAGTTATCATTTCCTAGAATGTATGTGTTAGCATCTCAAAAAAAGGCCCATTCTGCCGCTTTGGTTTTTGGGAAGGTGGTAATTGGTAGTGGGACGTTAAGTTTAGACGAGGCTTATTTGATTGGGAGGTAGGTCAATTTGATGACTTTATGTTTGTGTTAAACTCGATAGTGATGACGGCTTCAAAGGATGATAAAGTTATATGGTCTTTCGAATCTTCAAGTAGATATTCGTGCAAATCTATTTCGTATGAGGTGGAGAATATGACTCACAATAGTAATTATCATCTATCCATGATATGGAAGTTCAAAGCTCCGCCCAAAGCCCGTATTCTTTGTTGGCAAAGTCTACTCGGTAAACTCCCAACTTGAGATTTACTCTTCAAATTTGGATCCATCTCTAAATATCAATGTAGTTGCCCACTATGAAACTCTAATCCGGAGTATATTGACCATCTATTTGTTCATTGTAAGACCTCTTTTTATATGGTGGTCGTTAGTAGATGGTGGGGATTTTAAGTGGGAGATTCCCCGGACTTTGGTAGACCTATTTGTTTGGTGGATGGATATGGCTAATTTTTCGAAGTGTAAAGAAGTATGGGGAATGTCATTTTTCTCGGTCCTATGGCATATTATCCGTAAGGCTTTCGCAGAAGGTTCGATAGTTCGATGGATAAGATGGTGCGCCCCACTCACTCATGAATGGGGCGGCGGTGGTCCGCCGGTAAGCTCGCTCGATCTTGGACGCAGACATTAGAATCTTGATGCACCACCACGAATGCTACCGCGAGTTGGCTATCTCTGTGGCATCGATTGTACAAGTTCGTGAAGAGGAGGCTAGAAATAAATATGTCTTTTCAAATAAGGAAACATCACCCTCTCATATTTTAGACCTTGTGAAATTCAAGACAGGAGGATGTTGGATTAAAGCTTTCTTTCCATCATGCTCATCTTCACTGTTAGATTTCTATGTAGATATGTTCTCGATTTTAATGAGCCATTCTTATCAGAAGTATGAAAACCTTCCTAGTTGGTGTGATCTTGCTCTTGCAGATTTGTAGTTTAATGTTGATGGCCAGCTATGGGTAAGTCAGGTTTATCACGTATTGGTGGGTCGTTACGAAACTTCGAGGGGTTTTTTTTGGCTATTTTTTATAGTACCAATGGGTGTTTTGGATTCAAATGTTGCTAAGGTGATGGCAATTAAAAAAGCATGTAACATGATTAAAGAGAAGGAGGGGTTAAGGTCCGTTACTATAACTATTGATTCTCTAAATTCGGTGTCTTGGGTTAATCATCTGGATGAGAGACCATACAGGTTGCTTCATCTCTTTTACGAGATTGATGCTTTCCTATCTGTAATTTCTAATAGATTGATTACGCATATTAAGCGAGAGGGTAATAATGTTGCTGATAACTTGGCCAAAGAAGATGTATCTCGATCAGTTCCATTGGTTGTTTGGTAGATGGCTTGAGTGTCGTTCCTCTGGGTTTGTTTAGGTTGTTTGTTGGAGTATTCTTGGATTTTTTTCCTTTTTATCCTTGTTGTATGTCTTCAGATTGTGTATTGTGTGCTTCATTGCAATTTTAATAAAACATCATCTTTCAAATTTAAAAAAGAAAAAATAAAGATACTATTACAAATCAACATTATATAAATTTAAAAGAAAGGTCCAAACTTACTCAAGTATGGTTGAGATGATTTTTAGTCAAGTAATTTAATAATTTTGATATGATTACAAAGTGACAATGCGATTAACTGATTTGTAGATCCTCATCAACGTGCGATTTTATCAACGATTTCATGTAGGTTTACTATAATTTTCCCTTCGTTGTCTTTGGTTGTAGTCGAGGGAAATTGATGAACATTAAAACATGCATTACGTCTTATATTTCTTGAATTACATGCCATAAAGTTTAGAGTGGTTGGCGTGTTTCTAGTTTCTACTTTGTATCTTTAACTAGAAAACATATTTGCATTTTACATAGCCCAAACTCGATTGCTTCGTTAAACACAATACCAGTAATGTGTTTATTATACATCGTTTATCTATTAATGGATTTGTAGATCCCTCCATGTTTGGGTTCACTCTAAATTTTAAATTCTTCTATGTTTGGTTGTGGTCGTGGGAAAATTGGCGAGATGCAACGCTGCTTTTTGTTTCTTGAATTACATACCTTGAAGTTTAGTTTCCTTGGTATCGTAACGTATTTTTCGTCAAAACTTGATTCGAGTAACTCACCCTATTCTTTTAAAGTTTAAAGTTGAATGTATATTATGGTTTACGAAAATTGTTTGTTTGTTAGTATGTATCGAACTCGACTAAAATGTGTGAGGTCTCTAGTTCAATTTTGCTAGGTGCAAACAACCTTAAGTGGCCACGCCAACCTCCCGAAAAGGAGGACTTTACCGGTTTGATTTTGTGTGGCGGTGGGTTCAAACCCCATGGATTAATTGGCCAAAAGATCGAAATCATAATTAAAAAATAAAATAAAATAAGAGTTCCTATAAGTTTTTATAATCAATAACTTAAAATAAATAAATAAATAAATATGTCATCAACACTATGGTCTACACCAAATAAGTTTTTAAAATTTAGTTGATGTAGACGTAGACTTCAAACCATAATATTAACATCAACACAGCCAAACACTATGCACTGTGATATATAACGTAGGAAAGTTTTCTCTCATTAACTATGTGGGACAAAGGTTGAGACAGTTTCATAAAAAATAATAAGTACTATTTCACTGATCGAATGGGTTGATTCTTTCATGAGCTTTATCATCTACAACTAAACATCGTTTCAAACGCCAAGTGACTAGTGTAGCTCACTCCAAATAAAACTTAAGTTGGTAAAGATTATACACAAACACATATTCCACTTTGTCAGTTTGCCAGCTTAGTGGGTTATAAATCCATTTGAGATTGTCTCTTTACAGTTTTTTTGCATCTAACAAAGCTTTGTTTGTCTCTTTTCAGTATTAAAACCCACGTTTTCATCCCAATGTATTGTGGCACGCAAGTTTAATAATGACATATGCATCTTTGCTATTGTAATGTACCATATTTATGTTCATTTTATTAGTTGGTTATTATCTTTTGAAGTGATGTATCATATTGGGTATTATATATATATTTACTAACACCCGTTTTGGGGTCGTATAGAAATTTTGGTTATACATATGTTGTTGTCAACTTGCCATTGGCTTATTACAAGTTTATACAAATCATACTACCAAAAACAAAGATGTGGCGAGCTCCCATTGGCCAAATTGTGTTTGAGGAGTTACTGTTCACCGTACAGCAGTGTATATATACGTGTTCCTGTGCAAAAGAGATATTCATTGGACTTGGTTAGTGGCTAGAAGTTTCTTATTTGTACACATGTGATGTTGTCAAACTCTCATTGGTTATACACATATTTTTTTACTACCTGCAAATGTGTATTGGCTATAAGTAAACAAGTGATTCTTTATTTACAGCAAGTAAGACAAAGAAACAATCTAGAATCCAAAAAAACATAATTATAACTGCAACAACAAGCCTTAAATACCCAAACAAATCAACGAATCTGAAAAATATTACAGCATATCAGGTAGATTTATTAAACTTAGTATATGTTTGTAGTTTTATTGCTACATTAATAATAGTTTGTAGCATTTATAGTGTTTAAGATTGTTTTTATCTTATGTTTCATGCATTCTAATTATGTTTTCTTATTGTTTTACATGTTTAAAAAGTGGTTGCTGTACATATATAATAATAATAATAACTAATACTAATATATAGAATTTCATTGAGTTATACACAAATAAATTAGTGTACCATGGAACGACATGCAACTTCATGCCAAATTCCTTTTCACAGCACCACAAATGCATGTACACCATCTGATGATAGTTATCGTAAGCATTGCCCAGATTTAATAAAAGAAAAAGAAACAGAAAATGAAAATGGTTGGTTAAGAAATAAAAAACAAAACAAGGGTCTACATGGTTGGACATACCAGCATGATTACAAAAATGTAGATACAAGATTCTCATCTGATGTTGCCTTGAGTCCAAAAAAATATGATACGTCGATTAGCAACAGTGAGGATCTTACAGCAGGCTATTTAATACCATCTTCGTCAACATTCAATGAATATCGTCCAGTTGTGCAGCAATGACAACAGCCACAATTAGTCAATTATCAATGTACAAATGGTAGAGAAGCAGGTTTATTTGTGCCATATGAAAGAAAATTGAAAAAAAGGCCTGCAAATGTTAACTTAAAAATTCCATGTGCAAAAAGAATTTGTGACAAATCATCTGCGAATTCTGTTAGCTCATCTTCGCTTTTGCAAGTTAACAATGACTCAGCTGATGCAAATAAAGGTAAATCAAGTTACTCTAAAAGAATCATTACTATTAGAAGTGACAATGAAATTAGTAGATAAGATCATATCTAACTGCTTTACTTTTTTTGTATTATTATTTTTCCAGGTGTGCGGGAACAAAATAGTGAAAATGGCAGCTTTGGACCTACATGTGTTACAGAATTATCCGAACAATGTCCAAATGTGAATACTAAAGGTATGAGTTATTTGTATCATGGGTTCAAAACTACGGTTACCAACATAGGAAATACCGTATGTATAATTTTTGTACAATAATATAAAACAATTAAAAAAATAAAAAAAATAAACAAAAAATAAAAAACATATATGAATAGCAATGCACATTTACAGCATTGGCAAGGATAATACACACATTTTAAATTATATACACACATATTTTTGTAATAAGACTTACATGACAATATTTTCATATTTCTGCTTCTGATTTTGGTTCTCTTTAAATGATAATGACAACCAGTTCTTTTATCGCAGTAAGCCATGATCAGTGTCCGTATTCAGGAACGCTTTCTGACACTAAGGCTCAACCAAATTATGAACATTATAGTAATATATACAAACGAGTTTCAGAGTCAGTAATACAAGGCAAGTATTCCGCAAAAACTTTATACCTGATTCAAACAGTTAGATTTAATAATTATATTACAATAGTAGAACTATTTTCATTTTTTTTAAACCTTTTTCTGTAATTGATAACAGGATCAGGCTCACAAACCAATGTTAACAAACGCCAGTTAACTGACATCAGCAGCAATAAGAAACCAGCGTTATCGGAAAGCAAAACCAAAAAAAGAAGGATAACAAAACAAGAAAAATGCGGAGAATTTACCGACAGTAACAAATCTAATAGCAGGACATCTTCAGATACTACAGGTAAATTCGCAAACAACATTTCGGTTTATTTTGCGCATTCTCTAATTACATACATGAAAACATCTTCTGATACCTATTTTAATAACAAATACAGTATCTTCATACATTGATTTGGGAGACTGTGATTGGAGATGCCATCATTGTGGTGCAGCATTTTGGTATAACGAAAGATTAAAACGTGGTTCTGCACAAGGAATGCCTACATATAATCGATGCTGCTCAGGCGGAAAAATAAAGCTAGAAGAAGAATTAAATCCACCAGAAATTATTCAACAACTATTCAAAGACAAAGATTTTTTGGAAAATATTCGAGCTTATAATCAGATGTTTAGCATGACATCATTTAGTGCACAAATAGATGATGCAGTCAACCAAGGCAAGGGACCATATGTGTTCAAGATCTCAGGCCAAATTTACCATTGGATAGGATCATTGTGTCCACCTGATGGCGAACATCCACGGTTCTTGCAGCTCTACATATACGATACACAACATGAAGTTGAAAACAAGATGAAATCGTTTGGTGGTCAACATTCAGATAGGCTCAAACCACAAATTGTCGGAACATTGATGCATGTTCTTGATGAACATAATGAATTGGTAAAGTTGTTCAGGACTGCCACAGATGTGTATACCGACGGGGCTCTACCTGAATTCAAAATAATCCTTTATAACATACCTGGCTGTCGTGAATACCAACTACCATCTTCAAACATGGTTGGTGGTATATTGTTTGAAAGTGGTCCTAATAGTGTTACCGATTACGATGTCATTATCCAAAAAAAAGGCGAACATCCGCAACGGATAAACAAGCTCCATTCATCTTACATGTCTCTCCAATTCCCTCTACTCTTTATATATGGTCAGCCAGGTATTAATACCAAAATGACCGTTAAACTAACCAATTCAAACGAATGCAGGAAAAAATTAACTATGAACATGTACTACATGTATCAGCTCCATGAGCGTCCTCATGAGTATGGTTTGCTGTTTAGAGGTGGAAGACTTTTCCAACAATATGTTGTCTCTGTATACTGTGCCCTCGAACAAGATCGACTTGACTTCATAAGAGCTAAGCAAAACAGTATTCGTACAGAGTATCTAGCAGGTATCTATGATGCCATTTCTAAGGGAGACCATAGTGGTTCTGAAATAGGAAAAAAATTATTCTACCCGCAAGTTTCACCGGAGGCCACGATACATGAACAGCCATTATTTGGATGCTCTCGCTATCTGCCGAGTACTTGGGAATCCAAAGTACTTTGTTACATTCACATGTAATGTCAACCGCCAGAAACCAAGATACATGAAAAGATATCCGAATCGACAAGTGCGCAGAGAGGCGATATTGTGGATCGTGTTTTGAACAAAAGTAGACGATTTCATAAGAATACTCAACGATGGCAAAATATTTGGACGTGCGACAGGAGGTACTAATACATTAGATCATTTTTGTTACATTTTATATTTAACAAAAACAATTACGACTTTTAAAAAAATAATAATAAAGAATACAAAATAACAACATTTTCTTTGTATCCTATCTAACAATCTTAAAAAATCTTATTTTACACTTCTTTATACAATAGAGTTTCAGAAACGAGGCCTTCCTCACTGTCACACACTCTTATGGCTACATTCTGACAACAAAATACAGACAGCTGAAGAAATTGACAACTTCATCTCTGCAGAATTACCAGACAGGTTATGTGATCCAGAAGGTTACAAGATTGTTGCAGATATGATGGTTCGTGGGCCTTGCGGAGCTGCTAACACAAAAGCACCCTGTATGCAAGACGGTAGCTGTAGCAAGAATTTTCCCAAAAAGTATAATGACAAGACATTTTTTGACGAAAATGGCCATGTGCATTACCGAAGACGAAGAACGCATAGTTACGCTACGAGAGGAGGCATACGGTTAGACAATAGTTACATTGTCCCATATAACCGATTACTCTGCCTTATGTTCAATGCCCATATAAACGTAGACTATTGTGGATGGAGCATGCTGATAAAGTATTTATTTAAATACATATCCAAGGGCGCTGATCGAATTGCTGCAAAAATTATAAAACCGCTGGGTGAAACTACTACGTCAGTAAACAATCCAAAGATAGAGATAGACGAAATAAAAAACTTTATAGACGGTCGTTTTATATGTCCGCACGAAGCATGTTGGAGAATACTGAATTTCCCAATTCATCACAGAGAACTTGCGGTGCAGATTCTTGCTGTTCATCTAAAAGACATGCAAGAAATACAGTTTCGTGAAAAAGAAGCTTTGTCAAATGTTGTCGCTGACAATGGAAGAAAACTAACAACACTCACTGAATGGTTTACGTTTAACACATTATATGAAGAAGGACGCCATTTAACATATCTAGATTTTCCAACAGAATTTGTTTGGTATGAAAATCTGAAAACATGGAAAAGAAGAAAGCACAGAAATAAAGCGTCGGTTGGAAGATTGGCGTATGTGCATCCTTCAGCTGGTGAACTTTTCTACTTTAGAATGCTACTGTGTCATCAAAAAGGTTGCAAATCGTTTGTTGATGTACGAAAAGTGAACCAGCAAGTACTACCAAACTACCGGGCAGCATGCCAAGCGTTAGGACTG
The DNA here is from genome assembly GCA_022545495.1 of Chrysanthemum lavandulifolium. Lineage (NCBI taxonomy): Eukaryota > Viridiplantae > Streptophyta > Magnoliopsida > Asterales > Asteraceae > Chrysanthemum > Chrysanthemum lavandulifolium. The sequence goes on along the minus strand of CM040244.1, from coordinate 18,763,264 downwards.
CTCGAAGACGACAAAGAATGGGACATAGCATTACAAGAGGCGGCGGCATCAGCAACAGCATCAGAGTTCCACGCTCTCTTTGCTCATATTTTAATTTATTGTGACGTGACGAATCCGCTACAGCTTTTTGAAAGACACTGGAGACACATGATCGATGATATTCCAAGAAAAGCATCTACGATTGTTCATATAAAAGATCTTCACATAAATCATCCGTAAATAAAGGGTATCTTTTATATGAATTAGAAATAATATCGAAGCAAACCGCCGCAAATCAATAATGATTTCGCTTCACACCACCCCATAACATCTAATTGACGATCTGAACAATAGATTGCTAATGGAGGAAAAAAATTACAACCTAGATAGATTGAAAGAAGAGGTGGCAATTTCTGTTGTCAAACTTAATAAGGAACAAAGGGAGATTTATAATCTTATTGTGCAATCATCAAGCAAAAAAAGACAGCAATTGCTCTTTGTATATGGTCACGGAGGAACAGGTAAAACTTTCTTATGGAAAACGATTATCAACACACTGCGTTCAGAAGGGAAGATTGTCTTCGCTGTCGCATCTTCAGGAATCGCATCTTCATTACTTCCCGCAGGTCGAACAGCTCACTCAAGATTCAGATTACCACTTGAATTGACAGAGCAGTCGATGTGTCACATAAAAAAAATACACTATTGTCAAAGTTATTGTCAGAGACTGAATTGATTGTTTGGGACGAGGCACCAATGAATGATCGAAGGTGTTTTGAAGCTCTTGATAGAACTCTTAAGGATGTGTTAAATAATGATGGTAAATTATTTGGTGGAAAATCAATAATGCTAGGCGGCGATTTTAGGCAAACTCTACCAGTAAAAAAAAAAAAGGAACAAAGGCAGATATAGTTGGTGCATGTATAACCAAATCATACCTTTGGCCACACTTCAAAGTGCACAAGTTGAAAGAAAATATGAGGTTAATGCAGACACAGGTTAATGACAGCAAAAAAGAAAAAACAAGACAGTTTGCATCATGGCTATTGGATCTTGGAGATGGCAAAATAGGCGAACCTGACAAAGAAGACCCACACAATGGCAAGTGGGTTACAATTCCTAAAGAATACCTTATTCCAGATAACGATAGTGGGTTGTCAGAACTTATTATTAGTCGATATTTGTACATCTCTAATTATTATTTTGGTGTTAAGGCCCATTGTATGTTGTAAGGCCTAGCCCATGAGATTAGTTCTAGAATTTCCTGATTGTATCATATATACGCATGGTGTGATCAATGTAAATCAAGGAAAAAGATAATTACTTCTCAATATGGTATCACAGCCATTAAGTCCCTCCTAATTTCTCTCTAACAAACGCTCCTTCCCTCCCCTATCCCAAGAAAGCAGCCGTCCTCAAACCCTACCCCAAACTTCGGCAACCATGGCCGGTGATGAAGCCACCCCTCCTCCTCCACCACCCACCTCTGCCGATAAACTCATTCCCTTTAGCATAACCAACAAGGTTCCCGTTAAATTGGTCCTTGAGAAACACAACTACAACTCCTGGAGTTCCTTTTTCAAAATCCATCTCGGTAGCCTTGGTCTCAAATCTCATGTAGAACAATAAGCTTCCTCTAGTACTATTAATCCGGAGTGGTCAAAGCTTGATGATCTCATCAAGATTTGGATTCTTGGATCCCTATGTGACTCTCTTCAAGAACAAGTGGTGTCTACACCGGGCAATGCAAAAGCCTTATGAGATCATCTTCAAAACCTATTCCATGATAACAAGGATGCGAGGGCTATTAACCTTGACAATGAACTCCGCTCCATCAAGATCGGAACCATGTCCATCAATGACTATTGTACCAAAATCAAGTCTATGGCGGATAGACTTAAAAACCTTGGCTCTTCGGTTAGTGAGAAGAATTTGGTGATGTATGCTGTAAATGGACTCGATTCACGGTTTGCTACCATTGTTAAAATAATTCGCCATCGTGAACCTATACCTACCTTTGAAACGGCAAGGAACATGTTGCTCTTAGAAGAGTCCACTTTGAATGAACAAACCGACGCCTCTACCACCACATTTGATAGCAGTTCCTCCGCACCAACTATCCTCATGGCCACTCGTTCATCCGACTCCAAAGGTAACACCACCCCTCAATCTCATAAATCTCACACCATACCACAATTGTGTAACCATTTTAATAAAGGGTCGTGCAAATTCGGTGACCGTTGTAAATTCATTCATGATCACCGAAATAGAGTGGGGCTTCAAACCAAAAATAATATTGCTAGTCACAACAGCCAAGCTACTGTTCGACACTCTGGTAATTCGCATACTACCAGTAATTCAAGTTGGGTTGCACCTGGATATTACCACCCTCGACTGGCCCAATACACCAGCCCTACACCAGCCCATCGAGCAGCACCCCAACCCAGTCCTTATGCATTCACAGCTCCTGTCTATTACACTCAGCCCAACACCCTTGCAGCCCACCAAAACTACCAGGCCCAACTTCCCGCCCAGCAGCCCACTCCCATCACTCATCACCAACAGCAGCTTCCCTCCAATGGTATTCTAGGACCCGCACCCGCCGTGTACTTGTCTCAAGCAACCTCCCTTCCTAGTGCTTTTAGCACTACAACTTTACACGACCCAACATGGAACATGGATACAGGTGCATCATCTCATTTAAATTCTAATGCAAGTAATTTAAGTACTCTTTTTAATAAACGTTTATACCCATCCGTACCGTTGGTGACGGTAATTCTATACCTATCACTAATACCGGACATAGCATTATTCCTTCATACCATCGTCATCTTCACCTTCATAATGTTCTTGTAACTCCCAACATAATTAAAAATCTCATTTCTGTACGACAATTTACCAGGGATAATAATTGCACTATTGAGTTTGACGCTTTTGGTTTTTCGTGAAGGATTTCTTGACTCGCCATATCCTCCTTCGATGTGATTTCGGGCGATCTCTATCCTGCTACAAGCCGTCAACTATCCCCACTGTTGTCTCCACAAGTCCTCCACGTGGCATCAACGCCTCGGTCATCCCGGCGATGAAGTGCTACGCCTCTTACTCTCGTAACTATATTTCGTGTAATAAAGAAAATACTACTCATGTTTGTCATGCTTGTCAACTTGGCAAGCATGTGAAGCTTCCTTTTCATCGTTCAGACTCTATTGTTGAAAATTGTTTTGATATTATTCATTCTGACTTGTGGACTTCTCCTATTATTATTAGCTCTAGTGGTTTTAAGTATTATGTTCTTTTTCTTGATCATTTTTCTCACTATTTATGGATTTATCCTCTTCGTTCAAAATCTGACATGTTCGATAAGTTTTTGCATTTCCGTAATTATGTTAAAAATCAATTTAAATGTGAAATCAAGAGTTTCCAATGTGATCATGGTGGTGAGTTCGATAATAACCGACTCCACACACTCTTTAATAAACATGGTATACAATTCAGATTTTCTTGCCCAAAAACCTCTCAACAAAATGGAAAGGCCGAACGTATGATCCGAACGATAAATAATGTCATACGCACTCTTCTTTTTCAAGCACACCTTCCCCCTACCTTTTGGGTCGAGGCCCTTCATATGGCCACTTATCTTCTAAACCTTCTGCCCTCATCCGCCATCAATAATGAAATCCCATTCACACGTCTTTTCCAAAAAGAACCCGATTATACCCGATTACGCATTTTTGGTTGCCTCTGCTACCCTCACCTACACTCACATCATAAACTTGCACACCGTGCTACCCCGTGCATTTTCCTAGGCTATCCCGCCTATCACCGTGGTTTCTGTTGTCTCAACCTTGAAACGAACAAAATAATTATCTCTAGACACGTCACTTTTGACGAAACCCAATTTCCGTACCGATCAATGACCCCCGCCTCTCCACCCTCATACACCTTTTTAGAACATATGCCTAATCCATTAATAAACCACCTTTTACACACCCCCGCTCCACCAGACCAATCCACTTCTGAACCCAACAACCTAACACACACCTCACCAAAGAACGCCTTATACCTCCCTGTTCCTGACAACATCTCCCACGAAACAAATTCGGCCCATCAACACAACAATCAGTCCACAACCTCCAACTCACATCAAACATCGACCCACAACACCTCCTCGACCCATTCCCACCAGCCTATTACCGAACCCACTCACGCTCACCGCATGGTCACTAGGTCTCAATCGGGCATTGTCAAACCAATTGATAGCTTATCTTTACATACGTCCTCTATTTCTCCTATTCCTAAATCTCCATTTCTTGCTTTAAAAGACCCCCATTGGTGTAATGCTATGTTCGATGAGTATAATGCGTTAGTTAAAAATGGTACTTGGATTCTTGTACCAAGGCCTACAGGTGTTAACATGGTCCGATCTATGTGGTTATTTAAGCATAAGTTTTATGCTGACGGGACTCTGAGCCGCTATAAGGCTCGTTTGGTTGCCAATGGAAGTAGCCAGCAACTTGGTATTGATTGTGATGAAACTTTTAGCCCGGTCGTTAAACCGGCCACCATTCGCACTGTTCTTAGCCTTGTTGTATCTCGCAAGTGGCCCATTCACCAGCTTGACGTTAAGAATGCATTTCTTAACGGTGATTTATCTGAGACTGTCTACATGCATCAACCTCTGGGATTTGTTGATTCTCGGTACCCTCACCAAGTGTGTCTCTTGCAGAGATCTTTATATGGACTGAAGCAAGCACCTCGTGCTTGGTTTCAGCGTTTTGCAGGTTATGCCACTCGGGTGGGTTTCTATCATAGCCGGTGTGACTCCTCGTTATTTATTCTTCGACAGGGCTCTCAAGTTGCTTATTTACTTATATATGTGGATGATATTATTCTCACAGCTTCCTCTACAGATCTTTTTCAGCAGATTATTGCCTCTTTACACAGTGAGTTTGATATGACTGATCTTGGGGCGCTTAATTACTTTCTTGGTATCTCTGCGGTTCGTCACTCTACAGGGTTGTTTTTATCTCAGCGGAAATATGCTACTCAACTTCTGGAACATGCACACATGGTTAACTGCAATCCTTTTAGGACTCTGATTGATACAGAGTCTAAACTGGGTCCTGAGGGTGTTCCTGTTCAGGATCCTACATTGTACCGCAGCCTCGCAGGTGGTCTACAGTACCTTACGTTTACACGACCTGATTTGTCTTATGCAGTCCAGCAGATCTGTCTCTATATGCATGATCTACGTGAACCTCATTTTGCCACTCTCAAACGTATCTTGCGATATGTTCAGGGGACATTGGACTTTGGTCTTCACTTATATGCATCATCTACTACTTCTCTTGCTGGGTATACTGATGCTGATTGGGCAGGCGGCCCTTCTACACGACGGTCTACTTCTGGTTATTGTGTCTTCCTGGGTGATAATTTACTCTCTTGGTCCTCCAAACGTCAGCACACCATCTCCCGCCTCATCGCCGGCCGAATACAGGGGTGTTGCTAACGTTGTGGCCGAGACTGCATGGCTTTGCAATCTACTTCGTGAGCTACATTCTCCTTTGTCGACTGCCACCCTTGTCTACTGTGACAACGTCAGTGCTATTTACTTGTCTGCCAACCCTGTTCAACATCAACGGACGAAACACATTGAGATCGACATCCATTTCGTTCGAGACATGGTTACTGCTGGTCAGGTTCATGTTCTACATGTCTCCTCTCGTTATCAGTACGCCGATATATTCACCAAGGGACTGCCTTCGATCCTGTTTGAAGAATTTCGATCCAGCTTGAGCGTCCGACCTCCTCCCGCTCTAACTGCGGGGGCGTATTAGTCGATATTTGTACATCTCTAATTATTATTTTGGTGTTAAGGCCCATTGTATGTTGTAAGGCCTAGCCCATGAGATTAGTTCTAGAATTTCCTGATTGTATCATATATACGCATGGTGTGATCAATGTAAATCAAGGAAACAAATAATTACTTCTCAATACTTATCAGCTTTATCTATGATAAAAATACTTTGGACTCACCGACTGCAAAAATTCTACAATATAAAGCAATTGTTTGTCCCAAAAATGAAACAGCAGATGCAATCAACAAACAAGTTTGGTCATTGATACATCGGGAAAGCACAACTTACTTAAGTATCGATGAAGCAATTCCGTTAGGAAAAAATGGAGCTGAAAATGAGCTACTATACCCACCAGAATATCTAAACACACTCAAATTTCAAGGTCTGCCGCCACACAACCTTACACTCAAAATCGAACACCTATTATGTTACTCAGAAACGTTAATTTAGGGGGTGGCCTCTGTAACGGAACAAGAATGATTGTAACCCAGCTGTTGTCGAAATTAATTGAAGCAGAAATAATTACAGGAACCAGAATGGGCGAAAAAGTCTTCATTCCAAGAATACCCTTAACCGCTAGAGATCCTAATTTTCCATTCATATTCAAAAGAAAGGAGTTTCCAGTTAAAGTGTGTTATGTGATGACTATTAACAAGAGCCAGGGGCAATCTCTAAAGAAGATTGGAGTCTACCTTCCAGAACCAATATTTGGCCACGGGCAGCTTTATGTCGCACTTTCTAGATCTACCACACCTTATGGTCTAAAAATGCTTATTAAACAACAAAACGACTACCCACCAACAGCCACAAAAAATATAGTATATAAAGACTTTTTAGAAACAATTACTAAATCAAAGGTCTTTTTACACATAGTTATATGATAGATAGAAATTGCAAATTTTATGTGTTATAATATTATTCTGTACATTAGTATTGTTTAAAGTTAAATTGCATTGTTTTGTTTATTATCATCTAACATGAATACTAACCATCTTATTCTTAACTTATTGCAGAATGGCAATGTCAACAATTGAAGAACTAAAACCAGGTATGAAAGATAAAATTATTGAACTAAAAATGTATCGCACATGGGCAGCAAGAGATCCTCCAAGCATAATAGAAAAAGGTTACGGAGCAATACTATTAGATAGACAGGTACATATTATAAAATAACTTATGCAACAATTTCCATAATTCGACGCCCTAATTATCAAATAATGTGTTCAGGGGGATGCAATACAAGTGAATGCAGAAGCAAGTGACATTGAGCATTTCAAAGCTTTACTTATACCTGGCCAGGCATACCGCATCTCAGGCTTCGAATGTGTGAACACAGACAACTGGCAGCAAACTCTTGAAAACCCACCATCCCTTTTGTTCAACAAAACAACAAAGTTCGATAAAATACCATCTGAGACTTTCCCCCTCCATTATTTCAACTTCAGCTCTTACAATCAGTTACCTGCCAAAATTGTAGATCCCAAAGATAATACAAAAAAAACATATCCAGTACTCACAGGTAATATTTAAAATTTTTAAAACTTAGTTTTTCCATTACTTAAAAAAAATAATAAATCAATAAAAAAATAATAAATAAATAAAAAATAAATAAATAAATATAAAAAATGACGAGATATACCTTCACCTTGGCAGACTACATTGGCTATTACATAAACTCAGGAGAAGTTGAGAAGGTTGGTAATCCAAACAAAAACCAGTCTCTGATAAGAAGGGTCGGAATCGAAAATCTCAAGTAAGTATCTTCACTAAACCTCCAAAAAAAATTTACATGAAAGCTGTTATATTACACTGATACCATTTGCATTTAAAAATTACAATACAAACAGTCGAAACTTTGTGGAACTCACCTTATGGGATCATCTTGCACAAACCTTTCCAAAAGATACCATTGACAAACTTGAAAGGCCAATCATAATAGCTGTTTCATCCTGTAGAGTATCAAAGTATCGAGACAGAGGTATGTTAACATAAAACAATAATCACTTACATATGATTTATATAAAAAATAAACAAAAAAATTTAGACACGCAAAATTTCCATTTGCAGCTTTGCAGCTATCATCAACACCAACAAGTTACTACAACATAAATCCAAGAATTCCGCAGCTTGCTCAATATCAAGCACAGTAAGAATTATACTTTTAACTACTACAATATAAACCACAGACCTTTTTTTTTTTTTCCAACTATAATAATATATACATTCGACATATACAAACAACTATATGAACATAAAGCACCTCTAGATGTAATCAAATATCGCTTAAACGATCCAGAACAAGAGAAAAAAAGAAATCGTTTCCCTCTGTCAAAACTACTTGCTCAAAATCCAGAACCTTATTATGTAAATTATTGCAAAATATGCTATTTTAATACGACCCTGATAACGCCTTCTTACAACAACTCACTTTAACAAACCACAACAAATAAAAACAGGGTGTACGTTTCACTTGCGAAGGGACCATCATTGGGGTCAACACAGAACGCGACTGGTACTATATATCATGGAACAAGTGCAGCATCAAAGCCAAAAAGGAAATGACGTCTATAAATGAAAAGAGCATGGAATTTTGGAATCGACATTCTACAGGTAACAAAAATACAAGTTCAAACCTTAAGTTTTTACAACACGCAATTTAACTAACTCATTTCTACAGATACAATTTCAGAGTATCCATAACAGACACGAGTGAGATGGCACACTTTACTTTTTTCACACCAAAAGCAGATACAATTGTTGGAATTGACTGCGCCAGTTTGGTGAAATCAATTGCCAACCCAGACCCGCGCGTTTTCCCACAAAAAAATTCACGACATCATCGGGCAACAACATATATTTCAGTTTTACTTTAATCCTACTTGCAAGGAAGGAGCAGTAGAATTTATCCTCAGTGACATATTGGATAACTACGGACAACAACAACAGATTGAAGAAACATCTCACAGTAAGCAAAAAAACTTAATAAAACTATTTTCCAAATTTATACTAAAACTATACAGCTACTCGACACTAACTATATCATGTCATTACTACAGGCGAAGCAACATCATCACAGAAACCCGCTTTTATTGAATATACAACAGGAATGCAATCTGTTTTAGAAAAAGCAGGATCATCAACACAAGGAGAGAGCCAATATTCGGGTAAAAAAAAAAACAAATACAATAGATCTTTTCTTTTTCTTACTAAAACTATGTTATAACTAAATAACGCACTAACAACATCATTTGCTATCTACAGATGTCATACCAACAACAGCCGATATTCCTGAAATAATTGAAACACCAGCCAAAGACAAGGCACATGAACAACAGTCATCAGGTAACTACTATTTTTATAAAATATAACATTTGTTCAAACATTATATACAAACAAAACCTAACCAACACTCTTTTTTTTTATCTATTACAGAAGTCGACATAACACCACCAATGTACACTGGAATGCAGACACGCTCAAAATCAGACATGGGAACCGACACAAGCCATAAATCTGCTAAAAGAACACTTTTCCCAGAAGAAGCAGCAGATAGCAAGAAAAAAAAGAACTAGAAGCTATGACAAGCACACGGCTTTTATCATCTAGCTACTAATCTAACTATGTAAGCACTATAAAAGTGCAAGTTCACAATGTCGGTTGCTACAAATATCTACCAACAATAAAAATAAATGTGCAACCTTAGACGAAGTAAAAAACAGACATGTGACTACCTCTTTTGTAACTTCGCTAATCGAATAATAACTGTGCTTACTTACTGTATTTTCAACTATATTTGTTTGTAGCTACTAATGATTTAACATATTCCATGCTTTGTACCATACAACATCCAAATTATATACTAACACCAATAAAAAAATATATATATCAACACACCAAATTATCTAATAACTAACATTTCTATTGATAACATAAAATACATCAGATATCTTACAACCATAACCAACATTACACTTAACTTTACTACATACCATACAATACTGATACAAAACTAACTTATTTTAAGTTTCTTGATAATACTGGATTTCTCACCAGCTTTTAAAGCAGCATCATGTTTCATCCGAAGCAAACGACCAATTTCAGCAAAATCCTCCTGTTCTGCAACTTTCAGATATGCCAAACCCTCATCAACAAGAGAATCACCCATAAACTTCTTCAACTCAGCAATAAGTCCATGTCTCTGTTCAACCCGCGCCTCTATCTCTTCAATTATTTGATTACAGGTACTTTCATCATCCCTGTACGCCTTCTCTTCCCGCGAAAAAATAGCATGAAGAACTTTGTGAACACGACGATCACCAATTTGATCTGCAATCTTCAAACACTTAGGAAATTTAGGAGCCACCGACGCACCAATTTGTGTTGATTTTTGTTTTAGGGGCACCGATTATATTCACACTTTGATGATAGAAGAACGCTTTGTTTGTTGCACAAAATTTACATGTCAAAAATCATGGTGTTATTCAAAATTTATTTTGCAAAAACTTTTGATTATAGAAAAACAAAATATGTAAAAGTGTTTTTTGGATAACTATGTTTTTCAACATTTTGACCGACTAATCTAAGAAATTTAAACTCACCGCCACAGTGACCCAAATCAGGTAAAACCTTTCTTTTTTAAAGATTGTTGTTTACATATAACAGAAATTGAAAAAATAATATTAGATTTTTACAGTCAAGCAGAGTATGTAAATTGATGTAAAAGAGAGTTTTTCATATATTGTATTAAACAAAAGTAATTTTACAAGGTCACAAATATGTATTTAGTTTTGTTGTTACACACTTTGGTTTAGAATTTGTTCGGTTAACGATAATGCTTTAAATTTTGTCATTATTGAGATGATTAATATACCCTGTTTACCTTTTTTGGTCAATTAGGCAAATGATTAAAATAGCTACGCTTTGTTTAGTTTTCGGGCAAATTTGGTCACGCCTATGTTTCTTTTCTTCATTCTCCCTCTTTTCTAAAACAATCGCATGTTTGAAATGACGGGATTGCGTTTGTGTAGTAGCGGATGATAGAGTACTCCTTTGGGGATGTAAGAAGCCAATTGCATCAGTCACTTAATAACGTTATTTGAACTTGGTTTTAGTTATTCGACTAGCTTTGAAAGATACACAGTATCTAATGAGCACGTACATCATATTGATTAAGATAGTAACTAAACGCATGAGTCAAAGGGTAAATCTAAGCACTTCTTGATAAAAAGCTATTTCAGCCCTTCAATCCCACATAGGAAAAAGAAGATTAATGTTGATGGCTGATATACCGTAGTCTACATTGATCATTGTGTTAGGATTAGAATAATGTTTTCGCGCGTATCATTTGAGTTGTTAAATAAAGAAATTTATCATCTAAGGACACGAGTGAAAACTAATTTGTAATCATAACTTTTTTAGAAAGCCATTACTAAAACTAATTTGGTTTTGGTTAACTTGTTAATAAATTCGTACGAGAGAATTGTATAACACATTTTTCTTACCATTTTATCCTCGAGAGAAAGGTTGTTCCGTGACTCACTGATCATCTTTTTAATTTCTCGTTCTCTCTCATGATACATGGACTTTAGTTCAACATGTTTTTTCCGCAAAGAACAAACTGTAGCCACTTCTTTATGTTTTCAGGCGTGTTGGGTCATCTCTATTTTTCCTCTTCCTTTTTCCTCCTTGAACTAGTCGAGTCCATATCAATTGGAACGATGTCATAATGTTGCAGATAGAGTACTATGTAGAATCACAAAATCCACTTTTATTCTCACAAAATAACCATAATCAAACATTGTTTCAATCATCCCAATAGCTTCGAATGATGAATAACCTATAAAAGGAACATAATACGTAGTAAATTTTTGTACGTGACCTACCTTATCAATCTTAATTAACGCTTTCTTAGTACATAGGAAGCAGTTGTTGTAGCTGATGAGAATCCGAAAAGTGTACTCACCTCCCTCTAATTTTCAGTTGTCACCACCTACCATCAGCAAAGAACATATAGTTGAAGTCACACATAACTCGAAATACGTATAACGAATAACTTATGAATAAGAATAAAAATTAAACCTTTTCAAACTGACTCTTTTAGTTCCTTTCCTCCTATCATAGGAGCCCTATCATTTCAAAACTGACTCTTTTAGCTCATAAATAAATCCATATTCATGATTAACACACATAGTTTACTCGTGAACCAATGATGACTAATTTATAGCGAAAAAACCTAAACAAGTACTCAATAAAACCAATGGCGTAGTTAATATGTTGTAAAACCAAACAAGGAAATAAAGAGGATGAATTACATGAGCTTGGTGCCCATGAAGTTATGGAAAGTACATAGTGTTTTCCAAACGAGAGAGTCTTTAACAACGTTGTCATGAGAGGCCAATGCCATGGGATTAGGCTGACTCATCAGTGACAGTTCCAATCGGCCACATCAAAGGGTCACCATAAAATTAAGAGATAGAGTACCAGAAAACACACACTTACAAGTTGAAGAGGAACTGAGAGATAAGTGAAGGCCAGGAAGTTATTTGAGTAGATTCAACAATGTTTGGATCGATGTCGTCATGTCGTAGAGTTGTTGGTTATATAGTAATGCATAGACAATATCCAAATCCAAATATATAGTGTGTATATATAATGGTTCAAACTTTGTATTAATTAGTCATTTAAGTAGATTCAACGATACAGAATGATAAGTAATTTTTAAATAATAGAGATTAGGATACTAAAAGTTTATGAGTTGTCGTGAATGTAGAGAACCATAACATATATTTTTGTTGAGATAAACAATTCTAACCTTTAGTCCCACATAGGTTAAGGGAATGAAATGGTGCTAAGTTGTATACATCAGCCGACCGCCCACATTCTTTCTCGATGTAAACAGCTCGGTCCGATCAGTTTCCTCAACCAAATACCGAGTGTTAGGCAAATGAGAAAGATCAGCCACAGTGAACTTGTCACAAGCTAAAACTAAGCCTGGAGGTTTGAAATTTTATGACTGAGCTTCTAGATCTGGTCATTGGTCAATTGAGGCTTTTACTAACGAGTTTGTTCCATGAAGTCCTAAACACACACAACACATATAGATTATGATGTACCAAACATGGTGATCGATATCATCATCTTGAAATGTTGGAACTTGACCAAATGGTTGTACCATAAACAATGATAATTCATTAGGCATTAAAACTTCACATTATGTTGCTCTAAACTTCATAAAGTCAACATATACCTGAATTTTGAGGTATTCGGGTTTCTTGTGTCCACCTTTAGTCATGCTACTGGAACAAGCTGAAATGGGACATCTTTTCAAGAAAACATACTAGTCAACACTCTTGAACAGTTATACACCTGCTGATAACGATGGTCCGGACACCTTAACTGGGGTATAGTAGCCATTCACCTAGTTTTTGAATGGTTTCAGTTAAAGAGAAAAAAATATAAGGCTTTTATAACTTAATATTAAAAATTGAAAAGATAATAAAAATTGGCAATCGCCTATACGTGAGTATATAAGTTGGACCTTTCATTTATAATCCCACATAGGTTGCTAAGAGGAGCTTTTGATACTTTATATATTTGTTGTATATAGAAAGTTGCAATTTGAAATTAGTATTATGTTGTTGGACTAAACCGTAAGAAGATGGAGATGTGTTTCTTCATCTACTTTGGCTTAGTCCAAAAACTAATATAAATTCCCAAACTTTTTGTGCTAATTGTTTTTTGTTGCTCAAATATCATGTTTCTCGACGCTCTAATATCATATTGAGGAACTTGTATAAGTTCTTGACATATTGTGCTAGATTTTTTCATCTACTTTGGCTTAGTCCAAAAACTAATATAAATTCCCAAACTTTTTGTGCTAATTGTTTTTTGTTGCTCAAATATCATGTTTCTCGACGCTCTAATATCATATTGAGGAACTTGTATAAGTTCTTGACATATTGTGCTAGATTTTTTGATATTTTTATGTGCGTAACTATATTCATTTGTCTATTATGTAAGATTATAGATATTAGGGCAAATGTTTTTAAAATGTATCATACTTGTCACGATTTGCTTTTGTGGGTAGCGAACAAATTTTTTTACTTTTGTGGGTACGTTTCTTTCAAATTCATCATTTTTTGGGTGTTTTCGAAATTTTTGGACATTTTTGCCCCTCTTAGCTAATAATTTTTTTTTTCTCGAAGGGCAAAAATGTCACATATTATCCCAAAAAGAATGAATTTGAAAGAAAAGTACCCACAAAAGCAAAAAAAAAAAATTATTCGCTACTCACAAAAGCAAATGGTGGCAAGTATGATACTTTTTAAAAACATTTGCTCTAGATATTAATATTGGTTGAATGCTCTCCAATTATATAAGATAGTATATCTATTTATAATAGAATATAGTTTTGCGAATAAGCTAATATAAACTAAACCCTAAACCTAATGGACTTCAAGCAACAATCGAGTTGGGCCAATAATCCAATCGTCTAACATATTATACATTGTCATAGTGAACGGTGCCGATTAAGGACAGATTAGCAAATAATAACAAAAGTTTAATACAAAACCATAGCATGATGGGAATGTGGTTCATATGGTAATCAATCTAACAAGGAGGTGCTGTGTTCGAATACACTAGCAGCCTAGCCTAAATGGCAATCATCTTGAATCCAAAATATGTTGCACTTTTTGGTTTTTCAATCTTTTTACATATTCTATATGATAATTACTCATAAATTTCTTTTTATAAATATGTATTCATTGAATAAGACCTTTGTTTAATCTACAATAAAATTATAAATAAACATTCAACAAACGATTTAAACTCTCAACAACTTGAGGCCGGATTATACTTGTTTACATACACTTACCATAGTGAATAGAGAAGCAACTTCAAGATACATGTATCGTTCTCCGGAAATCTTAAAATCTTGTAATTCAGCTAAAAGTATTCTCACAAAATCCATAACACACTTTGAAATATCTCGGGGTCCCTATCAGATGTAACATGTCTAGATGCTCTAACTGGGATGGCATTATACATAAGTTCTTGTTAATACAAATAAGCCGTAAAAACGTTTATTTATATTTTACGATCTTATAATGTTTCGTCGATAACAAACGTACAATCATTTTAATGAAACAAATAAAATACGTAAATGGTTTGAGCCAATAGTTTACTAACACACTTACGTTTTCACATAAAACACTAAACAAGTAAAAGTTGTTTTATGATTTAGTAATACATATGTACAACAACTAGTGTTTACATATTGGGTAAATATATACATACCTAGTATGTATCATAGTGGGTAATACAATGGGTAAAAGTTTAAATATTTGACCCATTGACTAAAGATATTGAATGTTGTTGGGTAAAACCCAAAGTCCATAACCCATACCCATAATAAGTCATATATAGATATTACTCATGACCCATGGTTTTAACCCATGACCCATGGACTAGATGCATTGCATCTTGTAGATACATTGTATCTACTTGGATACCCATGGTCCAATGTCTAGGACCCATGACCCTTAACCTATGACCCATGGGCAAAAGGGAGCGTCCCACGGATCCCCATGATTACACTGGACAGATCCCTCAAGTGAGGGATCCGTGGAACAGTAGCTGTTTTTCCTCTATAAATAGTGAGCCATTTCTTCATTTTGGGTTGCCACTCCCACACATACTTTCCCCAAGTATTGTAACCTTTTAACCTCATATCCTAAGGATCTCTCTATGTAGTTTGTCTTTTATTTTTGTGTGATTATCTAGTTTTCTCTTAAAGGCGAGATCACCACCTCTTGAAGTCGAGCAAGCTCAAGTCCATGAGTTGCCATGCTTCGTCATTATCAAGACTACTGAGGTCCTCTTGTTGATAGTTCTTTCCTTCTCCATAGAAGTGTTGTGTCAAAGGCATTAGTGAAGGATGCCGAAAGAGTCAATACGAGAGCATTAGTGAAAGGTGCTTAACGTCTATGTCAAAGGCATTAGTGAAGAATGCTAAAAAAGTCAAGACGAAGGCATTAGTGAAAGGTGTCAAACGTCCGTGTCAAGTGGCATTAGTGAAAGATGCCAAAGTCGTATAATCGATGAGGTGCATCGATGTACAAATAGAGATAGGTTGTATCCAAGGATATTGATATCCTTGATGATGTGGTAATAAATAGTGGGTCTCCTTTGGGATAGGTGTTGTGTAGTAGTTCCTCCATTGTAATGGAACTCGGTATTTAGCCTAGTACCGGATAAAGGGTAGGTGACGTTGTGATAGGTGTGGTTCTACCTTGTGGAAGAACTCAGTGATTAGCCTAGTACCGAAAAAAGAGTAGGCAACTGTCACACCTCGTCAATGGCGGAAACACGAGATGTAACTGAGAAGGCACATTGCATAACATCATAGATTCATGCCTTACATTTGTTTCAAAAGTAGTTACCAGTTACAAAACATTTCAGATCTAAACTTTGAAAAGTAGAACATATGTCTTCTGTATTATTCTTGAAAGCATGATAACAATGTTCTGACTCCAAAAGAAACGCCTTCAAATACTTTATTAATGATCACCTGAAAATGGTACTAGAAAACGTCAACATAATGTTGGTGAGCTCGTAGGTTTAAGAGTAAAACCACGAAGCTGTGAACAATAGCGTAAGACAATAGTGAGCATGATATACACATATAAGCACTTAATGAAACCATGATACATGCGACAACTGAACCTGCCAAAATGTTACACACATGTTACCACAGTGGGGAGCTACCCCAGATAGTACTATCAAATGCTTCGGCTCCAAAACGGAGTTAAACAGTTGCGCACAAATGTCACATATGATAAAATCACACAGCAAGGCACATATTGCAATCAAACGCACATATTGTCCAAAAATATGTAAACAGTGAATCACTACATAAAAGCATTTAGAAATATTTGAGTACCATTTCCACCCCAAGGAAAATATATAAAAAGGGGGCTACGAGAACTCACCTTAGCAAGCAATGATAACGGAAACAATGTGATAGCTCGAAATGTAACTCGAAAGTCTTAACCGCGACCTAATTAATTAAGCCGTTTAGTAAAAGGAAATGCTATGTACTATATGCATATGATTTTTACAAAGTTTTATTAACTATATACACATGCATGAGGTTTTATGACTCGTAATATAATAATACGCCACTTTCGACCTTAAATATTTATTTTACAAAAAGTTTAGAAAAGTAAGTTTTGTCCAAATTTGTAGGGTCATATCTTTTTTGTTTTTTCTCGGTTTGGTTCATTTCGAATTTCTAGGTTTAGTATCCCGCGAGGGCTGAAAGAAGTTCAACGGGCACTCTTCACATATATAACTCTAAATGCTTCGAAAACAGGCTCGAACATAGGCCATTGGAACAATCTCTAAAATAGTTGCTGAAAGTTTATATATATTATTGTAACTCCAAAATTCCGTAACTTATTCGTTATTGGTCCGTTTTGATTCGTTCGACTTCCTATATTTAGCTAATAATGTCCATTTTCGAAATTTGATTGCCAACTCTATAGTGTACACGTTTTTCAAGGCCATTTGGGTCGACTGTACAGAAATTTTGGGCAGAAATGTGTTAGGTTCGCGGGTTCGTATTTCTTTCAAAAATGGCCCGTTTTACATGTTTCAAATTGGTAAACTCATGTTATTATATCTACTTTACATATTTTAGGGCTTCATTAATTTACAAGTCGGTTTGGTTAAGGTTTTGGACAAATAGTCTTTACGCGAAATTAAGATTTTCTAAATGGTTTTGTCAACTTGAAAGGTCCATTTCTCCCTCGTTTCTCTTTGAAATAACGCGATTCTTGACTCTAAAACTATATACTCGAAGTATAGTTTTCAAATATGTAAGCTTTATATTTTTCCCATGCACCAATTGGTGCAGTTTATTTGATTTAAGTGCCGAGGTCAAAGCTGACAGAAAACCAAAAATATTAGGTGACTTGTTTTGGCCCTATCTTATTCGTTATTTATCGTCACGGCTCTATCCAACTCCCTAGATCTAATTTAAGGTGTCCCCTACTACTTTTATGCTCGTCATTTTCACTTACCAAGCCTCTAAATGGGTCGTTTTCTCAAAATAAAAACCTAACTCAGAATCTTTCGGTATTGGACAAAAAAAACCTTTGCACTTAATTAAAATAGTAAATCAACTCGAAAATACGAAATTCAACATGGTGTATCCTAGCACATGTATATAACTGCGATTAAGGTGGTTTTGCCCAGAAAAATGTCTAGGTATTTATTTATTTATGTATCAAAGTGAATCGAGAATTTAGGACAGCAGGGTTTTATTTTCAAGTTAACCTTAAAAGAGATATTACAACAACACAAGTGTATATATAAGATGAAATGAACATATAAATGTATGTAAATGAAATATGGATATGAAAAATGAGTTTTATGGATGCTTACTTAGTTGATGATGGATGATGAACACAAGGAATGCTTAACCAGCCCAAAATCAAGAACCAAAATTTTAACTTATGTATAAACCATTAAACCAAATTGAACAAAAAATGAAACACTTGATCCTTGTGTGTTTTCAGCCGTGCAACGTGGGGGAGAGAATTGAGAGTGAGTTTTACTTTGTGGTGTCAATTATAGCTACAAAGAAATTTGACTAAAGACTTATTGTGTCACAAGTTTTTGTATGTTCAAAAAGAGAATGGGTCACATGTGTTTGTCTTAGGCGTGCATATGATGCTAGAAACAAGGGGAATGAAAGTGACAGGTGATGGTGTGTTTTACCATGTTAGCTAGTGAGTTGTGATGTACATAAATATGGTATGGATGATTTTTGAATAGAAAAAAAAAGTAATTTGTGTAGTATTCCATATAGGGCCAGTAATGTAGGGTGGAAATGAGTTGATTTCTTTTAAATTTTGAAGTGTATAAATGTGTAAGGGTATACATGGTTTTATAGTAGTAATTGTAGCAATATTCCAATCTCATTTTCTTATCAATAGTGGCTAGTTAAGTAAAAAGGGGCATAAAGTGTTTGGAAAATTGTGTGTGCTGTATATGTGTGTCCAAGGAGAAGAATCAAGACATATTTTATTGTGCTAGTATCACATGCGGGTCTTGGGTGTTGTCTAAAGCATGAAAATGGAAATTTGTGATTTCAAAGAAGAAATTTATGTTGGACTTTCCCCTTTTGTGAAGGTTATGGGCGGCAAAAGACAAATAAAAGAAGAATTATTTGTAATTTTGGTATAAGTGTTAAGTATATGTATTTATATTGATATAAAAGAGTAGTGACGCAAAATGCATGCAGTCGCTTACGTAAATGAAAAAAAAAAGTAAACTTTTTAAGTAAAAAAAAATAAAATGAAATGTGTAAGCACATAAAACATGATTGTAAAAGTCATATAGTACATCTCTAACGTAGACTAAATTTTGTTTGGTTTCGGTTTACGTTTAAAATCGTTTTTCGAGTTACGCGATTTGACTTAATGGTTATACGTAAAAGTGAAAATTTTAAGCGTTCAAGTTAAATTTTTTCGAGTTTATGGTCAAGTATTGCCCTGAAAAATGCCAGTTGCTACAGCAACGTTGTGAAGGCTTCTCCGCCATAAGGAGTTAGTGTCGTGTAGTGTTTACGAACTCTCAAGTAGTTGACTCGGGGAGTGGATAGGGCAAGGAAGGTGTCCTTGTTACCGAACCAATATAAATACTCGTGTCGTGGTTATGTGTTTCTTACTCTTTATCTTTCATTGCACTTTTATATATCTATCTATCAACGTCCAACATACACATCCAAATAGATTGACATAAGTCGATCTAAATATTTTAAAACAAAGTTTTAATTGGTAAAACTATTCAACCCCCCCTTCTAGTTTTCCACAATTGGCATCAGAGCATCGTTACCAAATTTCTTAGAGTATGTTGTACTTCAAAAACTTAATACGATCCGTGTATGTTTGAAAACTACAAAGAATGATTTTTGTTAAGGTCATGTTTTAAAAATCATGATATTGTATATTGTTGGACTATGATAGAACGTTCTAATATTTTATTTGTTAAAGATTTCTCCATACTTGGATTTGGGCATACTAAGAATATCATGAAGAAATTTTCTAAATACTTCTTTCATTAAAAAGAATATTTAGCAAAGAATTCTTTATACTTGGATTTGGGCATACTAAGAATATCATGAAAAAAATCTCTAAATACTTCTTCCCTTAAAAAGAATATTTAGCAAATGTATGATCTTTAATAAATTATAAATATTTTCTTTGTTATATTCTTTTTCTTTCTTCATGATTATAGTTTTAGTAGTATATTTACAATCTCTTAATAATCACTAAAGTAGTTATCTATATTGAACTCATCATCAAAAAAAATTATTCTTCGTTGATATAGACAATACTACAAACTAGTAATAATGATATCTCGGCTATTCGAGAGCTTTGATCATTACTTCTCACAAAAGGACTATTGACATTTCATCTATGTCAATGAGTATCCATGTGAAATTTCTTACATTATGATAAAATAGGATTTTATCATAATCTTTGAAAAACTTCCCAAAGAATTATGATTTATTCATAAAAAGGGAACCTCATCAAATAGGATTAGTATAAACCGTCAAAACCCCAAACCTCAAGTTATAGAGCTTAAACATCGACCTTAGGCAATTTAGAACTTCCAAACCATAATTATCAAGGAATACTTTGTGAATTTTTGTCGTTATGCCGATCCTCGCTTGAACTAGCCGGATCCTCATGCAAGGATCCGTGGGATCCGTGCAACGTAAGACAACATAAGTTAGAAATGATCATTGTGGAAGTTCCACTATCACTTTCCTCTATCAAAGACTCATGGACAAAAACCTAGTTACTGTTCACATGAGCAAATTGATCATTTCCTTCAAGCAAAACAATCTCTTGTGTAAGTATAATCTTTACTACATTGTTAATTTCTATTCTTTGATTCCTAGGATTACAATTTTCATCTTTAGAAGTTGGGTTCAAATGGTTTTGTCATAATTTGTTACCACATTGTTTTCTAAGATAATCTAAATCAAAGAATTAACATTGTTAATACAAATTAAACTCATTCCTTGAATTCAATGAAGATGTTTTGAGCAAAATTGTGATCAAACCCTTTAGGCTACTATTCACAATTAACACCACATTATGGTTTTGTTGTATAGGAACAATCATGCCTAGTAACCGCCAACAAGATTATCATGATATCGCTCAATACATCCCAGTGTACCATCGAAAGGATGGACTTAGCCCGGAGGATTGGAAAGCTTTCAAGTTGCTTGAAAAGAGGCTTTTTCATGAAGGCCGTGTGGTAGAACCATCATTCCTTGCTAAAACCAACATCCGACAAGTATTTGAAGGAATTGGCTTTGATTGCCTTTTGGAGATAAACGAGCAAATTTTTTCGGTGTTCGTGCTTGAATTTTACAAATCAATGAGAATCATTAGGAATGATAACGGGACCATCTCAATAGCCTTCATCATTAATGAGCATGAGTACACCCTCTCTCTTGTAGAATTTGGAAGAATACTCCGTGTCCTATACCAAGGAGTTTGCATGTATTCCAATGAATGGTCTTTAGCGGAGCTACACGACATGGTAGATCATCATGAAGTCTACTACATGAGAATCCTGGAAGCAACCATGGTAAGAGATACCGTATTCATGCAAATGGCATCTCCATCGAGGGTCACTAGAAACTCCAAAGTGATCTATAGGGATCAATTTCAAATGGAGCTTTCCGAGATGTTCCCGTTGTACAAGAAATGGGAAGTCATAGTAAGGGAGACTGTGCTTTGCTTGGGAGGCAACAAGGATCATCTCAATGCATGCTTGAGCTTCATGATTTATTGCCTTTTGACCGACACTCGCTTCAACCTAGCATATTACATGATAAAAAGAATGGCGAGTGTGAAAACCATGGACAAGATGGTACTCCCTTATGCAATGCTCCTATCCCGTCTAGCAAACTTCAAATTTGCTTTAGAGCCTTCTCCGTGTTCCTTTGATCATAACTTTTGCAACAAAGTCATGGCACCATTATCCGAGGGAAAAACTACAAGGTTCATGGTGGATGGCAAGAGACCTCACCCACCAACGGATTCATCGGATGAGAGGGAAAGAAAAAGAGAATGAGAAGGAAGTAGAAACCCCCTTGGCAACACCGATCTCGACCCTTTAGATTACATCAATCAATTGTCGGACATTCCTAGCCCATCACAAGAGTGGCAACAAACTAAAGGGATCTTCATGTGCTTCGCTAACTTCTTGAAGAAAAAGAAGTAGAGATCTTGGGATGAAGAGTGAAGGGGATGAAGATGAGGATGAAGACGGGAATGAAATGGATGGAGGTGTAGATAGAAGGTAAGGTCATAGGACCTTGATTTGTGAGAAAAATTTCTAGAACAATGGTTTGTAATATCTTAAACAATACTTATGTAGAATAGGATGTAGTATGTAGGAATTTCCATGGTTTGGCATTGAACACTTTAACTTAGGAACGAGTAAGATGAGATTTTACGACATCTTGATTTCACTCAAGTAGTCGTCGTCGTCACTCATCTTTGATTAACTTTTTAGTTCCGCCACACTTGCTATGCGTTATACTTGTTGCGTACATGCATTTAATGATTGTAGAAATGACTAGGATAAGGATTTGCTAAGAGTGCAAATATTGCAAAAATGCTGAGAGGCTTCTGGTCTGCAGTAGCCAGATCCCAGAGCTATAACTAGCCGGATCCCTCCAATGAGGGAACCGTGGGATCCGGGCAAACAGTTACATGATACTGATCATGTTTCATCAAACCTATCATCTTGATCACATCAGTCTAGCCAAACATGAGTCTTCAAGACTACTTAAGTCTTCCTTAAGCTCAGTAGGCCTCACACTCACTCGTGGCTAACTTAGAATCAAATTCAAAGTGTTTTTGAATTATCAACTGATCAAAACTCACCATATTTCCGCTCCAATGCTCACACATCGCTCCTCACATCTCAAAACACTTAGTTTGATACTTTTATCAATTTTAGCAAATTGATTTTAGTCATTCTTATATTAAAATAGGCTTAAAACTAGTTTTTCATTTTTCTTTATTTTTTTAGGAATTTTCCAAATTTCTCTTAAGTCATCATCTGATCTCTAGGATCAATTGCTACCATCAGTCATACTCAAATCAATAAGTATCATCCTTAAGCATAGAGCTACATTATCAAAAAGTCCATTTTCCTACCCAATACCATAATTAAGTATCCTTATTCTTTGTGGTTGGACATTTAAGTCACCTATCACTTAAGACATCTAAGGAAAGTCAAAACCTCAAGGTTTATAGGCTTTAGACCCTACAAGAGCATAATCACTTCACTATATTTCTGTCTGACAGACAGATCCCTGGTTTATAACAAGACGGATCCCTAGTGAGAGGGATCCGTGTCTACAGAAAGCTTCTAATCAGCTTTTCCTTCAAATTTAAATCATCTTTGGTAAACTAAACACTTTTAGTTACAATTTAATGATTCCCTAGAGCTGAACAACATCATAGTTGACCTTGGTGCATGCCTAATTCCCTTAGTGGTCATGAATTCTATTCCTTAATTCAAATTCACCCTTTATAAATCAAACACTCTTGAGAGGTTAAGTCATCACTCTTACCACATTCCTAAAAATCAGTTGCTAGAAACCTCTATTGCACCCTCGTCATCACTATGACTAAAGCATCTAGCAACAATTCCTCAACCAAAGTTTCATCCAAAAGAAATGGTCATATGATCCATGAGATATCATCCACCGAATCATCACCCGTAAGAGATCATAGTGCTAGAATCCCACCTCAACAAACCCAATCGACAATTGCCAAGAGAACCGCAAGAATTAGCATTAGACCTTTTGGGTTAGAAAAGGGTTCATCAAGCTCTAAACCAAACGTACATAGTTCTAGTAAAATGCCTAAGCACTCATTCCTAGAGCATAGACTACACTCTTTCACCGAACCTCTATCTCACCCTAATCTCTATTCATTAGAGCACTCACCACCGAGAACTTCCCACTAGCGAACCTTCTCGTTAAATAGGGAACCAGCTACATCACCAGCTAGTCCACCATTGGAAACAAGGAACCACTAAGGACTTGATCATATGGAGGAATTTCCATTACCACCACCTTCGTTCTTAGTAGAACCTCATCCTACATTGCTCAATGTACCCCCACCACCATTTGTTTAGCCTTCTCAAAACATCCAATCTTCTGAGGTTCCTAATCAAGACAATAATTGCTCTAATTGTCTAATCACCCAAGGACTTGTTCAAGAAGTACGAAATGAGTTGCATTTCATGTTTAATCATCTTCTTGAAAGATTGGACCAAATCAACAAGTCTACTCATCCTTAGACTCAAGCACATTGATGCTTTTTAAGCTCTTGGTTACTTATTAGAATTAGTAGAAAATGTATTACATGGCTAAATCATTCTCTTAGTTTTAGAGATTTGTAGATCATC
Source organism: Chrysanthemum lavandulifolium (assembly GCA_022545495.1). NCBI lineage: Eukaryota > Viridiplantae > Streptophyta > Magnoliopsida > Asterales > Asteraceae > Chrysanthemum > Chrysanthemum lavandulifolium. Next base: position 18,738,911 of record CM040244.1, on the reverse strand, counting down.
TCTCATGTTTTATTGAATGAAATTTTATATGCCATATTGCTTTGAGTATATGTTTGTTGCTTGAATACATATCTCACTTTGATGCTAACATTATTTGTTACATCACCATTGCTGAATTCTGTTATCAGACAGACGGATCCCTCCATTATGCTTAGACGGATCCCTCCAAGAAGGGAACCGTGGGATCCGTGCAACAGAAGACTAGTTTTCTACTAACTTGAGGCTTATTTGCAGGAAATTATGCATTATATACTTGTTTTCTAACATTTGTTTTTTAGATTTTCAATTATACACACGAAGACTTTTGACACCTTAAGCTAGGGGAGCTGTGTGTCAAACAATACATTGCAAAACCATTTGCAATATAATCCTCATTTGGATTACATTTCATGACGTCCCTTTGCAAAGTTGCAATCATCAAGGGAGAGCATTATCGTCACAAAGACGAAATCATTTGCAAACTTAATTGCAATGCAATTGTTTAGTAGTGTTTCTTACTTGACGCCCTCACAAAAGGATGGACTCGTCAAGGGGGAGTTAAGACGAGAACTCTTCCCGTCACTTGCTCTTTATATTTTTTTTTTCTTATTACATGTTTTTCTAAAAACAATGTGTTAGTTTCTTTTTGACGCTCTTTTTGTTTCGACAAAAGGGAGAAGAGAGTAAAACTCAATTCAAACTTTTACAATTTTAGTTTTCCTTAAAATAATTTTATGTTTTGTCATCAACAAAAGGGGAGATTGTTAATACAAATAAGTCGTAAAACGCTTATTTATATTTTACGATCTTCTAATGTTTTGTCGATAACAAACGTAAAATCATTTTAACGAAACAAATAAAATACGTAAATGGTTTGAGCCAATAGTTTACTAACACGCTTACGTTTTCACATAAAACACTAAACAAGTAAAAGTGGTTTTATGATTTAGTAATACATATGTACAACAACTAGTGTTTACATATTGGGTAAATATATACATAACTAGTATGTATCATAATGGGTAGTACAATGGGTAGAAGTTTAAGTATTTGACCCATTGACTAAAGACATTGAATGTTGTTGGGTAAAACCCAAAGTCCATAACCCATACCCATAATAAGTCATATATAGATATTACCCATGACCCATGGTTTAACCCATGGCCCATGGATTAGATGCATTGCATCTTGTAGATACATTGAATCTACTTGGATGCCCATGGTCCGATGTCTAGGACCCATGACCCTTAACCCATGACTCATGGGCAAAAGGGAGCGTCCCACGGATCCCCAGGATTACACTGGACGGATCCCTCAAGTGAGAGATCCGTGGGATCCGTGGAACAGTAGTTGTTTTCCCTCTATAAATAGTGAGCCATTTCTTTATTTTGGGTTACCACTCCCACACATACTTTCCCCAAGTATTGTAACCTTCTAACCTCATATCCTAAGGATCTCTCTATGTAGTTTGTCTTTTGTTTTTGTGTGATTCTCTAGATTCCTCTTAAAGGCGAGATCACCACCTCTTGAAGTCGAGCAAGCTCAAGTCCATGAGTTGCCATGCTTCGTCATCATCAAGACTACTGATGTTCTCTTGTTGATAGTTCTTTCCTTCTCCATAGAAGTGTTGTGTGAAAGGAATTAGTGAAGGATGCCGAAAGATTCAAGACAAGAGCATTAGTGAAAGGTGCTTAACGTCTATGTCAAATGCATTAGTGAAGAATGCTAAAGAAGTCAAGACGAAGGCATTAGTGAAAGGTGTCAAACGTCCGTGTAAAGTGGCATTAGTGATAGATGCCAAGGTCGTATAATCGTTGAGGTGCATCGATGTACAAATAGAGATAGGTTGTATCCAAGGATATTGATATCCTTGATGATGTTGTAGTAAAGAGTGGGTCTCCTTTGGGATAGGTGTTGTGTAGTAGTTCCTCCATTGTAATGGAACTCGGTATTTAGCCTAGTACCGAATAAAGGGTAGGCGACGTTGTGATAGGTGTGGTTCTACCTTGTGGAAGAACCCGGTGGTTAGCCTAGTACCGGAAAAAAGTAAGCGACGTTGTGAAGGCTTCTCCGCCATAAGGAGTTGGTGTCGTGTAGTGTTTACGAACTCTTGAGTAGGTGCCTCGGGGAGTGGAGTAGGGCAAGGAAGGTGTCCTTGTAGCTGAACCACTATAAATACTCGTGTCGTGGTTATGTGCTTCTTACTCTTTATCTTTCATTGCACTTTTATATATCTATCTATCAACGTCCAACATACACATCCAAATAGATTGACATAAGTCGATCTAAATATTTTAAAACAAAGTTTTAATTGGTAAAACTATTCAACCCCCCCCCCTTTCTAGTTTTCCCCAGTTCTCTTCTAATCAAGTCGGTTGGATATGTAGGGAAATGGTATGTAGCTAGTTTGTCTATGTAGTGGTCCATGTGTCTAAACTTTGGCCTGTCAGAAGTTCATTTTTGGGTTTGATGATATCGAACTTCGGCACGCCGTAATGTGTCCTTCGTATTGTTAATGAAAAGCTATTTAATATGTATTTGGTGTACGATCTTTGTGCTTTTACATTACGTTGTGTGCTCGCTTTACATTTAGATGTTTTTAGTAAATGGGAGTAATGCTTCCCGTAGTATTCCTGCTTTTAGACGTGTGTTTTAAGCTTTCTTGAACCGCTGGTGGTGTTGCGCCATCGTTAGCAACTTTACCGTCATGCCATTGTTTGCTTTTGGTATCATAGTTTGCACGCTTTCAAGCACTAACAAAAGGGCTTTTCCATTGGTATTGCTACGTTATTAGTGGTAGGGACTTTATGTTTCTTTGGGTGTATAAATTCTCGACCGTAGTTACGTATGTATGCCTGCTTTTTTCTTGGGTCCAAGCTTTGGGTTGCACACATGTCGCGCATCGATTGTTTGGCGGAACTTGGGTTTGCGGCGATAGCGATGTTTGGCAAGACCGATGGTCCTTTTTTAAAGGGAGGTGGTCGCAGATGCGTGAGTGGGAGAGCATGGTACGCGGACGTTGCTTTGAAATTGGGGCGCGATAACGTATTTGGAAGACCTCATTCAGCAGGTTTTGCAAGAAGAGCGTGGCATTGTTGTTATGGACTCGTTAGATTTCGAGAAGTTCAGGTCGTGAACGTTCTAAATGCACCGTGTTGCGTGGAGTGTTACGGAAGCGCATGTCGCTTCTACGACCGCTATGGGTATATCAATAACATTCGAGCTATCAGAATCGTTAGGGAAGTGTTTGCGTAATGCTTGGTCTAGCATATTGCTTGTTGTTTTTGCATTTTGTACGTGTTCACCAATGGTTTTTCGTGTTGTTTGTTTGTAATGTTCTCGTTTAATAAAACTTTGTTTTCTCAAGTTTTTTGGCGGTTTCAGATATTGTTTATTTGTAATGGCGATGTTGTCTTGTGTTATATTTATGTGAACCTATTGTTCTCTTATGTGCACCACAAATCGCGTAAGTGAGTTTCTATATTTACATGTTACGCTAAGGGGTGTTGAGAATTATGGCCTGAATATGTTTGTTTAATCTGATTGTGATATCTGAAGTTGTTCTCCTTTGTGTTTATTCAGTTTTATATACTGGAGAGTGATTTATGGTTAGATATTGAAGATATATTTCTGGAGGGACTGGAAGTGTAAAAGGTTTTAGCTTGGATTATACTTTGGCTGATTTCTAGCAAGATTAAAGGATGAAGGATCTTTATGTAACATTGGAGACTATATAAAGAGAAGACTTGTGTCTTCTCTCATAATATCAGCTGTTATCTCTCTCTACAAAATAACGATACACTCTCTCTCTTTAAAAATAAAAACCCTAATTTGTGTTTTAATTGTCTTGATCAAAATACTTTGTTACTCAGTTGTTATTGGTTTGTTGTTATTTGATTGAGATCAAATACTGGTTATTGATTCATTCTATTTGAGAATAGAATATCTGGTTTTGTAATATTGATTCAGAAGTAATAAAAGTATTTTGTTATCATTAGAATCTGTTTTTCTTCAAAAATAATACTATGTGCTAAGATAAACTTGATTGAAACAATAATATTCTGAATATGATATTGAGAAAAATATGATGTAAACGAGATACTTTGTTACCAAAAAAATAACAATATCACAATCCATGACCTATCAAGTACTTTAAACTTAAAAATATATAGATTTGGATTTTCTCAAGTTTGTATGAATGTAAGCGGGTATGAATGTGATCGGTAATGCTTTAAATTTGGAAGAATCTTAAGTCATCGTATAAACATCAATTTTTCCTTTAACCGCAACCAACGACAAAGAATCAAAGTGAATACACAAGAAATCAATAATAAGAATGATATAACTTTTTTTTTACAGCCCACTATCCATCTCATTTGGCCCTGAATTAAGCCCAAGGAGGTAGCTAAATCTTCAAACTTTACCTTTCCTCTGCAAAGATAAAGAGTCAAACTTTGGATCCAAATTCTCATGACTTGTTGGTATGGAGGAATCAAAATGATGTACAAATGCAATTCTCGGTTGCTACTGTTTGGGACACCATAAGAACGAGGGGTAAGGAAGTCGATTTTAAGGTGGTGTGGTTTTCTCATATTTTCCTCGCCATGCCTTTCAACTATGGTTGGTGATCAAGCGAAAATTAAAGACTCGAGATGCATTGAGACAATGGGATGTTTGTGGCGATACTAACTTAAACCTGTTTCTATGCCCTCTTTGTGAAATGCAACCGGATTCTCACCAACATTTATTTTTTGATTGTACTTTCCCATCTTAGATTTGGGCGCATATGAAGATGTTGGTTAGTTTACCAAATGTTTCGCCATCATTGGAAGCTATTGTTAATTATCTTGTCCCTATATCAAAGAAACGTTTGGCTAGAAGTGTTATTGCAAATCTTGTGGTTGCGGCTTGTTCTTATTTTATTTGGCAAGAACGGAATCATAGGCTTTTTAAGAAGAGGAAGCGATCGAAGGAGCAAGTTCTTGTGTTGATCATGTCTACCGTACGCCTCAAGCTACTTTCATGTAGATTTAAGAAGACATCTCAGGTGGAGTTTTTCACTCAGATTTGGAACATTCCTAGCTCACTTATTCGAGACTACTAAAGCTTTATTTCTTTTAAGTAGTCGCTAGGTGTTTGTATATCATGTGATTGGTTTGTCAATCCCATGTTAGCGTTTTGGTTTGAAGCACAATAGGTGTGTTTTTGGTCATAGCCAATGTGGTGCTCAACTACATTTTCTGTACTTCATTATTTTGTGAGTAATATATTTTACCGGGTAAATTAACCCTTTAACCAAAAAAAAGATAAAAAGTCAAACTTTCCCTTATAACACCTTATAAAAATTTCACATAAAGTAAATACTCTCAGTAATGACACGAAATAGATAATATTAAGGGTTCAAACTTTGTATTAATTAGCTATATGAGTAGATTCAACGATACATAATTGATAAGTAATTTATATATGATAGAAATTGTTGGTTTGTGGGAGTTATAAACACACGTAAACGACTAAGAGTGTGTGAGCCGATGGGGCCACACACGATAAACACTAGTATACGTGTTGAACGTAATATATAACTTGAATAATATATATACCCGATATGATGTAACTTGACCCGGTCATTGATTCGAACCATGGGCTGTTCTTGGACATGACATGGGACGAATTGGGTTTTGCCTTGGGCCTTGATAACTCCACTGATCGGGCAGAAAAGAGTGTGTGGGTTTGATTGGGTCGAACAAGTTTTTGACTCTATCTAGGAGTCGGTTTGGTTTTTGTATAAAAGCAAACACCCCTCTGCAAAAAAAAAAAACTTACGCATGATCAATACCCTAAAACCTCTCCTAAATCGATTCCAGCTTCTGTCAATTCCCAGCCGGTTTGCTTCTCAAATCGTTTAGGGTTTTGGTTTGTATTCTTGATCCTTAACTTGTAACGATCAAGGTGTTTAAGTGTTGATTCATTGGAGGGTTCTTGTACCTGGTTTCCTTGCCGAATTGCAGCAGCTACAAGTAGATGATTTCTGTTTTTCTGGTCGTGATTTTCTCGGACAAAACACAGGTTTATATCGGACGTAATGTCCGATATAGGGTAAATCAGAAAACTGTTTTTTGGCTATTCTTGGTTCACGAGCAGATTGCAAGCATGTCTTGGGTTTTCTGTTAGTGTATTATATTCAAGTTAACAAAGGTTGTTGGGTTTTATTATTACGTTCTCGACTAGCTTCATAATCGAACGTATACGTTATCGGGTTTGTGTGTGATACTCATTGAGGTATTTAATTTAGATACTTGGGGTTTCGTTTGGTTTCTTGTTCGTTATTAAAGTCCAATTGCCAAGCAAGGTTAGGTTTTCTTTTATCCCTTTTATTAATTAATTATTTATTAATTAATTGTTTATTAATTACGTGTTTAACCTAATTGCGATTACTAGATCCTTATCCGCTGCGTACTCGTAGAGGTTAATTGGTTAACTTGTTCTAAAATCCCAACAGAGACTGGATACTAAAAGTTTATGAGTTATCATGAATATAGAGAACCATAACATATACTTTTGTTAGTATAAATCATTTTAACCTTTAGTCCCACATAAGTTAAGGGAATGAAATGGTGCCAAGTTGTAAACATCAGCTGACTGCCCGCATTCTTTCTCGATGTTAACAGCTCGGTCCGATCAGTTTTCTCAACCAAATACTGAGAGTTAGGCAAATGAGAAAGATCAGCCATAATGGACTTGTCACAAGCATCCAGCTAATTAAGTAGCTACTTTAGCCAAAGCTTATTTTCAAAAACATCAAGCACTTTTGCAAGGTTAGCTTTGTTTTGCCTCATCTTGTTAGAGTTACATTTTTGGGTCAAAAATGAGCTAAAAGGCTAAAACGTAACTGAGCTTTGAAGATTGAAATTTTATGACTCGGCTTCTCGATTTGGTCATTGGTTAATTGAGGCTTTTACTAACAGGTTTGTTCCATGAAGTCCTAAACACACACAACACATATAGATTATGATGTACCAAACAAGGTGATCGATATCATCATCTTGAAATGTTGGAACTTGACCAAATGGCTGTACCATAAACAATGATAATTCATTAACAAAATTGTCTCATTTAGGCATTAAAACTTCACTTTATGTTGCTCCAAACTTCATAAAGTCAATATATACCTGAATTTTGAGGTATCCGGGTTTCTTGTGTTCACCTTTAGTCATGCTACTGGAACAAGCTGAAATGGGACATCTTTTCAAGAAAACATACTTGTCAACACTCTTGAACACCTGCTGATAACGATGGTCCGGACACCTTAACCGGGATATAGTAGCCATTCACCTAGTTTACTAATGGTTTTAGTTAAAGAGAAAAAAATATAAGGCTTTTATAACTTAATATTACAAATTGAAAAGATAATAAAAATTGGCAATCGCCTATACGTGAGTAAGTTGGACCTTTCATTTTAATTTTACAATGTTGATTTGTATTGGTATCCTTGTTCCTTTACTCCTATTAATCACCATTCATTTGATGGTTGTTCATTTCTGATTGTGTTAATGACATGAGCTCAACGTTTGTTTTTGTGAATAGTTGTATTGATTTATAATCCCACATAGGTTGCTAAGAGAAACTTTTGATACTTTATATATTTGTTGTATATAGAAAGTTGCAATTTGAGATTAGTATTATGTTGTTGGATTGAACCGTAAGAAGATGGAGATGTGTTTCTTCATCTCCTTTGGGCTTCTGTCCAAGAACTGATATAAATTCCCAAACTTTTTGTGTTAATTGTTTTTTGCTGCTCAAATATTATGTTTCTCGACGCTTTAATATCATGTTGAAGAACTTGTATAAGTTCTTGACATATTATGCTAGATTTTTTGATATTTTTATGTGCGTAACTATATTCATTTGTCTATTATGTAAGATAATAGATATTAATATTGGTTGAATGCTCTCCAATTATATAAGATAGTATATCTTTATAATAGAATATAGTTTTGCGAATAAGCTAATATAAACTAAACCCTAAACCTAATGGACCTCAAGCCACAATCGAGTTGGGCCAATAATCTCAAGAAGATGGAGATGTGTTTCTTCATCTCCTTTGGGCTTCTGTCCAAGAACTGATATAAATTCCCAAACTTTTTGTGTTAATTGTTTTTTGCTGCTCAAATATTATGTTTCTCGACGCTTTAATATCATGTTGAAGAACTTGTATAAGTTCTTGACATATTATGCTAGATTTTTTGATATTTTTATGTGCGTAACTATATTCATTTGTCTATTATGTAAGATAATAGATATTAATATTGGTTGAATGCTCTCCAATTATATAAGATAGTATATCTTTATAATAGAATATAGTTTTGCGAATAAGCTAATATAAACTAAACCCTAAACCTAATGGACCTCAAGCCACAATCGAGTTGGGCCAATAATCCAATCGTCTAACATATTATACATTGTCATAGTGAACGGTGCCGATTAAGGATAGAATAGCAAATAATAACAAAAGTTTAAAACAACCAATTGGAACCATAGCATGATGGGAATGTGGTTCATATGGTAATCAATCTAACAAGGAGGCGTTGTGTTCGAATACAATAGCAGCCTAGCCTAAATGGCAATCATCTTGAATCCAAAATATGTTGCACTTTTTGGTTTTTGTTTTTTGGTTTTCTATCTTTTTACATATTCTATATGATAATTACTCATAAATTTCTTTTTATAAATAATTCATTGAATAAGACATTTGTTTAATCTCCAATAAAATTACAAATAAACATTCAACAAACGATTTAAACTCTCAACAACTTGAGGCCGGATTATACTTGTTTACATACACTTACCATAGTGAATAGAGAAGCAACTTCAAGATACATGTATCATTCTCTGGAAATCTTAAAATCTTGTAATTCAGCTAAAGGTATTCTCACAAAATCCATAACACACTTGAATCAATTTATAAACCTTTATTCTTTACTCTATATATAGACTATACTAAACTTCATGACACGTTTCGTGATTCATAAGTTGCTTAAAAATATGTCGTGGTGTTGTAGGTGATAGAGTTCTCGACGAAAGATCGTTCAATCAAATTAAATGATCATCTGGCCCAAAATATCAAACCAAATATGCATTTGTCATGTCAAGCCTGCTAAGCCCAACGGTTGAAACTGAATCTCATCGATGTAGAGTACTATAGTTGAGTCAATTTTGTTTGAAACGATGTCGTCGTGTTGCAAGTGATAGAGTACTAAAAGAATTATCTCTAATCCACAAGCATTGGTATTAACGAGCATGATAGCCAGCGCTGCTGCGGGAACCCTTTTTTTTTTTTTTTTTTTTTTTTTTTTTGGTTGTCATACAATGTTAAATGCACATAATTAATTAATTTAACGTTGTAACTGGTAAAGGATTTTCGTGGCGTGTTTGCAATTTAGACGAAAGTAGGTTTTTGGAGAGTGCTTTTGTAATGTTTCCGTGCTAAATTTTTTTGAAATGGTGTAAATATGATGGTTGTTTTAGTAGGATAGTTTTTGAATAAAAAATGTGTTATTTGTATATGTTTGTTATATGTGTCTAAAAAACGGTTTTGAGTTATATGTTTTTTTTTCTTTCTAAAAGTGTATGTATAAGAAAAGTCAAAATGGGCTTAAGTTGTATTTTTTTTGGGCTTGACTTTGTGTATAAAGGGTTTTGGGTAAGTTATCCATTTGTTATTCTAGCTACATCCGAAGTTGAATCTTCTAGACAAATGTAGTAGGTGATTTAATTTAGGGCAAATCATACAAACGTATCACACTTTAGGTGAGTTCGAATTTTAGACACTTAACTGTATTTCTTTTTATTTAAGGTATCAAAGTTATTTTGTGCAATGCAATATTTTGCATTTAAAAGTTATTCTGGACAAAATATGTCTAGTAATCGCTTTAAAAAAACAAAAAAAGATTTATATTGCGCAAAAAAAAAGACATTCATACCGAGAAAAAATATCTAAGTACCGAATATTCACATTGAGCTAACGTGCAATTTTCTTTTTATGTTATCTATGTCAATTCATTTTATTTACTTTAGATGATTTATTTTGAGTTTCTGGTAATGTGTTTTACGTTGCCTCTTTCAGATTTGTTTTTACTCATATACGCGGATATCCTTTTCCATCTTTTTTACTCCGTAGTATGCAATAGGTAATAATTTATTAACCTTTCAAAACTAATTACTAAATTAAAAAAGATCATAAGATCATGACACTGAATCTTCATTTTATTCAGTGTGATTTTCATACCATCTATGAAAACATTACACTAATCTACAAACAAATCTTACGTTTATGATACATTGTATTAGCTACCAACATTTTCTTTCTTTGTCCTATGTGGGATCGAAAGTTGAAGTGATTCTCATTTTTAAGAAAAAACTAACGTACCGTCTATACCCTCATTTATTAAAGGGAAAAAAGCTATAATTTCATAACGTACTTTACAAAAAAAACTCTTTATGCTCTATTTACTTCATTTATTGTCATAATACATAACCGTTTTCATTTTATTCGGTTATTTTCTGTCCGTTTTTATCCATTGTACTATATGCATAAAAAACTTGTACAAAAGATATATATATGCAATTATTCTTTGAGATGGATATATATGCATTTTTGCCAATGTTTGTTAGGTTACTATATATTTTTTTAATTTCTATACCATTTATGAATTTATGTGTTTACTTATTCATGTTTTTGTCTTCAAAATAGGAAGCTACTCGGATGATTAATACTGAGCTTATAAATGATTATGAAGTGACAACGCAGTTAACATATTAGGAGATCCTCTACATGGTGCAACTTTTATCACTAATTTCATGCGGGTTCACTTGCTCTACTTTTTTCGTTCTAGTTTGTTTGGTTGTGCTGTTGTTGGTTTCGATCTAATATACATAAACTGTTTGTCTTAACACTTAAGTAGAAAAAGTTACATGCAACTATCTTTATTTTTGGATATTAGCTTCTGTATCAACCAAGCTTTCCATTTGAACCAACTAACAAGTTATATCATTTTGTAGCAACTAATTAAGCTTTTATTATTCCAGTTAAATCATGTTTAAGTCATTTTCACTTATGGGCTTATGGCCCGTTTGGTTTGTATATGTGTTTAGGTTTTAGATTTAGATTTAGATTTAGATTTAGATTTGGATTAAGATTTTTAGATTTAGGATAGAGAGAAAAAGAAAATAGATTTGTAATTTATATATATTTTTAAGTGTATATAATAAGTTTTATTATAACAAAAGAAATAAAAAATAGAGTTAACTACATTTTTTGTACTTGTGGTTGTACCTGGATTTCACTTTTGGTCCATTTGTTAAAAAAGTTGCTATTTTAGTCCAAAATGCATAGTTTGGTTCCACTTTTGGTCCATTTTTCTAACGAAGTTAGTTTAGTTAGTTAAGTCGAATTGTAAAGTGGCAACATTAGTCCTTTAACCTAACGGTCGTTAACAACGTTAGTCATTTATACCAAAGATCTTTTTGCAACGTTAGTCCTTTCAGCTTAGTTAGTCCTTTAAAAAATTCGAAAAAATTTAAAAAATGTTTTTTGTCGAAATTTTTTTAAGATAAAAATTTCAAAAATTTTTTAATTTTTTTCTAATAAAATTAAAAATTCTAAAAATAATTCGGAAAAAAAATTTAGAAATTCAAAAAAATTCAAATATATTCTAAAAAAAACTTTTTTTCCGAAAAAATTCTAAAAATTTCTAAAAAATCTAAAATTTTAAAAGTGTATATACATTGAAAAACGTATATACATTGCAAAAATGTGTGTAAAATGTATACACGTTTTAAAAAAATATACCAAAGATCACACACACTTTTACACACGTTTTTTTATTAGAATTTTTTAAAAAAATTTAGAAATTCTTTAGCATTGCCATTTTTAGAAAATTTTTAGCATTGACATTTTGCGATTTTTGATATGGACTAAAATTTCTAAAAAATGTACTAAAACTATCATTTTGATATGGTTTTAGTCTATTTTTTAGAAACCTTTTAGAAAAGTGAAACTAGTACAAATTTTTTAGAAAAGTGAAACCAAACTATCATTTTGATAAAAAAAAATTGAGATGGTTTTAGTCCATTTTGTTATTGGGCTTCATCCCCAAATTCAATGCCTAAAGGCATCAAACAAACGCACCCTTAGAAGGACATTAGTTTTATTGGCTTAGGTAATTTATTATGTTCTTTTTTAAGGTTGTTCAGCAACTGAAGTAAACAAATTAGAACTTAACTGTTAGGCACTTTTTAGCTACAAAATTTATGAACTCTGAGTCTTCTTAAAAAGTTCTTATGAATTACTTAATTGTTAAACATAAGTTAAAATCAAACCTCAAAAATTTAGAACTTATATAAATTTTGGATGTGCCATATGATACGAGAGTTTCAAGTTTTACTTTCAATATTGAATTGAACTCTTCTATCAATATTTCATCCAATACATAATACAGTTTCAATCACGTATGAAGTGTATACAATCCAGTATATAACATAGTAACAATTCATGTCTTTATCCTATGTGGGATTTGAATGGTTTTTATTAAAGAAAGAATAATGCATTCTTAGTAATCTAATCCAAAATGTTGATCGTGTATCTCTTGAAGAAATGATGATACTAAGTGGAACGCAAATCCCCAAAAAGAATTGTTTGTATCCGTTACATTCAAAATAGTGGATGTTAGCTATCACTAATTCACTACATTGTAGTTTATTAGCTACCGACATTGCTTATCGATGACAAGTGTGGGATTAAAGATTGCAATTTTCATCCGAAAGTATTAAGGCAAAATTGTAATAACGACACTTGCATTTTCGCTATTGTAGTCTAAACGATATTGAATTATTGAGATAGACGATTACCCTATATTATATTAGCTAACGAAAATCGACATTGCTTATTGTCGACAAGTGCGGGATTAAAGACCGTATTTCTCATCCGAATGTATCAAGGCAAAATTGTAACAATGATACTTGCATTTTTTGTATTGTATACAATACTTACTTTCATTTATAACTGTTTTTATATATTGAGTCATTGAGACAGACGACATCGAGTTTGGATACCCATGCTTTTGGATTCGAGATCTCTTTAATTAAGTACTGTATCGCAACACAACACCAATGTTTCAACTATATGAAATGGACTAATTCAAGCCTTCGAGGAAACTCAATTTCAATCATTGTGCTTTGTGCTTTTGTTGACGCGCTTGATAGGTGATATTGTGATTCATAGAAATTCCATATGTAGCCTGTTATGACAAGTAATCAAGTATGTTTCTTGGGCTAGATATTTAAGATAATTACGACATTATTTCCGGTATCATCTAAAACTTTAATTTCCAGGTAACTAACCATTTTGTCACTATGGTGTAAGTATGTAGCTACTTAAATGAGAAAAATTGAAGTACTTGATATTTAAGATAATTACGACATTAGCAAACTTGGCTAGTGGTCAAGGCACATGTGAGCCATAAAACGAAGTTTTTGGATCTTGAACATCTTCTCTTTTATTAGATTTTGAGCATTCTGGAAAATTGGTGAATTGAGAAAGTTTGATGCTAAATTCTTATCGTGACCTTAAAATAGTGTTTTCGGACTTTCAGTCTTTTGTCAAGTCATTTTTTTGGGGTGACTTGTTAGATTCTTGAAATGTAGCGGCCGAAACATATTATGTCTAAGTAAGTCATGGATATAACGTATAATGAAGTTTAGCGCATTTTTTACAGCCTAGAGCTTTAAGGATATGAGATTGATTCAAGTACGTTATGAATTTTGATGCATCAAAGAAAGATATTTCTTTGGCCGAAGTACAAAACTCTAAGTTTTTGAGAGAATGATATGGAAGTTATATCTTTGTTAATTATGTAAAAACATTTACACACATATAAAGAATATAGCACAATATGTCAATAACTTATACAAGTTCTTCAACATGATATTTATGCATCGAGAAACATGATGATTGAGCATCGAAAAACAATTAGCACATAGAGTATTACACCATTTTAAAAGGTTTCTACAGAAAATATGAGACTTTATTAGTTTTCGGACTATATAAAGTATCACATCATTTAAAAAAAAAAAAAAAAAAAAAAAATTGAGAATTTACATTAGTTTTTGGAACACGCTTGCAAGAGATGAAGAAACATGTTTTCATCTCTTGGCAACTAGGTCCAACAAGATAATACTAATCGCAAGTTACAAATATCCATATACAACAGATATATAAAGTGTCAAAAGTTTCTCTTAGTAACTTATGTGGGATTACAAAAAAAATACAACCATTAGCAAAAATAAACGTGGAGCCTAATAATAACCATGACATCGTTTCAAGAAATTTATGAATTTATCGTCGACTAGTTTCAGGATGAGTTTATTATTGGGATGGTTGGCAGGGCCGTCTTTGAGGGTGTGCAAGGTGAGCGACCGCTAAGGCCTTTAGAATTTTTAGGGCCCCAAAATTTGACCCATTAATAATTATATGCATGTTTAGACATATTTTTCACGAAGAAAAAAGTATTTAGATTGGAAAATATCTTAAAAGAGTAATATGTTAGAACGTTTAGATAACTAACTGCATTATATTTTATAAACGATGACATTGTATATATAATATTGCTTAACGAAAAGTCTCATTATATAATTTGGCACAGAGCCCTCAAAAATTTTGCCGATTCATGAGACGGCCTTGATGGTTGGTTGTTTAACGGTGGTTTCTATAGTGTTAAGTTGTAAGGTTTATAAGTTGATTCAAGTCTATTATGAATTTTGTGTGGATACTTTAGTTGAATTACAAAATTTCAAAATTTCTAGAGAATGGTACCACCAAAATAATGTTAAGTGTGTAAAAATATTAAAGAATCTAGCACAATATGTCAAGAACTTACGCAAGTTCTTCAACATGATATTCGAGCATCAAAATACATTAGCCAAGAAAGTAAAAAAAAAAAAAATTAGAGTATTTAGGACATTTGCCAAGAATGTAAGATTTAATTCTTACATTTTCACAATCATGCCCAGTAACGTAATAACAACCTCAACTCAGGATGAGATGTACAATGATACATATAAAGTATCAAACATTTCTTTTAATCCCACATTGTGGAGTAGTTTAAGAGAGTTTACTAAGTTTTGTAGATGAGATTTTTCTATACAGTTTACTAACCAGGCTTTAATTATTCAAATTAAATCACGTACATTGTCAGTTGTTGATTTAAGATGATGTCTAGCTATATAGTTTTGACATTACAAAAATGAAAGTGTAAAATTTATTATCTGTGTTTTGGTTATATAGAAATATGATATGTTTGCATTCTAGTATGGCTAGCTAGTTTAAATTACTTATCTTTCACCATTAATATAAATCACAAATTCTTTATTTACAGATTTTAGCTATTTATTTAATATTAAAACAAAAGTCAACCATAGACAAAAAATACACCATCACGAGAATTTTTATATCTTTCACTAGACATGTTTTTCGATGAACTTTTTTCTAAGTGGTTTTTCAAATCAATGTGGTTTTTCAAGGCGTAGATTTCTAAACTTACAAAATAAAATTGAAAAAAAGTTTTGTTGAATGTATAAAGAATTGTCCCTCAATATAAAAATCATGTTAATTATCTTCTAAATCTATCATGTTAATTATTACTAAGTTCCAATACACCTGTTAAGTATCGATTCAATTGGCTTGGGAGATCGATCCTCCATTACCAGCATCATCAAGCAATGTAAGGTGCTATAAGGGAAAAGTTTGAAGTCTCCATTATAAACTTTCAAGCAAATTTTGGATCGTCTATAGCTCGAGACTTTGAGAAGATTCAGCTACCTCTTTTTGGTCTTAGTGGTTCGTTTGATGATGGGTATGATATGACAAATGTTATATCATTCTTTTTAATGGTTTCTTGTGTATTTATTTTGACTCTTGGTCGTTGGTTGCGGTCAAAGGAAAAATTAATGTTTTACTATGAATTAATATTTTTTCAAATTTGTTTGTGAAAAAATGTTACCAATTATATTCATACAAGCTTGAGAGAATCTCATTCTGTATATTTTCAAGTTTAAAGTACTTGATAAGTCATGATTATGACATTGTTATTTTTGTAGTAACAAAGCATCCTAATATCTCGTCTACATCATATTTTTCTCGATATCATATTCAAAATATTATTGTTTCAATCAAATTTATCTTAGCACATAGTATAATTTTTGTCCTTTGTGCTTTAACTATTAATCGTTTATTCTCCACAAAAAACTACGAGATATTGTGTATTTTGGGTTTAATTTCTTAGACAGATAACTACACCGTCTTGCTTTGTAAAGTAGTTATGGATCATGAATCTCTAAAAAAATATATTGGACACACATTAACAAGAGAAAGTAAAACAAAATTTTAAAAGTTAAGAAATAGTATAAGTTTATGACGTTAACTCTTCATTGGAGTCCAATTCAATTTTTTTCATTAAACTCTAACAACAAGTCAACATCATAAACATAACACTAATTCAATCACGAATGGTTGATACATTCTCCGGTGTATAAACAAAGAGCTTTTTATTTCTTTAACCAATGTGGGATGGTAAGGTTGACATGAATTTTATATTAGTTTTCTTAATAAGGTACCTAAATGTTGACTCGTTGATATTAGTTTCCGAAGGCCATAATTTCACCCATTAATTTCATTGTTTATATAATTGGTGAAGTTTTAGCGTTTGAAAACATGATATTAGCCAAAACACAAATGATTCGTATACACTGGTATATCAACAAGCAAAATCTACTTTCTTGCTTCTATGTGGTATTCAAGGGTGAAATGGTTTTTAGCTACGAACATCTAGATTTACTCTTTGACACATTTGTTTTTACTATCCTAACCAACACCAGCTACGTGCTCGTTACAAGTTTTGTATGCCTTACGGAGCTACTTGAATAATCGATACCAAAATTGAAAACCGTCATTAAGTGTATGATGTAATTGGATTCGAATGACCTCCACGGAGTACCTAAATTATCCACAAGTCCACAAAATTAATTCCATCACTGCAAACAGTACACAAATGATTTATTTAAGAAGTGGGAGAACGAAAAAAAGAAACATAGGTGCAACCAACCTTGCCCGAAAACTAAACGAAGCATCTACAATTTAATCGCTTGAATGATTGATAAAAATTGTATGCGCATTAACCTGCTAAAACTAAACATAGTACATTGATATAGGAGATTAATTTTCATTTTTTATATTCAAATATGCTTTAGATAGTTATAGCAGGGTACCCGCGCGTTGCGGCGGCGGGTACCTTGAAATAAAATTTTCCGGTGAACCATGTATTTTAATTTATTATGTTATTTTTTGACAATAAATTTACGGATATCAAGAATTTTGTTTAACCCGTGCCCGTTCGGGCTCAAGCCTGTTTGGCCTGTGCCCGTTCAGACTCGAGCCCATTTGGCCCGTTGCCCGTTCAGGCTTGAATATTTGTATAATGTGTTTTATTATTTGTATTAGTGACATTTAATGCAGGAATTATGTTAAGTTGGTCGTATAATATACATGATAATTTGTATTTCTTATGTAATGGGTGTTTTAATAACTGCATTAATTGTATTTATTGACCGGTTAATTAATTGACTACATTAAATATCTTGACCACATTTAAGTGCTTTGTATTTTGTATATTATGCTTTAAGACTTGTAAGTTTTAAAATTAAGATTGATGGGAAAGATCATTAATAGTGCATTGTATATTGTACAATAGACTTTGTATTTTGTAAGTCTTAATTTTACGACCATGAGGAGAGAGATTCATTCCTCTATTATATGTAGTATAGATATTGATAATTTTAAAACTAACAAAATTTAAGAACATTCAAAACAAAGAGACTCAAAATTTTTATAAAAGAAAAGTTTGGGCTCCCTTTTAAAGAATAGTAGTAATAATATAGGCAATTTTGTTAACATTGAAAAAGTCAAGAATCAATATTAATTTCTCAGATCCACTCACAAACCATGTTGATCATGTTAAGTATAACATCAACATGACTTGTATCGAGATTTGAGGCCTTGATACTAATCCGAACATGTATGGCCAATATACATTGTGGTATATTAGCTAGCACCATTTCTTCTATTTGACCCGTGTGGGATTGGAAAGTTGTCATGGTTTCGATGACAAAAAGTCAGGTACCTAAATTTTTTACTCTTTACACCATTCTTATCAATATTATGTATATGCTCATTAACAGTGGGTTTCAATACGCTGTGACGATGTAATATTCAGGTAGTAGTTGCACGGCTATAGGCGACTATCTTAGTATCATCTAACACATTCAGAGTACTCCGATCCGTAAAACAAGTATAAAAATGTCAAGAATTCATATAAACTTTCCAAATGATGTACATCTAATCTAACGCTGTTTTGGAAACCTACAACACACCTCGTTGACAATTTGATACTCGTCTGAACATGTGTACTGCATATATAGAGTATGTTAATGTGGTATAGGCAAGTACGTGGAAAATAAACGTATATATATATACGTCGGTAAATGTATTATTAATCGGAGATATAACGTTTACGTGAAAACATAATACTAATTTCAAGATATATCATCTATATCCACTATGTTACATTGACTAGCAAAAAATCTTTTTTACCAATGTGGCACAAAATGATGATATACCGAGCTTTTATTTTATTTTATTTTAAATTTAAAACTGTAAGCGCCTAAAATTAGTATCAAGTCATGCGCCTTCACACTTATATTAGTATTGAGGCTCGGGCTTGAGCTCGAGAAAAGCTTGAATCGATTCAGTCAAGCTTGAGCTCGAATTGTTTGATAAAAAATTGACTTATTTTGTTGTCTTACTTTACATAAGACCAACCCCAATGTTAACGCCAAAACGGCGTTAAAGCCCCAAACCACCCGCGTTATTGCGTTAAAGCCGATGGAAGTGCAAATCATTCACGCCGTTAGTCCCTGGGCGTTAAAGGACTAACGCGCGTTATACAATTAAAAAAAAAAATCATTTCACCCCCTAAACCATTTCAAATAAATTTTCACTTACACCCTCAACCTATTCAAATTCAAATTTAAATTATATTGGTCAATTCAAGGGATAAATTCAAATTCAAATTTGAAATTTAAAATCAAATATGAGCGGATTTATTCAATTTCAAAATCAACTCGCTTATATATACAACTCTACCGAGTTGTTTAGAACACACGACACACATAAGTTACACACACAACTCACACACAAAATGTCTCGCAAAGATTTTTCTCAAGAATTCCCACCCGTAAAAGTTACCGAAACCGCTTTCCAAATCCAAATCACTTGCCGATGTGGAAAACTAGAAGGGGGGTTGAATAGTTTTACCAATTTAAAACATCCTTTTAAATATTTAGATCGACTTATGTCAATCTATTTGGTTGTTTATGTTGGACGTTGATAGATAGATATATAAACTTGTAATGAAAGATAAAGAGTAAGAAGCACATCACCACGACACAAGTATTTATAGTGGTTCGCTACAAGGACACCTTCCTTGCCCTACTCCACCCCCGAGTCACCTACTCGAGAGTTCGTAAGCACTACACCAACTCCTTATGGCGGAGAAGCCTTCACAACGCCGCTTAACCTTTTTCCGGTACAAAGCTAAATACCGAGTTCTTTCACACCAAGGCGAACCACACCTAACACAACGTCGCCTACCCTTTATACGGTGCTAGGCTAACCACCGAGTTCTTTCACACCAAGGAGAACTAATCCTATCACAACGTCGCCTACCCTTTATTAGGTACTAGGCTAAGCACCTAGTTCCATTACCATGGAGGAACTACTACCCTTCACAACACAACACCTAATATCAAGGAGATCTACCCTTGTTACAATATCATCAAGGATATCACCATCCTTGAAATAAACAACTACTTATAAGTATAACGATGCACCTCATCAATTATACGACCTAAGCATTCTTCCCAAATGCTACTTGATTTGATTCATCGGCATCCTTCACTAATGCCTTTGACACAACGCTGGCACCCTTCACTAATGCCTTCGTCTTGACACCTTTAGCATTCTTCACTAATGCTTTGACACGGATGATGAGCACCTTTCACTAATGCTTTATCTTGACACTTTCGGCATTCTTCACTAATGCCTTCAACCCAACATCTATGGAGAAAGGTAGATCTATCAACAAGAGAACCTTCGTTGTCTTGATGATGACGAAGCATGGCAACTCATGGACTTGAGCTTGCACGTCTTCAAGATGTGGTGATCTTTCCTTTAAGAGGAACCTAGAAGATCACACAAAACAAAAGAGAAAAGCTACATAGATCTCTTGGATCCGAGGTTAGAGGGTTAGAATACTGGGGAAGTATGTGTAAAGGGATGAATAGAAAGGAAGAAATGGCTCTCTATTTATAGAGAAAATTCTCTATTGTTTCCCGGATCCCACGGATCCTTCCACTGGGATCCGCTAGCACAAAGCTAGGGATCCGTGGAACGCCTCTTGCCCATGGGTATTTTTGGTTATGGGTCATGGGTTATGGGTTGATCCATGGTTTTCTTTCTAGATACAATGTATCTTAAGGATACAATGAACTTGGTCAAGTGGTATATATAAAACCATGGGTTATGGGTCAATACCATTTGCTAGTATACAATGAACTTGGTCAAGTGGTATATATAAAACCATGGGTTATGGGTCAATACCATTTGCTAGTTTTTACCCATTTAGTATATACTTGTTTTACCCAACTACATTCAATGTATTTGGTCAATGGGTCAAATACTTAAGTTTCTACCCATTTATATTACCCAATATACTACATACTAGTTATGTGTATATTTACCCAAATATGTAAACACTAGTTGTTATACATATGTAATACTAAATCATAAAATCACTTATACTTGTTTTAGTGTTTTATGTGAAAATGTGAATATGTTAGAAACTATTAGTTCAAACCATTTACGTATTTTATTTGTTTCGTTAATATGATTTTACGCTTGTTATCGACAAAACATTAGAAGATCGTAAAATATAAATAAACGCTTTTACGGCTTATTTGTATTAACAATCTCCCTTTTGTTGATGACAAAACATAAAATTATTTTAAGGAAAAGCTAAAATTGTAAAAGTTTGAATTTGTAGTTTTACTTTCTTCTCCCCTTTTGTCGAAACAAAAGAGCTTCGAAGGAAACTAACACATTGTTTTTAGGAAAACATGTGAAAGAAAAATATTTAGAGCAAGTAACGGAACGGATCTCGTCTTTACTCCCCTTGACGAGTCCATCCCTATGTAAGGCGCCAAGAAAGTAATACTAATCTAGTTTGTTTGCAACTAAGTTTGCAAAATATTTCGCCTAAGTGACGAATGTGCTCCCCTTGATGATTGCAATTTTGCAAAGGGATGTCGAGAAATGTATTCCTAATATTGCAAGTAATTTGCAATGTATTGTTTTGACACAAAGCTCCCCTAGCTTTAGGGTGTCAAAGGCTTCAAGTGTAGATTGAATAACTACAAAACAAAGGTTAGAAAACAAGTATAATGCACAATTTCGCATATGTGATCCAAGTTAGTAGAAAAATAGTTTTCGTCTCACGGATCCCACGGTTCCCTCCTAGTAGGGATCCGTCTAGGCAATTTTGAGGATCCGTATAGTTGATGATTAAATTAAAGAATGGTGATGTAACAAGTAATGTTAACATCAAAATGAGATATGTATTCAACCAACAAACATATACTCAATGCAATATGGCAAGTAAACTATCATTCAATAAAACATAAGAGATGATCAACAAATCTCTAAAAACTAAGAGAATGATTTAGCCATATTCTACTAAAACTAATAAGTGACCAAAGCTTAAGAAGCAACAATGTGCATGAGTCTAGGGATGAGTAGACTTGTTGATTTGGTCCAATCTTTCAAGAAGATGATTAAACATGAAATGCAACTCATTTCGTACTTCTTGAACAAGTCCTTGGGTGATTAGACAATTAGAGCAATTATTGTCTTGATTAGGAACATGATATTTTGAGGAGGTTCTACAAATGATGATGGAGGTACATTGAGTAATTTAGGATGAGGTTCTACTAGGAATCAGAGTGGTGGTAATGGAAATTCCTTAATATGATCAAGTCCTTGGTGGTTCCTTGTTTCCAACGATGGACTAGTTGGTGATTGGGAAGTTCTCGGTGGTGAATGCTCTAATGAAAAGAGATTTGGGTGAGAGAGGCTCGGTGAAGGAGTGTAGTCCATGCTCTAGGAATGAAGGTTTAGACGTTTTGCTAGAACTAGGTACGTTTGGTTTAGAGATCGATGATCCCTTTTCTAACCTAAAAGGTTTAATGCTAATTATTGCGGTTCTATTGGCAATTGTTGATTGGGTTTGTTGAGGTGAGATTCTAGCACTATTATCTCTTACGGATGATGATTCGTGGATGGGAAATCCTACCATTTGTGGGTTTAACCGAGATGATTCGGTTGAGGAAATTTCGTGTACAACACGAGAAAGTTTCTAGGTGGTTCTTGGTTGGATGAGTTAGCACTAGGAGCTTTCCTCATGATGAAATGACTAAGGAAAAGGTTTCTAAATGCTAAGAATTATGTTGTGTTCGATGACTAAGGATTCTAGCAAGATGACTTATAAAGGGAAGGATTTAGCAAGTGCATTCAAGACTTAAGTCTCTAATATCCTTTGGAATGTGATGATTAGCATGCACAAGAGTCAACTTTAGAGTTTTCTTGATCTAGGGATTTAATTAGGATGAGGTGGAGTGTTCAAGTTAGCAAGATGAGCTTGAAATGATTGTTCTAGCAAGAGTTGACATAAATCACACCCGGATCCTACGGTTCCCACCAATGGGGATCCGTCTAGGCTAATCCTAGGGATCCCGCTCTCGCAGACTAGGAAAGGATAGAAGTGATGTTTGAAAGGTCTAAAGCCTATACCTTTTGAGTTCTCCTAAGTGTCTTTAAATGGAAGGGTACTTAAATGTTCAAGGGCAATGAGTGATGTAGCTAATGATTGCCTTATATGGAAGAAATTGGAACTTTCGTGAGTACCAATGAATGAACAAAGATGACACTAAAATCTTGAGAGTGTCAAATGGAGCTAAATGATCCTAGTGATCAAATAGTGACTTAGGATAATGTCTTGGAGAAGATCCTAAAGGTTTTAAGGTGGAAGAACTAGAATTTGATCCATTTCACCAATTTTGAGGTAAGGATGATTATGATCAATTTTGCCATAATTGAAAGATTTCTAAGTCTAGATGTGAGGGATCATGTGAGAAATAATGAGTGATCTAGAGAGCGGAAGAGTAATGAGTTTAGGTGAAACGATAGATCGAAAAGCACTTTGAGTGTGATCCTATGAGTGAGTGTGAAGCTTACTAAGCTTGAGTAGGACTTAAGAGATCCTAAGGTATTAAGTTCAGCTAGTGTGAAGTAGTCTAGGAACATGGTTTGAGGTGTAAAGGATTGAAACTCTACTTCTATTTGCCCGGATCCCACGGATCCTTCACTTGAGGGATCCGCTAGTTACAAACTAGGGATCCGCATCCGGGACAGCTTTTACTTAACAAATGAGCGTTTGTTCTAAGTATCGAAATTAGAAACTAATGATCTCTACAGTAAGCATACATGTATACAAGTAAAACATACTGAGTATCATGTAGAAATAGCACATAAGCAATTAAATGAGATCTAGCTCACAAGTAACACAGAGGTTTATCAAACATAACAAGCGCTATTTAAGAGGCTCAAAATAGATTTACGATCTAGATTAGTAAATCGTTTGTATTAACAATGGCGTGCAGATTAGATGATGGTGTTCAAGACGATAGGGTTGTTTTGGCCAACGGAAGCAATGAACTATGTATAGTCATTATGGATGGTGATTAGCATACAATGAACTTCGTCCATGAAGTCATGTAGCTCTTCTCGATCAAAGCAAGATAATCGCTTGATGAGGCAAGTGGTTGTGATTAATTAAAATAAAAATCAATTTTACAACTTGGTTGATTAGTAATCCTAAGACAACGAAAGTATTTCCATTGTAAACTTACTTTAGGGAAACATGGGAGTATAGATTTCCCAAGTGAGAGAATGAATATGAGACTATTACTAGTGGTGCTCAATTACGGCTAAACACGACCATTTTACGGTGATTCCACATACCCAACTTCTATCAAGGAAGCAATTCAACCGTCAGTCAAATTGAGTTTCTAGTGCCATAAGTTCTCCAAGATTCATTCTCAAGTTAGGAAAATTTATATTCCTACAATGGCCTATCAAGAGTAACAATGATGATACTTTGCTTCTTTTAATATTATACTTGAGACAACTAAGGTGACGAAGGCGTCATGTTAAAAATAAGTTTAAAAGTTGTCCATATGGTAAACAACAAAAAAAATGGTTGGATGAGCTAGTTCAACATATGTTGTTGGAAAGCTTTGAGTTTGGACTTTCGGATATGAACAATTATATTTGCGTTGCAAAATAATTTACTTGAGTATATCGGATGAAATAATCAAGTTGTCAATCCTACTATGAAGCTTGAAGAGCGATCATGAAAAGGAAAATGGGAGAGTACATCATCAACACAAGTGTAGGTTATGATCCGATGTACATTCTTGTTGTTTTTAGAAAACGATACAAGAACAAAAGAAATCATATAAGCACATAAAACATTTTTCAACCTATATGACTTATTTAAGTATCTAAACTAACATTTTCGACACAACTAGATGTTATCCCAAACACTCCTTCAAATAGCACATTGATTAGTAGAATATTACTAAATCGACAAACAAGAGAATGAATAGCAAGGTAAGGAAACCACATATGCTATTCAATCAAACTAGCACAAAAGCTATTTGAAATAAGCAAATAATCAAGTAATGCAACGAAGACAATTTATCATTTAGCATAGCATACAAAAGTTCTTTTCATCGCTTTGTGTTAAATATAAACATGTATACCAAGCTTGATTAGTTTATTTTATATTTATAAATATGATCAAAACCTTAATTTCAATAGAGGACACATTGTTATTCAAAAGCGAAAACATCCGTCTCCAATTAGATCAAAAGTTTGTGCAAAAGTTATGACCGAAAAATGACTTTCTATTATTAATCAATGATTCTGTAAATTATTGTTTTGAATCAGTTTATGAAATCATTTTTAAATGAAAGTAGACTCAAATACCTTTAAAACGATAGGTGGCACGACTTCTAACGACTTACGGTTAAAACGTTATGAATTTTTGAAATTGCACAAAACTGCTTCTGTACCTACGGATCCCACGGATCCCTTGCTTGAGGATCCGTCCCGTGTAACTCGAGGGATCCGCGGATCGATACTGAATTACAAAATGTACGCTTTGACCCGACGAAAAGGTTTAGTCTTTGTAGACTTTTAGTGAAGTTATATTACCCATTTTACCTTTATTCAAGCTTGATTAACAAGATATCTAACAACAAAACTTCAAAAAAAAAATCACTAAAACACTTTTCATATTATGCTTATTATAAGATAGAAGCATATATCACCATTTTGTCCACAAGCAATTTAGCACGCTTTTGAAAAAATGTAACTAAGAAAACATACCTTTGCTATATCCCCTTTTATGGTTTTAGAAACCATAGACGCGAAATACTTCATGATCTTCTAAGATACCCCAATCCTTTGCTATATTCCCTTTTATGGTTTTAGAAACCATAGACGCGAAATACTTCATGATCTTCTAAGATACCCAAATCCTAGTATGAAGACTTCTCAAAGGAAAATGTTAGAATGATCTATCACTATCCAACATATGATGATTTATAAAACATGACTTTTGTTTTAAGAAATTCTCTTTGTAGTTTTCAAACATACACGGATCGTATCAAGTTTTCAAAGTACAATATACAAAAAAAACTTGGTAACGAAGCTCTGATGCCAATTGTGGAAAACTAGAAGGGGGGTTGAATAGTTTTACCAATTTAAAACATCCTTTTAAATATTTAGATCGACTTATGTCAATCTATTTGGTTGTTTATGTTGGACGTTGATAGATAGATATATAAACTTGTAATGAAAGATAAAGAGTAAGAAGCACATCACCACGACACAAGTATTTATAGTGGTTCGCCACAAGGACACCTTCCTTGCCCTACTCCACCCCCGAGTCACCTACTCGAGAGTTCGTAAGCACTACACCAACTCCTTATGGCGGAGAAGCCTTCACAACGTCGCTTAACCTTTTTCCGTACAAAGCTAAATACCGAGTTCTTTCACACCAAGGCGAACCACACCTAACACAACGTCGCCTACCCTTTATACGGTGCTAGGCTAACCACCGAGTTCTTTCACACCAAGGAGAACTAATCCTATCACAACGTCGCCTACCCTTTATTAGGTACTAGGCTAAGCACCTAGTTCCATTACCATGGAGGAACTACTACCCTTCACAACACAACACCTAATATCAAGGAGATCTACTCCTTGTTACAATATCATCAAGGATATCACCATCCTTGAAATAAACAACTACTTATAAGTATAACGATGCACCTCATCAATTATACGACCTAAGCATTCTTCCCAAATGCTACTTGATTAGATTCATCGGCATCCTTCACTAATGCCTTTGACACAACGCTTGGCACCCTTCACTAATGCCTTGGTCTTGACACCTTTAGCATTCTTCACTAATGCTTTGACACGGATGATGAGCACCTTTCACTAATGCTTTCATCTTGACACTTTCGGCATTCTTCACTAATGCCTTCAACCCAACATCTATGGAGAAAGGTAGATCTATCAACAAGAGAACCTTCGTTGTCTTGATGATGACGGCATGGCAACTCATGGACTTGAGCTTGCACGTCTTCAAGATGTGGTGATCTTTCCTTTAAGAGGAACCTAGAAGATCACACAAAACAAAAGAGAAAAGCTACATAGATCTCTTGGATCCGAGGTTAGAGGGTTAGAATACTTGGGGAAGTATGTGTAAAGGGATGAATAGAAAGGAAGAAATGACTCTCTATTTATAGAGAAAATTCTCATTGTTCCCCGGATCCCACGGATCCTTCCACTGGGATCCGGCTAGCACAAAGCTAGGGATCCGTGGAACGCCCTCTTGCCCATGGGTATTTTTGGTTATGGGTCATGGGTTATGGGTTGATCCATGGTTTTTTTCTAGATACAATGTATCTTAAGGATACAATGAACTTGGTCAAGTGGTATATATAAAACCATGGGCTATGGGTCAATACCATTTGCTAGTATACAATGAACTTGGTCAAGTGGTATATATAAAACCATGGGTTATGGGTCAATACCATTTGCTAGTTTTTACCCATTTAGTATATACTTGTTTTACCCAACTACATTCAATGTATTTGGTCAATGGGTCAAATACTTAAGTTTCTACCCATTTATATTACCCAATATACTACATACTAGTTATGTGTATATTTACCCAAATATGTAAACACTAGTTGTTGTACATATGTAATACTAAATCATAAAATCACTTATACTTGTTTTAGTGTTTTATGTGAAACGTGAATATGTTAGAAACTATTAGTTCAAACCATTTACGTATTTTATTTGTTTATTTTATTTGTTTCGACAAAACATTAGAATATGATTTTACGCTTTGTTATCGACAAAACATTCACGCCATTTGTAAGATCGTAAAATATAAATAAACGTTATTAATGTGTTTACGGCTTATTTGTATTAACATAAATTGTGTGTCACTTTATACATATTGACACTCAAGAATGGTCGTCGAGAAGAGAAATGTTACATTCACAACAAACTTTTACACAAAGTTACGTGGCATGCATGGATAATACCAAGATAGAATTTAAAAAGAGATAGCATTCATTAAAATATTTTTTGTTTGTGACACATCATTTTGGGAAAGACATTTTGATAAAATAAATTTAGATGTAGTTAATCCGGAAAAGTGTTAAGCTAATTCTTATTGATGTTATTGTGGCACATAAATATACCAAGAAAAAATTTAGCACAAAACGTCAACAACTCGCACAAGTTCTTCTACTTGTTATTTGAGCTTAAAAAAAATAATAATAAACAAAAAAAAAATGAAATAATCTGCGCATCAAGTATCAAACCGTCTAGTTAAGATTTTCTTTTTTTAAAAAGTAAAGAATTTATATTGAACTTTGAACGATCATAGATCTTTACTCGAATATGTTATATTTCTATATTCCAGCAAACGTCTACAACATTCAACAACATAGCATAAATCCTAACATTTACTATCTATACACTGCATTATATAAAGCACAAAATTTCCTTACATTGACCCATGTGGGATTTTTGATAAAAACTAAGTCAATCAAGTATGAATGAGGATACGAAACTATACTCTACAAGACAAACTTAGTTAAAGAGCATGTAAATAAAAACAATCATCAAATGTTTTCCCGAATACAATGGTAATTAATATTTTACCTTAGAAAAATTACGAAATGTGAATCAGTGGTTGAAAGATACAACGTAAGTTAATCGTTAATTGACACACATGTGATTTATTGTGAGGAGTAGCTAGCAACATTTCTTAATTATCATTGACCTATGTAAGATGGATAAGATGGAAAATTATTCCTTATATCCAAAAGCATTGAGACACAAACATGTACTAACTCTATCACGACATCGTTCGAACAATGTAATATCGACTAGGGAGTAAGAATTTAAGTTATTGGGCGGTTTAATAATGGAACAAACCGTAACATGTTTGTGTTAGTTTGGTTTTAAGAAATCCCACATTTAAATCGAGGTTTTGGACCTCGAATATCGTATGTCCTCTTTTCTCCAATTTGAACATTCAAGAAAATTTGTTCAAGGTTTTTGCAGCAAAATTCTTACAGTGAAGTGATATTTTCGGCCGTCAGTTGTTCTGTTATGACGTTCAAGGTGGCTTTTGGTGCTTCTGGTTTGAGATGGAATTGAGGCCGGTGCGTAAATTACGTCTATTTAAATTAGATTTCTTAAGTTAACGTTTTATGAGCTTTTATTCAGTTTTGTACTTCAAGTAATAAATGAAAATTCTTTGGCCAAATTACAGCATTTCCAGATATAAACCGTAACCCCAGAACTTATATATTTGAGGGTTGTTTACAAGTATAAATATATACTTGCAGGGTACCCGAGTGATGTAGCGGCGGGTATCCTGATGAATGTTATAAGTTTTTTTCGTAATAATAACGTTATATATTGTAAAAAATTTTAGTTTAGTTAACTATAGGAAATAGCAAAATGGCAAATATTTTTTTTGTATGCTATTCAAAATAAATTGGATCTTTTGTGAAGTTACATTATCATTTAAATTGTTATGTAAGGATGACATTATTTTTTGTCAACATTTCAATATTTTTATGTATGATGCATTTAAAAAAACTAAAATATTTTCTTAATAGCTTCAATTAGTTAAAAGCCTAATTATCACCGTGTATTTGGTTTCACTGATAACTTGTAATAATCTAAAGTGATTTTTTTTAATAAATCGTGGCAGTTTGTTATTGCTATAAATATAAATATGGTATCTAGTCGTGTGCGGCGACGATCATTAGTAAAGTTCGTTTAAGTAGCTCGATATTTGATGCCATCGCAAGATTGCAACCATGTTAGCAACATCGTTGGCAACTATGACAATACTAAGTTGTGGATTTCGTCGATAATTAACCACTCTACAACAAAATAGAAGTTAATAGAAGTTATGGTTTTTTAAGTTTTACCAACACAAAGCGCCTTTTGTTTCCATTTAGTGAAAGGATGCAAGTTGTGGTATGTCATAATAAACCGTATATAATATCTTTCAATTTAGTTTTCGAATATTTAAAGTTAAGTTACATAAATCATCCGAATCAATTAATATTTGAAATGAATGTTTTTGAACCGTGCAAGTTCAACCTACAATATATGACTCCTATATATTTTAAAGTTTTGTGTTTAATTTGTCCTTTGTCTTTTTTATATATAGTTATTGTAAAAATTAAATAGTCATATGACCATAAAGGTTAGAGCAACCCCAATGCACAAGCTTTTTAACAACTTGGAGTTTTTGCCATGTCATGTTTTCATTAATGTTTTGTTAACAACAAGTCATTGTCAAATAGGTTCTCCAATGAAACAAACACTTAAAAAGCTTTTCTTTTTCAGTCAAGAAAAAAAACTCTTAGAGAGTAAAAGTGAAAAATGCTTAAAATATAAATATTTTCAAAACCTTCAAACGCTTGGTGCAGACCAAGTCTTTCATGAACAAGTCATAGAAAAGTCATCTTCTCCAATGCTATCAAGTCATTTGAAAGACTTTGCCAAATAGTAAAAAGCTTTTCTAAAACTTAGCATTGCGGATGCTCTTATTTTGACTTGTTTGTTTTAAAAGACTTTCGTACATACAAGGTAAAGCAATATTTTGCTTACAATTTTTTTGATTTTTGTATCAAAAGAAACGATAAAGTAAACAACAAAGATATTAGTACAATATGGAGTATTATAACGGATTGGTACAACCAAATAAGCCCATAGTCCAACCCATCATAACTCTTGACCCTAATTTCTCATAACCCTACACATACAAGTCGCAGTCATTTCTTCTTGCGGCCAAAAACGCATCTACCATCACACATGACTTCCTCCAACCTTATGTCTCCATTAAACAAAAACTCATTTTGAGTCATTCCTACATCAGACGAACAAAACACAATTAAAGCTAACTCCTACCTTATATCTCCAAATTAATATACAATCGCTTCAAGGTCTTTTAAAGATCGCGTGTAGGTACCTTTTAATGTTTTTGTTTATCTTTTAACGAAAGAAAGAAGGGTAATAACAGATTTGTTATTGTCTTTTCTTTAAACTGTTCGGATATATAAGAGAAGTGGTTGTTTCTCACAGATCTGTGATGATTCTCAGGTTATAAATTTTTAAAATATTTTGTTAATATCGAACACAAAATTGAGATCTTTGGTTCTTTGTTTTCGAATCGTGATGAATAAAACTGAGGTCCTTTTGCATCTTCTTAGTTACAAATTTTAAATTGTAGTTGGTTTCTTATGATGTGATTTGAGGACTTTAGTGAGGATTTTGTTGTTTGTTATTGTTGTTTGTTAATTTATGCTTTCTTCATCTCATTTTTTTCTTTTATGGTGGCGACAAATTTAGATGGTGCTGGTGGTGGCTGGTGTAGAGAGAGGGATGCTTGTTGTGTGTGTTGCGGGTTAGAGAGAGGTGATAGTAGATTTATCTACTTTTGTGTATGTTTTTTGATCTGTGCTAGATAAAAAAGAGTATGTGTTTCGTAATAGTTTTTGAGCTTTAAGGTTGGATTTTATACGATTAAGGTTTCATTGTTATAAGTCCGTTGAAACAGACATTTAATGGACTATATAAAATATTTTACAGTTACAAGTCGACATTTAATGGGTTATATACCATAAGGAAATAAGGCCGTTACAATTTTTATAATTGAATACGTTTAATTTTTTTTTTTTTTTTTTTTTTTTAATTTTAATTATGTGTATGATACAAACTTTGTAAAACCCTCTTTTCCATATTAAGTAATTTGTTGAATCAATTTTAAGCCTTCTATTAATAGCATGTCCCAAATACTTTTATTTTAATAGTATAGATAAGCTTGCAAAAGAAATATATATATATATATATATACATTTTAGCTCTTGAGTATGTTTGAGATGGAAATAGACTTTTCTCTATTTCCTTTACAAACAAACGCAAATATGTAACACAAATCCCAATAATGACAAGCTACACACAGTGACATATGTCGTATCAAAATTTCCTCTCAAGGAGCGATGTGGGATTATTGATCAAAGCATCAAACTTAATTCATAGTATCCTAAAAGCACAAATGAGTCGTGAATACAAGTTTTAATCACAAGATAAACTTGGTTGACGAAGTAGTTAAATAAAAACAGCAGTGGCGCCAATCGATATTCGATACTAAGCAAAGCACATTGTAAAATTGCTAAAAAAAATCCAACTTACTAATATGGACAATATTCAAACTTTTTTTTTATTTATTCATGATTTTAGTATAAAGTTATAAAAGCCTTGTATTATTATTCTTTTTAAAACAGATCTAGCCCAATTTAATGGCTAGAGCATAGGACCACCGTTATCAACTGTTAGCATCGCTAGAGTGCGAGTTAATCTCTAGTTTTGTAACAACTTAGGAGAGAAATTTGTCTCTGCAAAACACTCATACTTTCTCAATCTTTGTAAGGTGAAAGTAAAAATTTTAAAATCTCCGTTACAAAAAAAGGGGTAAATTACAAGAATAGTCCCGTGGTTTTACCATAATTTCACATTTAGTCCCTAAGTTTTAGAAATTAGTCAAATTACATTGATAGTCCTTTTGGTTCTTAAATAAACACACATTCGGTCCTTAACACTATGAACATTTTTAAAACTTGGGGACTAAATGTGAACACTTTAAAAGTGTTAAAGACCAATGGTGTGCTTATCTAAGAACCACAAGGACTAACAATGTAATTTCTAAGACATGTAATACATATCCACTACGGTATATTAGCTAGCCAAAATAGTTATGTGCCTGAATTTACTGTTAACACATTTAGCATTACTAATAAGTTAAATGGCTGATACTAATGATATGATGATCAAGTCGTATGCCTTTTCACTTATGAATACAGTCATGGCACACTTACGAATCAAATATACCTGATTACAAATAACCAGTACACACAAGAATAATGACTCGATCGAGAATAGGAGACGTTAAGCTATATATCTATTAAAATGCACTGAGAGAACTTAATCATTCCTTTCATGACTTTTCTTTTAATTAAAAAAGAAGTTTGATTAAATAAATTACGAGTTAGCACACAAGCACACGTTTATACTATTTTATTTTTGTGTGGTTTTTCGTTGCGCCGGATTGTGTCTGTGACTTTCAAAAGGAATAAGAATTCACTTGCTAAACAACTTTAGATTTGAGAGTTATTCAATTTGAATAATGAAGAAAATACGTTAATTGAGAAAGGTTTTGGGGCTACAGTCTTATCATGACCGGTTAAAGAGGTTTTCAGATTGATTCAAGTACGTTATGAATTTTGATGCATCAAAGAAAGATACTCCCTAATTCTTTGAATCAATTACAAAATTTCATGATTTTGAGCGAATGATGCCACCAAATTAAATTTATATGGAAGTTATATGTTTTATTATGTAAAAAATATTTACACACATATGAAGAATCTAGCACAATTTGTCAAGAACTTATAAAAGTTCTTCAAATACACACAACATCAGACCATTCTAGAAAGTTTCTAAAAAAATTTGGGAATTTATAATAATTTTTGGACATAGAGCTGTTAAAGAGGAAGAAACTTTCATCTTTTTGCAACTAGGTCCAACAACATAATACTAATCTCAAATTACAACAATTTGTATGCAACAACAATATGAAAGAACAAAAGTTTATCTCATTGACCTATGTGGGATCATAAATATAATCAATGCAACTATTCACAAAAACAAACGTCAACCCCAATAACTTGGTTGAGACAATTAAATATGAACAAGCATCATATATCATGATATTTCAAATAAATATCATGATGATTAATTTATTAACCCATCATTAAAATATTACAAAGTGTGAATCAATGGGAGGAAGGAACAGATACCAGGTTCAACAAAAAGAGAAAAAAGAATAAGGATGCCAACATTAATCAAAGTACATTGTAAAATTTACAGGAAACAACTTATACTAGCGACCGCCAATTATCATGAATTTGGTGGCAAAAAAACACAAGAATAACTGTATCTCAGCTCGTTAACTTGTTATTACATCCATATGTATTCTTCAGCTGCTGGCCTAGTGCATGCGTGTTTTAAAGTCCATTGTCAAAAAAATCTAGCACAAAAAGTTAAGGAATTGTATAAATTTTCCAGGTAGAGGGTCAAAGTCACTAGACCTATTGAGTATTGATTTAGTGACATAGATAGCTACACTTGAAAGCATTATACTCTTACTAACAGATATGTGGGAATATAGTTGTAACAAAATAAAATAAAAACGTTATGAAGTTATTGAATTTACAAATTGTGATTATAGAATGACTTAACTTTGTATTCAGTACTTCCATAACCACTATTTGTAAACATAATACTACATCACACGCATATAAGCCATATACACTATGGTATATTAGCCTCTACTATTTTCTTTCTTGAACCAATATGGGACTAAATGCTAAAATGGTTGAAATGGTTTGGATCGAAAAAGAACTAAAGGTAGCTAAATATAGTGACCGATGCAGTTAAATCCGAAGAAAAAAAACGATATTATTTTTCGACAGTAGAAAGGTCTTTTAGACGACGTTAATAGTGGTGATCAATGTTTCACTTTTTAATATTCAAAATCTAAGAACAAATATATATTCCGAATCAATTAACTGGAAGAGAGCTCAAATATTGTTTTAACTCTCCTATCAATAATGTATCTGAAACATAATATTATTCCAGAAAAATATAGTTCATCTGGACTCTTGTATATAACCAAGTCATCTTTCAATTCTCTAACCTATGTGGGATGTAATGCTAAAATGGTTATCATACGGTGCCACGGTGGTTAAACTTAGCTCCTAACATACAAAAAATAATAATAATAATAAATAAATAAATCACACTAGTTTATATGAAATATTATTTTTATGATATTTTCAGTTTTTTTGACAAATGCTTTCACTTAGAAGTTAGGACATTGGTTTATTAACTGTTTATATAATGACACCTGGTTCAAATAAATCATAGTAATGTTGTGCTAATCTAATATATACCATTATATTTGGATGCTCATATAAAGGCGTTCAGTGTTTGGTCTGAAACAAAATAAACCGGTAAATGACTGATACCAAGTTTCAATATTGTTATTCAGTGACGGGTCTAACTTTACTACATATAGAAAAATGGGTTAATAAAGATTGTACGACAAGACAAACACTTGTTCGACTCTCTTTTGAGGTGGTAAATGGTATTGGTGTTAATTTTCATGACGCACGGTCGCAGCCCATGCTTGTTTAAATTGCCCATTGAGTAAGAAATCCATTTGCAGTTTTGCACAAAATCATTACCAAAATATATATGATGGCATTTATATGTTTAAATACGTTTTAATGTAGAGCATATCTCCTGTTTTGACATTAAAATTAAATGAATTCGAATGCCACACTATGTTCTTTATCTCAGTTTCAGGTTAGATAATGAATGTGATCTGTTTTACACTCTAGTGTATTAGCTAGTGACATAGATTATCGTTGACAAGTGCGGAACATAAAATCTATAAATTTCATCAAATGTATTAAGGCAAAATACATTAAGGATACATGTGTTATTTGACGGGTAAAGGTGTAATGGGTCACAACGGTATAAACACAAGTGCGGAAGCAAAACCTTCGTTTGACAACACCTACCCAAACCCGTATGAACCTATGAGGAAGCTAACAAACAAATAAGGCAAACTAAAAGCAACTCTAATCAGCCCCCAAACAGTATCTAATCAGCCCAATCAGCAGGTACTAAAGATAATCAAACACACAACAAGAACACCAAACTTTTAGCATGGAAAACCCCAAAACGGGTAAAAACCACGGGACACCTAGTGCCGCTTTAATCCACTATCAAACCGGAGAGCTACACAAAGTCTTCTCTAGATAACACTAGAGGTATACAACAAACATCATAATCTTAGAATCAACATCAAGATATATGGCAACAATCAAAGAACAAACAAAAGAAGAAAGGAAGAATATCACCAAATCTGATGCAAACTGCCCAGGTAAGAAAATGGACTTCCAGGCCTCAAAATCAAAAACGCTACGGTCAAAACCTTCCTTTAGATGTCAGGAAGCTACAGTCCGAAAATCGTGACGATCCGACGGTGCAATCTCCGGTGATCGTAAAAACACTGCAGCTCGGTTTAGGTGATATCTTACTCCGAAATTCCTCTTTCTTTTCTGTTTTTCTTTTCACACAATCAAATCTCTCACACTTTCTTCACCCACTTGTAATCTGAAATATGCAGTAATAAGGGACTAAAATGGACCCAAGATGGGCCTTAATATGTTATTATTAACCCTCATGGGCCAAGAAAAATACCAACAAATCTCCCATTTTACGCCTATGAGGTGAGTTCGCCATCCGTGATCGAGCAACACACATTCAACTTTTCTCTTGCTACTGACCTTTGTCAACATATCGGAAGCATTATCATCCGTATGAACTTTATTAAGTTCAAACATACCATCTTCAATAGCATCTCTAATCCAATGATAACGAACATCAATATGTTTTGTTCTTTTGTGAAACATAGAATTCTTCGCAAGGTGAATAGCACTTTGATTATCACAAAGAACCGCATAACGTTGTTGCTTGAAACCAAGTTCTTGCAAAAACCTTTTCAACGACAATAGTTCTTTGCATGCTTCATTGTCGCCACATACTCGCCTTTGTTGTAGACAAGGCCACGACTTTGTAATCTAGATTGCCATGAAACCGCTCCCCGCAAAGGTCATCAAATATCCGTAAGTGGATTTCATGTTGTCCTTATTTCCGCCATATCCGAGTCTGTAACCAACAAGCATGGTTTTCCATTTCCAAATGTGATACCCAATTTGAAGTACCTCGCAGATATCTAAATATCCATTTAATGACTTCCCAATGCTTCTTACCAGATTTGACAGAACCGCCGACAACACCAACTGCATGAGCTAAACCGCCTTGTACACACCATAGCATACATCAAGCTACCAACCGCTGAGGCATATGGAACTTTATCCATCTTTCCAATATTCTTTAACCACCATAACCTTCATCCTTCATAACACTCGGGCTCTCCCCCATCAGTAAGTAAAACATACTCATGTGCAGAATAACGTGTGGAAGGATGATGATCTCTAGTAGACCTCCTAAGCGGAATGAATGGTGGCATATAAGGTACTGGTAACTCAGGATGAACGTCTTCATCTAAGTTTGGTTGCTCTTGATCATCAACATCATCAGCACCCTGTTCTTCATCATTCTGAATATCATCTCCAAACTGTGGATCAACATGTTTAGGAGGGACCGGATCCAAGTCAATGAGATCATCATTATGTTGAGGAATTGTTTCCCTCTCAGCATTCTCAACATCTTTCAAAGTTTGATCTTCCTCAAACTCTACATCTCGGCTACGAACAAGTTTCTTTTGAACTGGATCATACAACCTATACCCAAATTCATCTTGACCATACCCGAGGAACACACATGGCTTAGACTTCACATCAAGCTTTGATCTTTAATCTTTGGGAATATGCACGGAAGCCTTGCATCCAAAAACTCGTAAATGACGGTATGAAACATCTTTGCCGCTCCAAACCCTGTCAGGAACATCAAAACGCAAAGGAACACAAGGGGTTAGATTAATAACATGTATCGCCGTATTCAAAGCCTCACCCCAAAAAGAAGCAGGCAACCCTGCATGTGAAAGCAAGCATCTAACTCTCTCAACCAAAGTTCTATCCATCCGCTCTGCTAAGCCATTCAACTGCGGTGTCTTCGGTGGAGTCTTTTGATGTTGAATTCCATGATCTCTACAATAAGCATCAAAGGGGCCAATGTATTCACCTCCATTGTCGGCTCGAATACGCTTAAGTTTCTTCCCTGCGCCTCTCAACTAAAGCATGAAACTGCTTAAACACATCCAATACTTGATCTTTAGTCTTCAAGGTATATACCCAAACCTTTCTTGAGTGATCATCGATGAAAGTGACAAAATAAGAACACCCACCAAGTGTTTTAGTCTTCATGGGACCACAAACATCGGAATGTACCAGATCAAGTATGTTATCCATTCTGAAAGAAGGACGACTCTTAAAAGCAAGTCTAGTTTGCTTTCCTGCCAAATAGTGAGAACACTTCTTCAAGTTGATATCATGCACATCGACAACACATTCTTCTTAGAAAGAATAGACATCCCTTTTCACTCATGTGACCAAGTCTTTTATGCCATAACTTCGGTCATATCATCATTGTCTCAAGATTGACAATGCTCTTGGATATCTTCGGATGTGTCACGATAACTTGTATTCCTTTTTCCTCTTGCCACAATCAAGGATCCGAGAGTTACTTTCCACAAACCATTACGGAATCATTGTGGTAACCATCTTCATCAAGAAGACCGTTGAGATAATATTGAGTCTCATATCCGGGACATGTTTTACATTACGCAAAACCAATTCCATCCCGTGTCAAACTTCAAGCAAATATCTCCAATACCAGCAATTTAGATAACCCAAGATACCCATCCTAACAACACGAAGTCACCGGTGTGTAAGATGAATAATAATCTTTCGTGTTGCAACATGACATGTAGCACCATCACAAGAATCCAACTCGAATCATCATTAGCAAGGTTAACCATATCATAATCATAAAACAAAGAACTCATCGTGGTGGTATTTACTTGATGATTGTCATCACCATCATCATTTTCTTGTGTTTGTTCTTCGGTTGTTGTAGTTCTTCTTCTTGTTCTCCTTTTTCAACTTTTCGCAAAAATTCATCGTGTGCCCCTTTTATGGCAATGATAACATTCAACATCGGCAAATCTTCCTTCTTTGGAACTACTACGGTGATTACTCACATTACTCGGACTCTCGCTTTGACTTCTCCCGCCTTTCTCGTGACCAAGACATCGACCGTGAAGTAGAACCCCGTGACTTTCTTCTCATTTCTTCATTCAAAATACGCTTTAGCCAATTCCATAGTGATAACACCATCTGGTGCAGAGTTGGACAATGATGTCCTAAAAGTCTCCCAAGTATCCGGTAAAGTACCAAGAAGCCACAAGCCTTGAATCTCATCTTCAAACTTGATACCCATACTTGCAAGCTGATTTATAATACCCTGAAAAACATTTAAGTGATCAGTAATAGGAGACCCATCAGTATACTTTAATCTCATCATTTGCTTGATTAAGAACAACTTGTTGTTTCCAGTTTTTCAAGCATATAACTGTTCAAGTTTGTTCCAAAGAGTACGAGCATGTGTCTCCTCACAAATATGGTTCAAAACATTATCATCAACCCATTGCCTAATATACCAAGAAACTGTCTATGCAAAATAGTTCATTCGCATCTGTTTTGTTTCGTGTTTCTCGAGAAAATACAGCAAGTAGTAGTCTTTAACATAAAGGAGATCTTCCATTTTTCCTTTCCAAACATGATAATTCGAACCATTCAAACTAACCATCCTACTTGTATTAGTTTCCATCATTCACACAGGTTAAGTCCCCAAACCACCAAGCTCTTGATACCAATTTGACGGGTAAAGGTGTAATGGGTCACAACGGTATAAACACAAGTGCGGAAGCAAAACCTTCGTTTGACAACACCTACCCAAACCCGTATGAACCTATCAGGAAGTTAACAAAAAAATAAGGCAAACTAAAAGCAACTCTAATCAGCCCCTAAATAGTATCTAATCAGCCCAATCAGCGGTACTAAAGATAATCAAACACACAACAAGAACACCAAACTTTTAGCGTGGAAAACCCCAAACGGCTAAAACCACGGGACACCTAGTGCCGCTTTAATCCACTATCAAACAGAGAGCTACACAAAGTCTTCTAGATAACACTAGAGGTATACAACAAACATCATAATCTTGGAATCAACATCAAGATATATGGCAACAATCAAAGAACAAACAAAAGAAGAAAGGAAGAATATCACCAAATCTGATGCAAACTGCCCAGATAAGAAAACGGACTTCCAAGCCTCAAAATCAAAAACCCAACGGTCAAATCCTTCCTTTAGATGTCTGGAAGCTACAGTCCGAAAATCGTGACGATCCGGCGGTGCAATCTCCGGTGATCGTAAAAACACTGCAGCTGGGTTTAGGTGATATCTTACTCCGAAATTCCTCTTTCTTTTATGTTTTTCTTTTCACACAATCTGAAATCTCTCACACACTTTCTTCACCCACTTGTATTCTGAAATATGCAGTAATAAGGGACTAAAAATGGACCCAAGATGGGCCTTAATATGTTGGGCTATTAACCCTCATGGGCCAAGAAAAATACCCAACATTTTCGCTATCGCAATACGCATTTTTTGCCTTCTGAAGTAACTAAGATTCTGCATTCAGTACTCTATCACTCACAACACACCCACATGTTTCGACAATACGAAATCGACTAGTTCGAGTCCTCTCGAGGAAACTCAGTTTCAAATAGTTGGCATAAGCGGTCATCAATGTGCGGCCGTCCGTTATGACAAATGTGTTTCATGTGC
This sequence comes from Chrysanthemum lavandulifolium, assembly GCA_022545495.1. NCBI lineage: Eukaryota > Viridiplantae > Streptophyta > Magnoliopsida > Asterales > Asteraceae > Chrysanthemum > Chrysanthemum lavandulifolium. The sequence goes on along the minus strand of CM040244.1, from coordinate 18,698,525 downwards.
TTAATTTGAGGCCAAATGACTCCGATATTAAGCTGTAAAAAAACAATGAAATAGTTTTATGTAAACAATAAAAACGAGAATTAAATATACATTGTGATTTATAACCTAGCACCATATCTTTTCTCTAACCTCTGTGAAAAAATAAGATACATAAATTTACTTTTTACTCGTTCATTTGTACTATTTCTAATCCTTATCATCTGTTTGCTAATTAATTTACAACACGGCGACATCGTTTCAAAGAATATAAATTTGACTATAGTACGAGGTGTTGATGAGATTCAATTTCAATAGTTGCGCTTTGTGGGCCTGAGAAGACGAATGTATTTTCAGGGCTTGATTATGGGTAAAATGATTCGTATTTGATTGAACGGTCTCTCATCGAGTACTCTACCACCTACAATACTGCGGAAGGGGTAGATTTAAGGGGGTTCCGACTTCCGAGGGGTTCACAAGAACTTCATTTATTTTTGCCGCCTAGTGTCATATTTTTTTTTTTTTGTTGAAACCTGGATTTTTCAAATTTATCCTTGTCTCAAAAAATTTGTATTACATGTTTTGTTTTGTTGGCTCACTGTATTATCATAAAAAAGAATGTATCCATAGTCATTTACAAAAAGACAATTCATAATATAAAAAACACTTTTTAAGCTTGGAATAATTTGGTCTTTCCAAAGATTTATATAATTAAATTTAAAAATAAAAATAAAAATTATGTATTTAGGTTATTCGGTTAACCCAAAAACTGAACTGAATTCAAATTCGGTTTTCGGTTCGGTTCATTTTTAGTTTTTGGTTTTACCCAAAAAAATTTTAAACGAACTAACCGAACAAAATAAATCGAACAATCTGATAATCGAACCGATGAACACCCCTATATCCATTAGTTCAAGATGAATTATATTATTGGGCTTGATGGGATACTGGGCTATCTAAGGATAGGCCTTTTAATAACATGGTTGTGAATTGTGATGGTGGTGTAAAGGAAGTTTTGGAACTTGAAAATCTTCTATGATCTTTTATTAAATTTGAGCATTCTGGAAAATTAGTTAATTGAGAAAGTTTTGAAGCTAAATTCTTATTGTGACCTTAAAATAGAGTTTTCGGTGTGTCAGTCTTTTGTTAAGTCATTTATTTGGTTGACTTGTTTTAGATTCGTGAAATGTAGTGTGGCCGGCACATAAAATGTCTAATTAAGTTATGAATTTAACTTGTCATGAAGTTTAGTGTTTTTTACAGCTTAGAGCTTTAAGGATATGAGATTGATTCAAGTACATTATGAATTTTGATGCATAAAAAAAAAGACATTTCTTTGACCGAAGTACACAAAACTCGTAAGATTTTGAGAGAAATGATAAGTTATATCTTTGTTAATTATGTAAAAACATTTACACGCATATAAAGAATCTAGCACAATTGGTCAAGAACTTATACAAGTTCTTCAACATGATATTTAGAAACATGATGTTTGAGCATCGAAAAACAATTAGTACATAAAGTGTCACACTGTTTTAAAAGGTTTCTACAGAAAATATGAGCTGCAAGAGATGAAGAAACATGTTTTCATTTCTTGGCAACTAGGTCCAACAACATAATATTTAGAACTTATACAAGTTCTTCAACATGATATTTAGAAACATGATGTTTGAGCATCGAAAAACAATTAGTACATAAAGTGTCACACTGTTTTAAAAGGTTTCTACAGAAAATATGAGCTGCAAGAGATGAAGAAACATGTTTTCATTTCTTGGCAACTAGGTCCAACAACATAATACTAATCACAAGTTACAAATATCCGTATACAATAGATATATAAAGTGTCAAAAGTTTCTCTTAGTAACCTATGTGGGATTATAAATAAATACAACCATTAGCAAAAACAAATGTGGAGCCTAATTATAACCATGACATCGTTTCAAGGAATTTATGAATTTGACATCGACTAGTTTCAGGATGAGTTTATTATTGGGATGTTGGGCTATTTAACGGTGGGCCGAATAATAACGTGTTTGTGATAATTGATTGGTTGGTGGAATGAAAAATCTATATGCTAATGGTAATCGAAAGTAAGACACAAAACAAATTTGTTTATTTTATTTTAGGTTTTGAGACTAAATTCTTTTCGTGACTAGTTGATTTTTTTTTTTTTTTTTTTTTTTTTTTTTTGTTGTAAGGTTTATAAATTGATTTAAGTGTTTGAGTTACAAATTTTGCAAGATGTCGAGATAATGGCACTACCAAAATAAATGTATCACTATGGTAAGTGTGTAATAAAAGTAGTAAAGAATCTAGCACAATATGTGAAGAAGTTAGACAAAAGCTTCAATATGATAATTGACCTTAAAAGTACACATTTAGCCCAAAAAGACTAGAATTTATAATGGTTATTAAGCATTATTTCAGAAGAAGCACAAATTATATTTTAATCATTACTTCTTTAGTCATGCCCGACAACATAATACCAACTATATCTCGGTAGATGAGATGTACAATAATATGTATAAAGTATCAAACGTTTCTTTCATTGGCCCATTTGGGATTATAAGTGAATACAACTACATTCACAAAACATACGTCTAGCCAGGGACGGATCTACTTGGTAATAATGGGGGGCAAGTGCCTCTATGGCTAGCCGAAAAAGTCGCGATTTTAGTGTAATCTTTTTTTAATTTTGACCTTTTTTCGAAAGTGCCCCCACTCAAAACTCAAATCCCCCCCACTCACATACTAAAACCCAACATTTAACACTCTAAAGCTTTATAAATCCATTATTTTAAAGTAAAAATACTCGATTTATCATTACGATCCTAGTTTTTTTTTCGCATTCTGTTTTTGTTGTCAAAAATTTTTTTTTGCCCCACACATCCTCATTTCCTGGTTCCGCCACTGCGTCTAGCTTGTTGAAAGAAACTCAAAAATGGAACACAAATACTATAGGGACTGATTTTGACATGTTTGTATTTCAGTTATAATGTTGAAGTAAAGTTTATGCTGATAATGGCAAGTTGCTTAAAGTTCAAGGACTGTTGGTGACAAGCTGCTAGAAGTTTTGGTCAAGGAGTATTTAAGCTTCTCTCCAGCTAGGGTTTCATCATCATTCATTCGTCTCTCTCTCAAGAAAGCTGCACACAGCTTTCTCTCGTTATATTGATAATCAATCAAGATCTGTTTGAGAGTTCTTATTGTTGCTTAAGAGTGATTGTGAGATAATAGTTGTAATAGTACTATTGATAATTAGTCAATAGGCTTCCACCTGATTAGCAGTGGGAAGTATTGTGGTTAATCTCATTCTGAGTTTGTGGTTGTTTTGATTTACTGATTAAGATCAGGTTCTTGTTGATCTTGATTGATTGTGGTTTATAATAATAAAGGTTAATCTTGAATTGAGATTCAAGAGTTAGTTCGGGTTTAAATTGCTTTCCTACATGGTATCGAGCCAGGTTACTCGCCTTGCTCGTTAAAATTGATTTCAGAAAATTAGGGTTTCAAAAATTTGGGGGTTTTTTCAAATTAGTTTGATTAAACCTAATTAACTGTGATTAATTGGTGTCTTTTGACTCTGATTGATCAATTTTTAACTGTTTTACAAAACGCCTATTTTTTTGAGAAAATGAGGGTTTGGGTATTTTTTGGGGGTTTAATCTCTTGCTTCGATTGGTGGTTGGTTCTTGGTATTCTTGATTCTTATTGGAGAATCTTGGTGGTTCTGGGTTGATTGAGATCGTGTGGGTTGTGGTTCTTGTCTCAAGAATTATAATCTGGGTTCTTGTTCCGCTGCTTTCTGGATTTGCGTGCACTGTAACACCTCTCGCACTCTTTATCTTTCTTTATTCTTATTTCTTGTTTAGATTGACGGGGAGTAGGAGTTGGGATTGTTGGAGGTTGTTGTGATTGCTGTTGGAGTGTAGTTTATCTGTTTAATTGTAGTTCTTGATTTAGAGTGATCTGCCCTTGACCTACCACCTTGAGTGGCAAGGAAGACTGGGAACTATCTTCTTGTTTTTTTCTGTGTTTTTGCTTACTTTTCAGTATGTCTGTTCATGGTTATACTGATGATGAGTATGAGGCTGATGAACCTGTTACTTTGATTAGCAGATTGGATCTTAGTAATCCATTGCATTTGCATCCTAATGACTCTGCCACTCTTACTGTTGTATCTATAAAATTAAAAGGAACTGAAAATTATAATGTGTGGTCTTGTGCTATGTTGTTAGCATTAGAAGGAAAGAATAAAATTGGTTTTGTAGATGGATCTTGTAGAAGATCTAATGTTGATGAGGTTCTAGGTAGACAATGGGATAGGGTGAATGCTGTTGTCTTGGGATGGATTTTAAATTCTATATCAGAAGAGTTGTTTTTGGGAATTTTTTTTTCTAAAAGAGCTTCTGATGTGTGGAATGAATTAAAAGAAATGTTTGATAGAGTTGATGGTTCTGTTACTTTTAACTTGCATCATAAAATCAACTCTTTGTCTCAAAATGGTAGTACTATTGCTGAATATTTTAATAAGTTGTCTACTCTGTGGAAACAGTTTGATGCTTTGGTTAAGTTGCCTAGATGTACTTGTCATGCTGCTGATGATTTTAAAAAACATAATCAATTGATGAAATTAAAGCAGTTCTTAATGGGATTAGATGAGTCTTATATGCAAATAAGAAGTAATATTTTGTCTAGAGACCCTCTCCCGATGTTAAAGGGCTTTTCGTTATTTCTAGTGAGGAATCTCATAGGTCTGTGGTTACTGGTTCAGATGGTGGGACTTCCCAAAAGTCTCATTCATCTGTGTTCAACTCCAGTGTTCCAAATAGAGGGAATACACAGAGGTCTTCTACCTCTGGTAGTTCTTTCAGACCTAACAATGGCCCTAGAAATAATGATACTAGAAGGACTGCTGGTGGTCCTGTTTTAGTTTGTGAACATTGTGGCTTCAATGGTCACTCTGTGGATAGGTGCTTTAAGCTCATTGGATATCCTGCTGATTTTGGGAAAAATAAAAAGAATAATAACAATCAGGGTGTTCAAAATTTTAATAAAAGATTTGTTAATAACAATAATTGCTGGCTCTAGTTCTATCTCTCGCTTTTCCGATGAATGAGATATCTAAACTCATTTCTTTGATTAAGGAGAACTCATAGTAATAATGGAAATGGAAAGACATGCATGCCAATATGGCGTGTATTGTCTTCAATAAAAGTAAAATTTTTATCAAAACTTTACAAGGTTCTTTTGTCATAATAGTAAAATGAGGTCGCATTGGTTAGCAGTATTATTGTAGATTCCGTGCAAATCAACATCTTACATATACCGATAAATATTTAGTGAATGTCATTGATATTTCTAAGCTTGGTATTAAGGTATCTCATCCCAATGGGACCAAGCTTTAATTACTAAGGTTGGAAATATGGTTCTCGAGAACCATTTAACATTATATGATGTGTTGGTTGTTCCTGAATATTGTGTCAGTTTAATGTCTGTTCATAAGGTGGCTAGAGATAGTAAGTTTGTTGTTGCTTTTGATGAGACCAAATGTTATGTGTTACCTCAGGATTTGAGGGAAATGAAGGTTCTGGGGATTGGTAGACAGATGGATGGTTTGTATTACTTTGATGGAGATCAAGGTATTGACCTAGGGGTTAGAAATTTTAAGTCTGCTTGTGATTTGACCAAGAAAACTTGGCATTGCAGACTTGGTCATCCCTCTGACCAAGTCTTAGCAGTGCTGAAGGGTGAAATCAATTTTCAAACCAAAAATGAAAATGAGCCTTGTGACATTTGTCAACAGGCTAAACAAACTAGAGAGCCTTTTCCTCTAAGTGACCATAAAACTTTGAATTTAGGTGACTTAGTTCATCTAGATCTTTGGGGTCCTTATAAAGTAAAAAGTAAAGAAGGTCACATGTTTTTTTTTAACAATTGTTGATTATTTCACCAGAGCAGTTTGGGTTTACTTACTTAAGAGTAAGCAAGAGGTGTTTAATTATATTCAAATTTTTTATAATCTGATTAAAACACAGTTTGAAAAGTGTGTTAAAATATTTAGAAGTGATAATGGCACTGAGTTTGTTAATACTCAATTTAATGGATTTTGTGAGAAAAATGGTATTATTCATCAAACATCTTGTACTTACACACCTCAATGTAATGGGTTGTTGAGAGGAAACATAGGCATCTCTTAAATGTTGCTAGATCCCTTATGTTTTGTGGGGATTGCCTTTATATTTGTGGTCCGAATGCATTTTAATCGCTACTTATTTGATTAATGATTGCCATCTTCGGTCTTGAATAGATTGTCTCCCTTTAATCTTGTTTTTAAAAGAAAACCGAACTTAGTCATTTAAGAATTTTGGTTGTCTTTGCTTTGCTACTATTCTTACCAAGAATGATAAGTTTAGTAGTAGAGTGAGAAATGTGTTTAGTTGGGTATTCCAATTTTCAAAAGGTTATAAACTTTATAGTCTTGAAAGGAAACAGTTTATATTCTCTAGAGATGTAAGATTTTTTGAAAATGTGTTTCCTTTCAAGATTAAAAACTCTTCTGCTGCTCCTGACCCTCTGGAACCTCTCAGTCAGAGTTTGAATCATGTTAACTTCTTTGATGAAGTAACTTGTGACAACTCTGACACATCCAATGATGATAATACTCATGATGATCATCATGAGAGTGAGGGCAGCCCCTCATTGCATCTAGGCAGCCCAACTATTGACCATGAACAGGGTGATTTGGGGCACTCTAATGGTTCCAATGAGGTTACCAGTACAAGTGAGATGACTGCAACTCCTCTAGGTGTGAGTAGTTCTGAGGGTGAAAATAGTTCCTTATCAGAACCAGCAGCAGATCTGCCTTTTGTTAATAATCAACCTACTTTAAGAAGGTCTGACAGATCATCTGTTTTTCCTAATAGATATAATGACTATGTGGTTGATTCTAAAGTTAAATTTGGACTTGAAAATTTTGTTACTTATGCTAAACTTAAGAATGATACTCTCTGTTTTGTTGTTGAACTTAACAAAAGTTTTGAACCTAAAACATATTGGGAGGCATGTATGTGTCAGCACTGGATGGATGCTATGAATAGTGAGATGAAAGCTTTATATAGTAATGATACTTTTGAAATTGTTGAGTTGTCTGTTGGTAGAAAAGCTATAGGTAGCAAATGGGTATTTAAAATAAAATACAAATCTAATGGTGAAGTTGACAGATATAAAGCTAGACTTGTTGCTAAAGGTTATAATCAGAAAGAAGGAGTAGATTTTAATGAAACTGTTTCTCCTGTTGTTAAGATTGTTACTGTTAGGTGTCTTATAAACCTTGTTGTTCAGCAAGATTGGCCTATTTTTCAGCTTGATGTTAACAATGCTTTTTTATATGGAGATTTAGATGAGACTGTTTATATGTCTTTACCTGATGGATTTTTTAATGCTAATGATAAGAGAGTTTGTAGACTCAAAAAGTCTTTATATGGATTAAAACAAGCACCCAGACAATGGAATGCAAAATTAACCAGTGCCTTGCTTGAAAATGGATTCATACAAAGTAAAAGTGATTCACTACTACAAAAAAGCTCATAAACACCCCCTAATAAAGACCAGTTATAAAAATACCAGTGTCTATACAGTAAAGATAGCGGGGATGGGTAACATAACTACCGGTTTTCAAGAGAACACCGGTCTCTTTAATAAGAGATGCATATAAACCGGTCGTAAGTTAAACCGGTGTCATTGTATAGTCAAAGACACTATTATTTTTAGAGAAGACCGATCTCTTTGTTTCGTATCAAAGACATATGTCTTTCATTTAAGATCCGGTCCTAATACTGTGTCTTAAACTCGATAGAAATCGGCTCAAGAAGTCGAGTTACTCGACAAAAGCTCAAATCATTTACACGATTCTCCTTAGTTATTTTACTTAAACAAAACTATACTTTCCCCAAAATTCAATCTCCGCTCAAGAACCCGCCTCTTTTTCCCCAAAATCAAAACCAGTAGCACTTTACATTCACTCATTCCCGCCTCCCTTTATTTATTTTTCCTTGCATCGACCTTTTCTATTTTTCTTCCTCTAAAGTTTTTCAGATCCACCAATGATAAGGTGTGTGAAATCTGGGTTTAATCTCTAATCCGTCATCATAATTTAGATATCTATGTGATTATTGTGTCATTACATATCTTAGATTCATTAATGGTTTTTTATTGATCTTGTGTTGTTTGTAACAATTCTTCCCGTCTGCTATCAATTCCATTGGTTGCTCCAACGAGGTAGGGTAAGATTGACGTCTAACCAATGAAATTGATGAAAATAAACTATTTCATTTATACCAATTGAATAACTAATATCATTTTCTCATATTTAGATCTTACGGGTTTATGATGCCCACCAAGTGCTCGATGGAATGCTTGAATGAAATGGGTCTTTTATGTAAGTTTGGGTTAAATTTAGAGCAAGCAAACATAGATCTCTCATTATTTTTGTTTAATTAATAGTGTAATCCTTATCTATTTTATGTCTAAATCTGAGAATCCAATCTAAATGGTGGAGATTTGTAATTCATGCAAAGCTATTGAATACCTTTGTATTTGTTTTTGTGCTTTAGTATTGTGAAATTATTCAATTAATGGTGATGTGCTCCGGCTTTAATTAACTTACTCAAATCAAAGCTACTAGTTCGATGCCCAAGTAAAATATTTTCGTGTGGCATACCTTTTCAAATGGCATGCAATTGTTACTACTTGTTGAAAGCCCTTAAAGTTGCAACCTGATCGTTTTTGTATATTGCAATATAGCCGATTAAGATTGATAAGCATGCAATGGATAGTTTAACGACGTCTATGGTTGATGTCGCGTTCTATGTTTTATAGAGTTGTTGTTGTAGGTCGATATCTACGTCGAATATTTATTCTCTTATTGCAGCACTAAGCAGTGTTGTAAGTTTGTTGTGCGGTGTAATGATGCTTTGCAACATAAAATGAGGTAGCAGAACCATGGAGCAAAGCCGATTTTGGGTGGTGTTGGAGTGCAAAATACAAGAATTGATATTGCTATTGTTTTGAATAACATGGATGTGAGCAACGAGTATGCCCTGAAACTACGACATGAGAATGAAGAGCAATGTGCTAAGGTGAGACTCGTCATCAAACCTACATGTTAACTGCTATTTTTTGTGTTTCATATAAGTAAGAACATTGCAAGTGACTCATTCCTTTTCATGTTTATGCAAGTTTACTAAAATATAATTTCCCTTAGTAGATAAGAAATTTGATATATGGTAAGATTAGCATATTTTTCTTAAGTGGGGGTAATCTAGTTCCATTTGACATTTGACATGAATCTTAGAAATTTAGAATATTCTTATGAACGTATTGTAGGTTCAAGAAGTGCGTCTAGTCATACATATTTTTCACAACTCTTAAAGAAGACTGAACACATGGGTAAATGATCAACTTGTCTACTATATCAAAGCTAGTTCATTGAGTTCCACAAGCATCCATGGAGTGAATATTAAGATCATATAGAATAGGTTACTGCAAAGCTGAAAAATTGGTGTCCAAGCCAACCAAATTTAACACTCTCATCAGTTTTAATCTACGAGCTCTATATTGAATATATTTTCAGTTTGGTCCTCTCAAATTTATTCACTTATTTTAGTTTAATTTTACGGAGTCATAGGCTTGTAGTTGAATTTTACGGGGTCGGGTTATCGGGTTTATTGGGTCGGGCTGATTCGGGTTTTGGACTAGATAGAAGTTACCCGCAACCCGAACCAATAAGGAATCTGGTTATCGGGTCGGGTCATTTGGGTTAGTCGGGTTGGCTTGTTGAATTCAACTAAAATAATATTGTAGCCTAAACGCTTACTGTAGCATTCAAATATTGATAGCACAATTGAAAATGAAAATAGCTAAGCTTAATAAATTATCATAAAATTTCCACTGCACACATTACTAATTGCCACTAGTAGGTAAATAAAAACCATACTAGTAGCGTGATTAATGAACTTTAACAGGAAAAAGCCAAATGATAATAGCACACACCATTAAGTACCTCCATAATTTAGAATGCTAAACAATATACTTGAACAAATAATGATTGATTTATTTAAACGTGTGCTAAAGTTACATGTAAAAAAAGGGTTTAAAGATATCGGGTTGACCTGATAACCCGATAAGAGAAATGACATAAGCCGAACCCAACCTTATAGCATTATCGGGTTATCGGGTTTGGGTCAAATCAGCCTGATATGCTTTTTCAACCCGATTTAACCCGACCCTATAAGGCTTATCAAAAATCAATTGTCGTGTACAAAATGAAAAGAAAATTTTGTTCTCGAGTGTGGCATCGTAACTTGCTTCAAGGTGCAAGTACATTATACATAGGACATGCATGGTAACAATGTTCAATCAGAAATACTTACATCTGCATCTTCCTATGCCTTAAGGCTAAACTTAAGATCAGCAAGATGAGTAATGGAGTAAATGTCAATCGAGCTGCAAATCCACAATCAAAGCTATCATTGACTGGAAGAGGTATGGTGAATTAAACTTTTTAAAAAGGTATATTGCTTATCTGTAAATGTTTGTATTTGAGAACAATAAAAATATAGTGACTTATTAAACGATACAATATTTCATTTATGTGTACACATTTATACTTGCGATTGTTTTAATATGTTGTAAGGACTATTTTATTTTTTAAAGGGTTCATTGTTTTTGAATGACTTGTATACTTGAGCAACGTGTGATATTTTAACACGAAGCCAATCTTTTGCAGCTGGCATTTCAGAGGAGCGTATGGTGCCACCTTCAACTCTTGATCTTTTGATGGGTTCTATCTTCTTTGCTCCTATAACTCATGTAAACCTACTGTTGAATTCAAATTTTAGGGGTTGTTTGGGATTGCGTGTTAAGGAAGTTGTTGATTTCATTCTATGATGATGATTTGCGATATCTACTTATTCATTATATTTCTACTCCTTAATAGTGTCCTGTTACTAACTTCTAATTTTTATAGGGAAATTTTACTCCTTAAGTGTCCTGTTACTCCTTAATAGTGTATGTTACTTGCATTGTTGTCTTGGGTTATTTGTTACATCAATGGCTTGATAAGCAATATCCTGTGGAAAACTAAAGTGCAACTTTTTATTATAATTAAATGTACCTGGAATGTATAGTAACTTGGTGCTTGAGTGGTGTTGAGAAATAAGTGGCAAGGTAAATATTTGTAGCAGTTTGACCACTACATAATTTCTTCTTTTTATATTTATTTGCGGTTTTAACCAATGTCCGAACCGCATGTTTCTAAATTAAACTTATATTTGATTAATTATTTATACATTTTTGTATGGTATGCAACAGCCGAAGTCATCACCAGTGAAGACACTGGTGGGAAAAGAGTCTTTGTTACTTTTTCCAATATTGAGGTTGCTTCGGCGGCAATCAGGGCTATGGATCATCAGGTACTAAATACCTGATATTTATTCTTATTTTTGATTACTTGCTTTATGACACAAACTACATACTCATAAGAATTGCAATGTGTTTTTGGGAGAGGAAAAACTTTATGAATCTATTGTACCTACATCAGAAACATAGCCTTACAAGGATTTTCGGGGCTGATCTTCTTACGCCATATGCCGCAAGCTAGAGATATTAGCTTTAACTTAGGTCAGTTTTCTTAGAGTTTTATTGTTTTTTTTCCTTCACGTCATCATTGAATTCTCTTTAAATGGTAGTTTTGGTGGGATATATTCATTCACTAAATTCTTAATCTAGCTTTTAAAGTTCTTGCCTTTATGATATTTGCAGATTGAGGATAATGTTCGTGCAACTAAGAGAGACTGTTATGGATTTAGGTTAATGGCTACAAGTGCTTAAATGAGTGTTTACGTCTTTCGGTGTAATTTAGCTGTAACATGTTTTAGTTATTTCTTAGCTACAAGCTTAGACTTTGATACAAACATACAATACATTTCATTTCGAGCTAACGAATCTGACTTGTATACGTATTAATGAAGTTATTTCTTAGCTACAAGCTTACACCTTATATATATATTTGCTTCATTTGTATTTCTTTTTTTTGTAAACCAATCGTAGATTATAGATATTCTAAAAAATATGGAAAATTTTATAAATGTTTTTTTTTTTTTAATAAAATTGATTTAAAAAGAGACAGGTTTTGAGATAAAAACATATCTTTTTACTCTATATAAAGATAGGTTGGATGCTTCTATAAAGACAGGTTGTGGGAGAACCGGTTTCAATGTCCAATACAAATATGTTTGTTCACTCTATAATGGAGACCGATTTAAGGAGAAAACCGGTGTCGATGCTTCTAATAGAGACAGGTTTTCAAACCGGTTTCTATTTGTTTCGATCATGGAGATACCCCCCTTCAGAGAGTGGTTCCAAAACCACTCTTCATGGGCCATTTTGACCGGTTTCTATGAGATATTTTGTAGTAGTGATTATTCCTTGTTTATCAAGAATGAATCAGGTAATATTGTTGCTTTACTTGTGTATGTAGATGATATAATTGTTACTGGTAATAATTTAGCTGAAATTGAAAGTTTTAAAGTTTTTCTCAAATCTAAATTTCAAATTAAAGATTTGGGAAAACTTAAGTACTTTTTGGGTATTGAGGTTATTGAAACCGATAAGGGTTTATGTTTAACTCGAGGAAATATTGTTTGATTTACTTATCGAATTTGGATTGTTAGCATGCAAACCATCCTTTTCCTTTAGAACAAAGTCTTTCTATTACTAATGAACCTACTATACTTGATCCTGTTTTGGACAACATTACTGAATATCAAAAATTAATTGGAAAATTGATTTACTTAACACACACTAGGCCTGATATTTCATATGATGTACATTGTTTGAGTCAGTTCATGCATAAGCCACTTAAATCTCATCTTAAAATTGCACTTAAAGTTTTGAGATACCTTAAGAGTTCTCCTGGAAGAGGAATACATATTGTTAAGAATTCTTTTGAAAATCTTGAGACTTATGTGGATGCAGACTGGGCCAAGTGTGTTGTTACTAGGAGATCGATTCTGTGGTTTTGTATATTTTAAATGGTTCACTGGTTTCATGGAAAAGTAAAAAACAAAATACCCTTTCTATGTCAAGTGCAGAGGTCGAGTATAGAGCAATGGCTTCGCTACCTCGTAAATTGTTTGGGTCTTAAAAGTTTTAAAAGATCTAAACGGGAACATTTTTACCGTTAAACTCTTTTGTGATAGTCAAGCAACAATTAAGATTGCCGCAAACTCGCTTTCCATGAAAGAACTAAACACTTGGAGATTGATTTACATTTTGTGAGAGATAAAATTTTAGTGGGGTTATTAAGATCGAAAGTTCAATCAAGATATCAAAGCACGATATTTTTACTAAGGGTTAGATAAACTTCAACATGAAAAACTAGTTTCCAAACTTGGTTTGTTTGATGTGTTCCAGGTTTGAGTTAAGGGGGGATGTTGAAAGTAACTCAAAAATGGAACACAAATACTATAGGGACTGATTTTGACATGTTTGTATTTCAGTTATAATGTTGAAGTAAAGTTTATGCTGATAATGGCAAGTTGCTTAAAGTTCAAGGACTGTTGGTGACAAGCTGCTAGAAGTTTTGGTCAAGGAGTATTTAAGCTTCTCTAGCTAGGGTTTCATCATCATTCATTCGTCTCTCTCTCAAGAAAGTCGCGCGACTTTCTCTCGGATATTGATAATCAATCAAGATCTGTTTGAGAGTTCTTATTGTTGCTTAAGAGTGATTGTGAGATAATAGTTGTAATAGTACTATTGATAATTAGTCAATAGGCTTCCACCTGATTAGCAGTGGGAAGTATTGTGGTTAATCTCATTCTGAGTTTGTGGTTGTTTTGATTTACTGATTAAGATCAGGTTCTTGTTGATCTTGATTGATTGTGGTTTATAATAATAAAGGTTAATCTTGAATTGAGATTCAAGAGTTAGTTTCTGGGTTTAAATTCTGTTTTCCTACATAGCTCATGTCATAAACTTTGAGTGCCCCTTCTCGATGAAAGTTTGGAACTTGGTTGCTCGAAAGGCTGAATTACAGAATATCCCTTCGCGGTTAGCAGATATAACCGATTGGCTGATTCCTATGGCGTCTAAAAGATCAATTTCAAGCATAGTGAGTCGTCTGGTATTTGCTTCTTCCGCTTATTTCATCTGGCAAGAAAGAAATAACCGCATTCATTCTAGAGACTAAGAAATGAAGAGCATGTGTGTAACGTGATCATGGAGATGGTTCGAATGAAGATTACTACCCTCCGTTTCAAAAGAACAAGGAATGTGTTGAAGACATTGGCTATTTGGCATATCCCTACTCATATGACGTAGCTTTTGGATGCTTTGTAGCTTGGCTGCTCTTAATGGCTTATGTAGGTTAGGTCCAAGAGTTGATGTTTAATTAGTTTTTAGTTGGTTGTTGTGGTCATGGACCACGTGATGTTTGCTTGATGCAATAGGGCTAGAGTGGCTTCATCACCACTCTCTCATGTAAAACATGTTTATTTCATTTATTCTATTCACCGGGTATCGAAACCCTTTACCCATAAACTTGGTTGAAACAATTAAATACGAACAAGCATCATACATCTTGATATCTCACATAAATATAATGGTGAATATCATTAACTCACCACTAAAATGTTACAAAGTGTGAATCTACGGGAGTGAAGGAATAAAAATACCGACATAGATTAAAAGCACATTGTAAAATCAAGGCACACCGGTGAAGGTGTTCGGAATTTTTTTTAATGGTTTATCATTGTTAATGTATCGATCACCTTGTTAACGACTAGATCGAGAAGCCGAGTCATAAATTTCAATCCTCCAAGCTCAGTTGTAGCCCTTTAGCTCATTTTTACCCCAAGAATGTAACTCTAGCAAGACGAGGCAAAACAAAGCCAAGCTTGCGAAACTGCTTGATGTTTATGAAAATAAGCTTTGGCTAGAGCAGCTACTTAATTAGCTGGATGCTTGTAACAAGTTCACTTTGGCTGATATTTCTCATTTGTATAACTCTCGGTATTTGGTTCAGAATACTAATTGGACCGAGCTGTTAACATCGAGAAAGAATGTGGGAAGTCGGCAGATGTATACAACTTAGCACCATTTCATTCCCTTAACCTACGTCGGACTAAAGGTTAAAATAACTTATAGTAACAAAAATATATGTTATGGTTCCCTATATTCATGATAACTCATCAAGTCTGTATCATTAAATCTACTCATATAGCTAATTAATACAAAGTTTGAACCCTTAATATTATCTATTTCATGTCATTACTGAGAGTATTTACTTTATGTGATTTACTATGAAATTCGTACAATTATAGAGTTAAATATATATATGCTCTTTCTCTTTGTAGAGGAAAGGTAAAGTTTGAAGATTTAGCTACCTCCTTGGGTTTAATTCTGGGCCAAATGAGATGGATAGTGAGCTATAAGAAAAGTTATATCATTCTTATTATTGATTTATTGTGTATTCACTTTGGTTCTTCGTCGTTGGTTGCGGTTAAAGGAAAATTTGATGTTTATACGATGAATTAAGATTCTTCCAAATTTGTTTGTAAGAAAGCATTACCGATCGCATTCATACCCACTTACATTCATACAAACGTGAGAGAATCCAAATTTATATCTTTTTAAGTTTAAAGCAGTTGATAAGTCATCGATTGTGACATTGTTATTTTTGTAGTAACAAAGCATTCTAATATCTTGTTTACATCATATTTTTCTCAATATCATGTTATAGTTTCAATCAAGTTTATCTTAGCACATAGTATTATTTTTGTCGTTGTGCTATAACTTTTAATCGTTGATTGCCCACAAAAAACTACTACTAGAATTTTTCGGTTTTTGAAAAATTAAAAACCGAACCATTGGTTTTTAGTTTCGGTCGGTTTTTTTCTGTTTTTGGTTCGGTTTCAGTTTTTTCGGTTTTTTTTTCTCACCCATACTAGATATCATGTATTTTACGTTTAATTTCTTAGACAGATAACTGCACCGTCTTAAGTTTGTAAATTAATTATGGATCATGAATCTCCAAAATTAAAAATATTGGACAGACATTAACAAGAGAAAGTAAGACAAAATTTTAAAAGTTAAGAAATAGTATAAGTTAATGATGTTAAGTCGTAATTGGGGTCCAATTCAATTTTTTTCATTAAACTCCAACAACAATTCAACATCATAACATAACACTAATTCATGTTTTTTTTTCTCACCCATACTAGATATCATGTATTTTACGTTTAATTTCTTAGACAGATAACTGCACCGTCTTAAGTTTGTAAATTAATTATGGATCATGAATCTCCAAAATTAAAAATATTGGACAGACATTAACAAGAGAAAGTAAGACAAAATTTTAAAAGTTAAGAAATAGTATAAGTTAATGATGTTAAGTCGTAATTTGGGTCCAATTCAATTTTTTTCATTAAACTCCAACAACAATTCAACATCATAACATAACACTAATTCAAACATGCATGGCTGATATATTCTCTGGTATATAAACAAAGAACTTTTCATTTCTGTAACCAATGTGGGATTATAGGTTGACATGAACTTTATATTAGTTTTCTTAATAAGATAGCTAAATGTTTTTTTTTTGGGCAAAGGGTTATCCCAGTAAAGTATATTACTCACAAAAAAACGTTTCAAGAACAATGGCATATGGCTGAATGACATATTAACCTCAAACCTTGGTTTGAACTACCAAAACCAATGTGACATGCCACATAGAGTTACTAGCCAAAAACTAACTATAAATTCTAAAACCATATAGCATGTTCCATTTCTTGAGCAAATCAGTGATCCTTGGCTTATTCTTGAATATGAAAGAAACAATATTGAGCTGTATCATAACCATAATGAGATCGCAAAGCTCCTCAGGGGTTCTTCTAGTATACTTGAACAAACGATTATCTCGTTCACTCCAAACATAATAACTCGCAGCTGCAAATAGAAGTGTACCCACAATACAACTAACCGAGCGTTTGGTTGACATAGGTTGGAGCCATGCCACGATATCCTCCAAAACATGCGTTACAATATCTATTCCAACAAGATTTCGAATACGACATCAAATCTTGGCCGAGTAATCACATTTAAAGAAAAGGTGTTCATGTGAGTCCATCTGAAGACCAAATAAAGAGCATCGAATCGGAGATAAAACCGTAGTCGGACTCACATCCCAAGAACGCAACTTATCTTGGGTTTTAAGACATCCTCTCGTGATGAGCCAAAGGTGAAAAGCATTGCGGGGATGCAATGGGGAAACCAAACAATATCGCACCAAGAGACATCAAGGCCACGTGGTCTTAAAGCCTCCCAAGCACATTTTACCGAGTACTCAGCCATATTATCATTTCTATTGCGCGACCACATGCAATCTTCCTTATCCGTGAGAGTAGGAGTTGTAATGAGCCTTAATTCAGGGGATTTGGATTAGGTTTTAAAATTTAGAATAGTGAGAAAAATAAAATAGATTTGTAATTTATATATATTTTTAAATGTATATAACAAATTTTATGATAACAAAAGAAATAAAAAATAATATATGAATGATTGAGAATAGAGTTGGGAACGCTTTAAGAATAACATCTACAAAATTAGGGGAGTCATACGGAATTTGCAGATACCATATTTTGGGTAGTTGCTCCCAATCTTAAGACTCGTGAATTTTTACCAAACTATTAATATTGGGCTTCATCCTCAAATTCAATGCCTAAAGGCATCAAACAAACGCACCCTTAGAATTTGCATTCAATGCCTAAGTGGAACGCAAATCCCCAAAAAGAATTGTTTGTATCCGTTACATTCAAAATAGTGGATGTTAGCTATCACTACACAGTAGTATAATAGCTACCGACATTGCTTATCGATGACAAGTGTGGGATTAAAGATTGCAATTTTCATCCGAAAGTATTAAGGTAAAATTGTAATAACGATACTTGCATTTTCGCTATTGTAGTCTACATGTATATTGAATTATTGAGATAGACGAATTACCCCATATTATATTAGCTACCGAGTACCGACATTGCTTATTGCTGACAAGTGCGGGATTAAAGACCGTATTTCTCATCCGAATGTATCAAGGCAAAATTGTAACAATGATACTTGCATTTTTTGTATTGTATGCAATACTTACTTTCATTTATAACTATTTTTATATATTGAATCATTGAGACAGACGACATCGAGTTTGGATACCCATGCTTAATTTTGGATTCAAGATCTCTTTAATTAAGTACTGTATCGCAACACAACAACAATGTTTCAACTATATGAAATGGACTAATTCAAGCCTTCAAGGAAACTCAATTTCAATCATTGTGTTTAGTGCATTTGATGACCGGCTTAATAATACCGGGTATGTGATGGGTGATACTGTGATTCATAGAAATTCCATATGTAGCCTGTTATGACAAATATGTTTCGTGGGCTTGATATTTAAGATAGTTACGACATTACTTCTGGTATCATCTAAAGCTTTAATTTCCAGGTAACTAGTTAACCATTTTGTCACTATGGTGTAACTATGTAGCTACTTAAATGAGAAAAATTGAAGTACCTGATATTTAAGATAATTACGACATTAGCAAACTCTACCTCAATCTTTGTACATGTAAAGTTTTAAATTTTGGTTCCAGACCATTTACAGTTAAAAAATATATTTTCGGAGTTGAAATGCCATCGCGCTATCTTAATTTAGCGCATTTTCATTCCAACTTAGAAAGCATAGCACTAATCTTTTAACACATTCAAGAAATAAATGCTGTGGTATATTACATAGCAAAATTTCATTCCGTTATGTGGGATTGGATGCTGAAATGGTCTTCATTAAAAAAGTATTTAAAACTACATGTAGATTACAATACAAAATGAAACCTTGATGAACATAACTCACAAGCGTTATAAACCGTTTCTATCGGCTGCTACTAAATGACTGATGCATGTTTTAATGATGTTTAGCATGTAAAAATTCCATTTTTGCAGAATATCAACTTTGAAATATGATGGGATCTCTTTGTTTTAACATTATAGATGAGGTTGTCTCTATGCATTTTGATTACAACTAACATGTAACGGGGTGAGCGAAAAAACCGTAAAGACCGAATAAACCGAAAACCGAAACCGAACCAAACCGAACTAATAATCGAACCGAATTTGCTAAAACCGAACCAAACCGAACTACTAATTCGGGTTGTCGGTTTGGATATGGGTTTAGCGGTTTGAACCGAAACCGAATTCATATAAATATATATATTTTTTATATATTTATATATATATATATTTATATATTTTTATGTATATTTATATATACATAAATACTATTAAAAGGTTATCATAATATAATAAAACACTTTTTATACTTGAAATATATTTTTTTGGTAAATATCTATGTAATTATTAATTTTTTTTTTAAATAGTGAAATTCCGGTTATTTGGGTCAACCCAAGAACCGAACCGAATTAGAACTCAACCGAACCAAACCGAAAACCGAATTTGAATTTGGTTCTGTTCGGTTCTTGGGTTGACCTAAATTTTTTTTAAACCGAACCGAACTAACCGAACAACCCGATGACCGAACCGATCAACACCCCTACATGTAACACTTGATAGCTGCTAGGCTAACTACTGGGCCAATTGATATACAAAGTGGGCCATAAGTTGATTCGGTAACTCGCAAGGTTTTTATTTATTAAATTTGACTTACATATAGTTGCGAAAAATATTACTCCCTCCGTCCTAAATTTTAAGTCCAATTTGACTTTTTGACTTGAACTTTGACCTTAAATATTCTCGTTTGTATTATATAACACTTGATGAAAATTATACCAAATGAAAATACATTTAAAACACAATTCATTTATATATTTTGCATCAAGTATTATATAATACAAATAAAAATATTTAAGGTCAAAGTTTAAGTCAAAAAGTCAAACTGGACTTATAATTTGGGACGGAGGTAGTAGTATGTATTTTTTTTGGATGAAAACATATCCTAAACCTTTTGACTAATTGAAAAAAAAAAAAAAAAAAAAAAAAAAATGTAAACAAGAGTGTATCCATTTACTTGAGGTGATCTATTTTGAATTTCTTATAACGTGTTCTTGGCATTGTCGTATAAGCTTTTATCAATTATTTACTCACATGTAGGAGAGATCATTTTCCCATCGTTTTTGTTATGGAATCGATCAATAATTCATCTTAGTTTCAAATTCAGTACTGAACATGTGCATCATAAACAAACAGATTATCAATCATTGAAGATCAAATATTTGGAGTTCACATAGATTAAAAAAAGTTTTGAAGTTATATGAATTTACCAATTGGGATTATTGCATGACTAAATCTTATGTTTAGGCCTATAATAATCCCAACTGGTAAACATTATACTAGTGCATCATAAACAAACAGATTATCAATCTTTGAAGATCAAATATTTGGAGTTCACATAGATTAAAAAAAGTTTTGAAGTTATATGAATTTACCAATTGGGATTATTGCATGACTAAATCTTATGTTTAGGCCTATAATAATCCCAACTGGTAAACATTATACTAGTTCACACACATATAAGCCATATGCACTAGGGTATATTAGCCACTAATATTTTCTTTCTTAAACCAATGTGGGACTAAATGTTGAAATGGTTTTTATTTGAAAAGAACTTAAGGTAGCTAAATTGAGTGACCCGTGAAGTTTTTACTAATTCAACGTGTACCATAACATGCATGGCCATCATAGACCATTTATCTTTCAAATCTACTCGAATATGAAGTGTGTTAATATTATCTTTAGAGCATGATGATATCTCTTTGTTTTAAAATTTGTAGATTACATTGTCTCTATAGCCCTATAGGATTCCCTGCATCCAACTAAAGGGTATTCATATAAGTTGTGTAGTGGTGAGAGTGTTGAATTTTGGATGTATCTATGATTTTAACATTAATAATGAAACAAATCAAATTTGTTGATTTATTATAATGTTCTTATAAAAATGGGAAAATAGTCTAAAAAGTCACCTAACCCGTCACTTTTTTTCTTTTGTAGGCATCAATCTTTTAATTTTTCTATTGTAGAATCAAACTTTCTTAATTTTTCAGTTGTAGCATTCAACTTTCTTAATTATCCTATTGTATGCATCTAACTTTTTTAATCTTTATATTCGTAGGCATCCGGCATCCGACATCCTTAATTTTTCTATTGTCACCTCAATTTTTTGCGCTACAGGCCTACAACAGGAAATTAAGAAAGTTGGATGTTAGAATAGGAAAATTAAAAGTTTGATGCCTACAAAAGGAAAAAGTGATAAGTTGGATGTCTTTTTAGACCATTTTTCCTAAAAATAACTTAAGATCTTATACAACTTAACCAACATGAAACAATGTGGAATCGCTCAAGGATGGGTTTCGGTTGCTGAGCTTCATGTGCTAATAATAACTTGTTATGAAACATGTATGTTTGGATCTTAAATACTCGTTGGAGGCGGTTTTTATTTGATAGAGTATTAATAGCTGAAATAAAGAAATTTTCTATTACATTGAGGAAAGATTTGATGAAATTTCCTTACTCTTTAAAATGATATTGTTGATTTGTGTTTGATATATCAATGAAGAACATAAGTTATTTTTATGAAAATGAGTACGGACGACGGTTGGGATTATAAGGTCCGTTAGACAACGTTAGTCATGTATCGTAGTGATCAATGTTTCACTTTTAATATTAAAACCTAAGAAGGTATATTAATTCTGGCTTACTAGTGTAAGAGGGCTCAAATATTATTCTGCATAATAAGCTCCTCTAACAATAATGTATCCTGAACGTATCCTGACGGTTGGGATTATAAGGTCCGTTAGACAACGTTAGTCATGTATCGTAGTGATCAATGTTTCACTTTTTAATATTAAAAACCTAAGAAGGTATATTAATTCTGGCTTACTAGTGTAAGAGGGGCTCAAATATTATTCTGCATAATAAGCTCCTCTAACAATAATGTATCCTGAACGTAATACTATTCTATAAACACATATTCCATGTGCACTTTGTATATGACCAAGTCATCTTTCACTTCTCTAACCTATGTGGGATGAAATGCTAAGATGGTTTTTATTGACAAAATCTAAAAGATATTTGAATGTTGTTGACTCATGCATTTTCAGTATTCTAAATCGTTTATTTGTTATTATACGCAGTTTATCTTTTAAATAATTGATGCTGCCTTTAATGATGCCAAGTTAAACTATATGCGGTTGTTAAGAGGCAAATTATAAGTTAATGCAACTCATTTTGATCAAGTTTACTGAAGTTGATTGATTGCAACAGTGTTTGCTTTGTCATTGGTGCTACTTAACATTCTCTTAATGCCCTACGAGCGATCGTATTTTGTGTTTTTGGTTTGGCTGTGAAAAACATAACTATCTAGGCTTTTTTAAAAAGGGACTTGTGAATTCTTTTTAGAAAAAAATTTCTTACATTAACGAATATTTAAAAAGTATAGAACTTTTAAACATTTTTCTAATCGGAAAGGATAACGTTGATCGAAGTAATACTCTTATAACCAACATCTCCGAGCAAACTAAAATATGTCCATTAATCTACACTTACATAGTCCATGTAGAATGTAGTATATAACCAATAAAACATTAAGCGGTTAAGCCAATGTGGGAAGTATTGAGATGATTTTTTAGCCAAAAATCAATAAGGTACCTAGATATTGATATGATTATGAAGTGACTGCGCGATTAATAGATTCTTAGATTTTTAACAACGTGCGATTTTTATCAATGATTTCCCTTGGTTTACTCTAATTTTTGCTTTGTGCTTTCTTTGGTTGTTGTCGAGGGGAAACTCAAACACGTCTTTTTTTTCTTGAATTACATGTCATGAAGTTTAGAGTGGTTGGTAAGGTTACGTAAACATTTTTATGTCTAAACTGATTTGAGCAACTGATGGACGGAGTTGACTGCATGTTTGTAGTTTGTACTTTGTATCTGTAACAGGAAAACATATTTGCATTTGAGGTTGGCTTAAGCCCAAACTCGATTGCTGCGTTAAACACAATATTAGAAGGAAAGTATGTATCACCTGCATGTTTGGGATCTGTTGGCGGACATTTTCTCTTTATGGTTGAGAACCGGATTGAACCGCCGGTTTTTCGTTGACCCGGGTTGACCCGGTTTGATAAACCCGGCCGGGACTTTTATCAAAAAAATTAACAAAATGATTTTTTTTCCCATTAACTTTTCTAAGTTTAATTGAAAAGTTAAAATGATAATGATAACTAATGGTTGTTAAAATTTTAGAAAATAGTAAATTATAGTTATATATGATCTTAGAATCACCAATTAATATAGTTTGACTATTAACTATTTTATAATTTAGAATCACCTTGAAAGTTTTGGCTATGTTTTTATAGATGTAGACTTTAAAAGCAAAACTTATTGATATAGTCTCAATCTTTTTCATGGGTTTAATTGAATGTATGAATAAAAACGAATAAATTATTAGATTATGCAATACTACTTATTAAATATAGGAAAAAATATATATATGTATAGAGAACCGGTTCGACCCGACGGTTCAACCGGTTGAACCGGTGACCCGGTAAACCGGCGACTTAACCGGATCGATAAAAAAAACCGGGTTTTAAAACATTGCCTTGAATAAACTCAAGGTTAAAAATGAGGCTATGCTAAACAACACAATCATCTCAACACATACGCTCTAGGAAACCAAGGGAAACAATAACAATTTTGACGAGCATGCCATATTCAAGTCATATTTTTTTTGTAAGGCAAAACTTTATTAAAAATACACGAATAAACAAATCATGCAATGAGACTCTTTCTTTACAACTTGTTATCGCCAACCAGGATTTTAAATCATGTATTGATGTTATTTTTTGGCATTGGATCTCAATTGTTCTAAAATTAACACCAATTGAATTGGCACATTTTTTAAATCTCTTTTACTTCTCAAAGTGTTGAGGCAAAATTTAATAACGACACATAAAATTTTGCTATTGTGATCTACATTGGTTTCGCTTATTTTGTATGTTTGTTTTATCTCTTAGAGTTACTCAGATAGTTGAAGTATAGAATGCTTTTGATTTTAGAATTTCCATTGAGTAGTCTCTCCCCACCCAACAATATTATTATCAAGACATGAAAACATAATATTAACTTTAAGACATGCTACTCGTATCCACTATGTTAATTAGCTTGAAAAAAGTTCACTCTTCAATCGATGTTGAAATAGTACGTTATTTATGACGCAAGGTCTAAAGGTCCTGTTTTCAAAAAAAAATTAGCAAAAAAAAATTTATATCGATATTTGAACGTTCTTCTGGAGAGTGAAGAAACATATTATAATAAATCAAAGCAACATATTAACAAAAACAATGATCAACCACCTAATATCATCCACTACAACTGCAATCTATACACTATATTATATAAAGTATCACAATTTCCATTCATTGATCCATATGGGATAATAAATCAAAGCAACACGAGGTAAGTTTGTAGAGGCTTTGTACATACCTTAAAAGTGAAAACTAATAAGTATAAAAATCTTCAGCTACTTGCCAAAACACATGTCGAGCTCTAGTCATAACATCTTATAAGTGAAAACGGGTTCACAGAGATAAGAATATCCAACTTACTAATAGATTTTTTCTAATTTTAATTTAAAGTTATGAAAGCTGAACCCATCCAAAATACTCGTAACTTGTCCAATACTAGTTCAATGGCTACATCGGTGAAGGTATTCGGACCACTATATCATTATCGACTGCTATTACGAGAGTGATAGTATGTCTTCTTGATAACCGTAACTTGTCCAATACTTGTTCATATTAGCATGGCTCAAGGTGAACACAAGAAATCTGAGTACCTCAAATGCAAGTATAAGTATATATCATTGCTTTGATAACTTTAATGTAGTTTATAATGTAAATTTTAATGCTTGAATGAGTATAATTATAAATTTATAATGTTGTTAAATGGCATAATTGGAATCCATGCATGTGACCATGGTTCAATGATTGGGCCGCGAATGTGTGCAAGCCATTACTAATTCGTATATTTGCATAATATTAATAATAGATGATTTCACATTGGCTAAAGGCCGATACAGGAACTTTCGAGTTCAAGTATCTATTCTTTTGGGTAACCATGATTTCCGACATTTTTGTCATTTAATCCACAGAATTTGAGCCAACTGCTATAGACTCAAATATGGTAAAACCCTCCCTTTTTAAAGAAGGTTGGCCTGGCCACTGAATGTTGTTTTGCACCTATTATTGATTTTTTTGTTTAGCTTTTTATTTTCTATCTTCTACGGTCGTCGTCATAGGGGAAATTTAGGGTTAATGCAACTCGATTTTTGTTGTTGAATGATTCGCTTTTAAGTTTGGCTTAAGGAGATCCTAGTTATTTACGTCAGTTTTGGGTTTAAAAAATCTTTTGCTTTCACATTACAAACTCATCATTTTATACTCTTATTACACTCTCAACTCTTTTTATCATTTTTTAAACACAACTTCACCAATTTCAATAAACTTTTTCTTTCCAAAACCATGGCTTGTAATCTCCCACACACTGTCGAAGAAGTCATGGATGCCATTCAGAAATTGATTGACGCCGATCACATTCGCAAGGAAAAAGTTTATGAGTTATCCGAGATGTTTAGCCAAGCAAGAACCTCGAAAGAGGATATGAGGAAACAATACGCTAAGTGCAAAGACAATTCGTCTAAAAGACGTGATGTCATTGGCAAATTTTAACCGAGAAAGTTTGGAAAGATTACGAGATCAAGAAAACATTAGGTGGGTGTGTGACTCAAATACAAGATAACAGAAGTCACAAGATCCATTGGATGCACAAGGAAAACACTATAGGTGGTTCTTCATCACAACATGCAACACACGAACCCATGTCTCCCATTTCTTCACTTCCGCCAGCAGAGGAACCAGTTGATGAGCATGGATTTTCTTCGAGACAGCATTATAATTGGATGCTAGATGAAGACGCTTTAAGAGAAATAGAGAAAGAACAAGCAATGGATGATGTTGAAAACGTAAAGCGTCAACAAGAGTTGTATGTGGACTATCCTGAATATGTTTTGTCTCCTGAAAATGATTTTTCACACAGGGAGTCTCCCGAATATGATTCTGCATACGGGGAGCATTCAGATTAATCTATGTTTATGTATTTCGTATCGTATTGTATTTTAGTTCGTATGTTTTTCTGTATCGTAGTTTTTAGCTATATTTATGTAATGTTTTATTTCGTAACATTTTTTATGGTTTTATTTAGCTATGTTTTGTTTTAAATCTATGTACTATTTTTATTAACCGAAGTTTATGCAATGTTTAAATTCGTAAGTTTGTGTTTTTAATTTCATACGTTTGCGGTTTTATATTTGTATGTTTACGTTTTTTATTTCGTAAAAAAAAGAAAAAGAAAAAAGAAAAAAGAAAAAAAAAGGAGGTTATGGTGACTATAAGGTGACCTTGCCTCCAACTAAGTGAGTGGAAGTGAGAAGAAGTGATAGTAGAGAGAAAGTTGAGCTAGCGCTGAGGGGTAAGGTGAGAATTACACTACCTTGCCTTTTAGCGTTATGTAGTTATGTTTATCAACATATTCAAGTTGTATCTATATATAATCTGATTAGAATATACAACATGATAAGATGTTTTGTAAAGGGAATATGTATAAGGGATTGTTTGTGATCGCCTCGAGTTAAATATATTTTCCACACTTTCAAAAAAAAAAAAGAAAAAAAAAACTCAAACCTTTTTGTTTACTTTAGACTGAGCAATCTTTAAAATTTCATAAAATTAGATCAATTGTACTTATCTTTATCTTTACTATATAATATATATATAAAAAATAGTCAAACTTTGGTCTTGCTTAGAAATTCAAAATTACAAAATAAGTAATGTTCTCCAAAAAGTTACACACACAAACATCTCTTGACGCTACTATATAGTATCACCACTATGCGTGAGTGAACGTCTAATAAATAAAAATACATAACGACACGTTTTCTATTGTGTTCAACATTATATATGTTTCATTTATAAACTGTTCATATTTTTTGGACTTAATGAGGTAGATGATATCAACTTTGAATACAAATGCTTTTGGATTTGTGATTTTTCACTGGGTACTCTAAGGGTTTGTTTGTTAAATTTTTTTGTTACGTTATGTTTGTTTTGACAAATATGTTTTCTAACTACTCTCCACTTAGGAGAAGATGGTCCATGATATACAACAATATGTCAAAAAACTTATACAAGTTTTCAACATGATATTCGAGCATCTAACAACAAACGGTATACAAAGTATCACTCCAAGATATAAAGGATGCAGGGAATTATGCCCTACAAACTTTACAACCAGAGACGGAATCTGGGGGTGTGCGCAGGTTTTCGGAATCTCATGGATTATTTAGATATAGTCGTAATTTTTTAGAAAGACATCGATTTTTCTTAAATACATCCTATCTATCGAAATATGTTTCTATTGTAATTTAGTTTGTATACTTACAAAAAACATTTGTGCACCTGGTTATATTTGGTTTTGGTTTCGTCCCTGTGATTTAAAGGAGAGTGATTGACACACTTTAAAAATAATCATCATGACACTCAATGTACAAGCAGTTAAAGCAAGTTATACTTAAGTATAACTATTTATTGCATACATTGGGTGTCTTAATAACTCTATAGAGTGTGCCAATCACTTCTCATATTTAAAGTATCAAAAGTTTATTTCCTTTACCTATGTGGGATTACAAAACCATACAGCTACATGTAAAAACAAACATGGAGGAATTCATGTCATAATACCTTGTAATCTGTATTATTTATGCTCGCATATAAGTTCTCTTTATACTTTTTAAATTTACTAGATAGATTATATCGAGTTTGAGAACCGATGCTTTTGAATTTGAGATCATTCTTTTAAATAATATCAGATCGACTATAGTTCAAGGAGATTCAGTTTTGCATCTAACAAAGCTTTCAATATTCCAATTTACTTTCATGGCTTTGTTTAACGATGTCTATATCATTCAACCATCGAAAATAAAATCTTATTGCCTCAATTTATTTTCTCTATTTCACATTAGACTCGCATGGTATTTGCGTATTGCGACAGTGGGTATCCTGAAACAAAATCTTCCAATGAATCATTCTAATTTGTTATGTTCTTTATGACAATAAATTTACGGATATCAACAAATTTATTTCAACTATTTAACTAATAACAAAGTTTTTCATTATACAACTATGATAATAAATATATTAGTGAACAACGCTATTTTGTCGTTCAAAATACCTATTTGATTTATATAAAGCTAAGTTTTAATGGATCCGGGTGTAAAAAAAATTCTGTGAAACAGACAAACCGACCCGATCCGCTCAATCCGAATCCGAAAAACCAGTAATCGAATCCTCCGAAAAAACCAGAAATTAGATAAACCCTCATATTGTGGTTTGATTTCGGTTTTTATTTTTAAATATCAGCAATTACCGGAATCAATATGTTTTTATTTATATTTACATGTAGTTTTGAACAACTTGAGGCTAGAACAAAAATATGTGCAGTAGAATAAATATAGAGAAAAATATTTTGTAATTTTAGTTTTATTGTTTGTATTTCTTAAATTATTGTTTTTGTGTGTTGAATAGTTTGTAGAATATGTTTATTATTAGTATAAGGACATTTAATGTATAAATTATGTTTAAGTTGGTTGTACAATCTGTTTGATAATTTGTATTTCTACTGTAAGGGTGTTTTAATAACTGCATTAATTGTATTTATTGACCAGTTAATTTATATATATCATTGTGCAAAAGTTAATTATATAGAATGCTTTATAACATGTATTACTTAAAACTAGAAGGGTATTCGCGCAATGCGGCGGCGGGTACCCGGTGACAATTTTTGTGACGAGAAAATGTATTTCATTTTATACGACATAGAAGGGTACCCGCGCAATGCGACAGCTGGTACACGATGACTATTTTTGTGACGAGCAAATGTTTTTCATTTTATATTACATATATCCCTTACATTTTCAATACATACTATTAATTTGTCAACACACAAGCATAAACGACAACATTTCTTACAACCAAAACAGTTTTTAGTTCAATGTTTGTTAACAACCCAACTATCAAACTCTTAGGCTTGTCGCAGTGGAGGGGTTTAACATCGGTTTGGCAACAAAAAGTGTATGGGTCAACCGATGTTAACATCGGTTTAGTCCAATGCGGGGATCGAGTGTCACATCGGTCGGGCAACGCAATTTGTGAATATCGAGTGCCTACAAGACCGATGTTTATTGCTTGTATCTTGTCATTTTCGAACGTTTGCATTTAAACCAAAACAAAAATGACCGGGTCGTCGACTGGGGCATCCGGGTTGTCTCGAGTTCTTTGGAGAGAAAGGCGGCGTGAGCGCAGTTGTCCTGAGTTGCTGTTGGGACTAGCCTTATGCAAAAATTCGGGCACCAGCCCAACAAAGATAATATAAGAATATAAGGCCAAAAAGTCCAAAGAACAATACAATTAGCCACCCTAATATTTTGGATATAATCACTTGCCCTAATTTTTCTAAACCTAATCCAACATAATCATGCCTCTATGCAGTCACTCACATCTCATCTTCTCTTGCACCCACTCAAAAAAAATACCTTATCTAATCTTTTCTAAACTTTGAATCTCAAACACATATTAATGATATTGCGTTTTTCCTTATTAACTACTAAATACAAACATCACTTCAAACCAAATCACGAAATGAACCTCCAATATCCCCTTTCAGTCTTGTTATTTGAATAAAGTACTCGGCTTCAAGATCGTTTCATTGGTATCGGGTAGGTCTTTTGATTTATTCTTTGTGTTTCTTTTAACGAAAGAAAGAAAGGTTATAACAAATTTGTTATATATCTTTTCTTTTAAATTTTCGTATAGTCAAAAGAGGTGGAGCTTCTTAAAGATCTGTGATGGTTTTTTGGTATGATCTAAAAAGATCAGTGCCATGAATTCCAAGTCTGAGATAAATTTTATTTTTCATTTTGTTTCGAGTCTCGTAGTTGGTAGGAGTTGTTGACAGTGATGATGCTACATTCGTCCAAATTGCCTTCCACGACCGATTGGTCACAATGGTGGCGACTCGGTCGACTAAGGGACGTGGGTTGACTGACCATTATGATGAAATCGTGTTTAAATCAATATAAGGTTTTGATAAGAGTACAATATGAGATCTATGTTTTTTCCCGAATGTTGAAAGGAGGCGTGCTTCTTATATTAAGATTTCGTAACAGACACTTTAATGTAAATCAATATTTTTTTTCTTCAGTTTTAAATGTTACCAGTATTGGTTTGGCAGTTACAATAGACTTATAATGGGTTGTAAATGAACTTGTAATAACTGTTACATATGCAATCTTCGAAATAGCTGAACTTTTAAGCTTTATGTGTATATATTTCTATAATAAGGAATTTAAAAAGTCTGAGTTTTAAGCCTTGCCATTTAGGGAAATGTCCTAAATGCATTATAAGGTAGTAGAGATTAAGTTAATTGTAGATAATACTTTATCATATATACTACTGAAATTTAAGTTTTTGAGATATTTAATATTAAAAAATTATGTTTAAATTGATTGTACTTAATGCTCTGTTTCTTGTATTGCTAAAGTTTTAAGATATTCAATAGTGTATTAAATGTTCAAAAAGAGCTTTGTGCATTATAAGATAGTAAGATTGAGTCATATACTGGTTGTGATCTATTCACATTTCAGTTTATTAGCTAGTTGCCATTCTTACAGATGTGTAAATAAAACCTACATTTTCATCCTAATATGTTAAGGCACGCATGTTTTATAATGACATATGCATCAATTGATCGAATGATGTCTCATCAATTACTATATCACCTACAACAAGGGCATACCCAAGGGGGTTTTCGGGGGTTCACAT
The DNA here is from genome assembly GCA_022545495.1 of Chrysanthemum lavandulifolium. Lineage (NCBI taxonomy): Eukaryota > Viridiplantae > Streptophyta > Magnoliopsida > Asterales > Asteraceae > Chrysanthemum > Chrysanthemum lavandulifolium. The sequence goes on along the minus strand of CM040244.1, from coordinate 18,667,495 downwards.
GAGCTTCATGGATTTTTTTGCCACATAGTGTCAATTTTTTATTGAAGTTTAGATTTTTTTTGAAATGAACATGATCACAAAAGATTTGTGTTATTTATTTTCGTTTAATTGGTCTAATGTATTATCGTAAAAAAATAAAAATTGTAAAGCTGGTCGCTTATATGTATTTGGGTCCACACTGCACCCTAGTTCGAGGATTAGTTATATCATTATGCTTGGTGGGATACTATCAGGGATGAAACCATGACTAAATATGACCGGGTGCAAAAAAATACTTGAACCGTAATACAATAAAGTAAAAAAGTGAATGAGAACGAAGACTTCATTAAAACGATAAATAAGTGAACATATTACTGATGAACCAGTGCCTTTAAGATACATTTTGAAAAATCAATGTTATTTTTAATAATTAACCCTTATTAAAAAAAATATCTAGCGGGTTCCTGACACCGTGGGAACCCTTGTTTCCCTCCGTGGATACTAGGCAGTCTAATGATGGGCTGTTTAATAAAGTGTTATTGATGGTTCGTGTAAAGGAAATTCCACATGCTTACGGTTACGACAAATGTGAGCCATATAAAGAAGTTTGGATCTTGAACATCTTATTTGATCTATTATTCAATTTGATCATTTAGGAAAATTATTTCACTGAGAAAGGTTTTAAGAGAGATGTTACTTTAGTTGGTTCAAGTATTTTCTCTCTTTACCTATTGACTTTAGTGTAGTTTCTATAGTGTCAAGTTGTAAGGTTTATAAATTGATTCACGTGTGTTATGAATTTGTGTATCAAAGAGAGATATTACTTTAGTTGAACTACAAAATTTCAAGATTTCCATAAAATGGTACCACCAAAATATATGTATTGGTATGGTAAGTGTGTTAAGATATTAAAGAATATACCAAAATATGTCAAAAACTCATTCATGTTCTTCAACATGATATTCGAACTTCAAAATACAATTAGCCCAAAAAGACGAAAAAAATTAGAGTATTAATATTAGTTATTAGGCATCAATGCGAATCAGAGAATTATATTCTAATCCTTTGATCTCAATCACGCCCAACAACATGACACCAACCTCAACTCAACAGAAGAGGTGTACGATAACATATATAGTTTCAAATAGTTCTTTCAATGACCTATGTGGGATTAATACAACTATTTGCAAAATCAAACGTTGAGCTCATACCATTAACTTGGTTGAAACAATTATACATGAACAAGCATCATCATATATCCTTATATTTAAGACAAATATAATGATGATTTCTTAACTCACCATTAAATATAATGGTGATATATAAACATTATTCGTCACCACGTAGCTCCAACACACACACACTACCACCTTATTTATAAAACACACATACAAACATACTTCCATTCACACACACAAACAAAAAAATCAAACACAAAAACACAAACAAAAAGAAATTAACAGTCCAGCATCAAACCAAACATCTAAACACAAACCAAAACTTGCTTTTGGTATGCATCGAACTCGGTCGTTTGAGCGACCCATTCATTAATTTTTCTCCCAACCGACCGACCACCTCTAATAGGCGACCGACATTGACCGACAAGGACCGACCAACCCATTCGGCCTTATTACAACTAGTCTAAAACATTACGAAATGTGAATCAATTGGAGTGAAGGAACAGGGATACAATACAAATCAACATTGTAAAATTTTAATGAAAGTTCCAACTTACTCACGTATAGATCAATAAACTCTTGGTGTTAACTTGCTTGAATGAGTATGCTTATGATTATGATTATAATGTTGTTAAAAAGAATGATTGGAATCCATGCATTTGACCATGGTTCAGTGGTTGGGCAAGCGAATGTGTGCAAGCCATTACTAATCCGCATATTGCGTAATAATAAATGATTTCACCTTGGATAAAGGTCGATACAAGAACTTTGCAGTTCAAGTATCCATTCTTTTGGGTAACCATGGTTTTCGACTTTTTTGGTCGACTAGTCCATGGATTTTGAGTTCACAGCTACACAGACTCAAACGGGTAAAACCTTCCCTTTTTAATGAAGGTTGGCATGGCCACTCAGAGTTTCTTGCACCTATTACTGATTTCTTGTTTATATTTTTATCTTATATCTTCTACGGTCATCGCCAGAGGGGAAATTTGAGGTTAATGCAACTCGATTTTTGTTGTTGAATGACCTGCCTTTAAGTTTAGCCTAAGGAAATCCTAGTTATTGACATTAGTTTCGGGTTCAAAAAATCCTTTGCTTTAACATTACAAACGTCATATTTCATTCGTTTAAGTATTCCTGGTGCAACATTTAAATCTATTAGTATCCACATAAGCGAGGAAAGATAATATTTTGTGTCATTTATTTTTTTAGATGGAAATTCGATTCATCTACTTGTTAGAAAGTACTAGATTAAGCACCTATATATAGAACCACGGGAGAAACTCTTTGCAGTCTTTGTTATGCAAAACATGGTTGGCAGTAAAAAGAAATTGAAAGTGAAAGTTAAGAATTTATATAAATTTTCGATGATCTGATCTTAATATGTGAAACTGATGAAATATATTTTTCACATCAGAGAGCAATCATCGAAAGCATTTTACCAATCCAATCACATATAATGTCCATACACCGAGGTATATTAATTACCACCATTTCCTTCATTCTTCTATGTGAGATTAAATGTTGAAATTGTCATCATAAAGAAAAAAAACGAAGTATTAAGGTGCCTATAGTTAGATTTAGACATGACTCATTCTTAGTTGCAATTAGGAATAATACTATTTCTTTGCTCATTCTAAATTTAGCTGAATTTTTTTGTTTAGTGAATTTCCTGTCATGACAGTTAGTATTATCTAATGTGAAGTAACTCATGGGCTCTAAGTCTGTAACTGTATCGTTAGTAGCTCAAGAAACATATATATATATATATACTAGATTTCGAAGCCCGCCCAATGGGCGGGCATGACTTATAATTATTGTTGACATATTTTTCTTTATTGTTCTGCAACATAGATGACACATAAATAAATTAGAAAGATTGTTAGGGTATGCATTAGCTACATCTTTCATCTTTGTAAGAACCATGGAAGATACTTCTTCGGCAGAAAAGCGCTTCTCATCACCTTTGTACGTGACGGCGATCATAGGCTTGCCATTTTCTCCTCCTATTACTTTAAAAGGCCAAACCTTCATGTCACCCTGCACGGTGGCATCATCATATCTCCTTCCAATCAATCGTTTAGCATCTGAACAATTCAAACAACCAAAAGTACATGCTGGCATTAGATTCAGAATAATTTTATAGAATAGAGACTCATATCACCTAACTGTTACTGGCAATTCAAGTGTACCGTATTCCAAATCCAATGTAAAGCACAATTAGTATACGTGGTTGAGTTAAGTCACGCCTAGGACGTCCCCTTGGTCGAGGAGCAATTGAGGTGTCTTATACTGGATCGAACATTTAATCCGGTTTTTAGCCACCAAATCACTATAATTATATTTTTATTATAATTATTCAGTTTGGTGAAATAATCGATGTTATAGAAGTTGAAAGTTGGGCTTGCAGTTTTAGAGGATAGGTGCTGAATGGACTGCCATGCTGTCACGCGATTGCGGTAATGCAAAGTTATGGTAGCAGGCTGTATGATTTTTGTGCGAGTCATTGTCTTGCTGAGACTTATGAGTTTGCTTATGGGGTTGATCTCCATGGTCTTCTTGCTTGACATGTAACCAGCCATGCTTGAATCCCTCAAAGCTTGTGCCTTCATGATTCTTTCCATGTTGGCGGTCCACCCGTATTCACCAGTAACCAAACAGCAAGGTGAGCCGACCACACGGTCAGAAACAACACCAGTGGCAAACTAAGATGGTGAAAAATATAGTATAACTCTAACCTTCAAATGAGGATAGTATCGTAAACGCGCATCCCACATGTTTGTCCATGGAAGGAAAACAGAAGAGGTCATTGTTCCCTTGTTTGTGGACAATGTTGTAAGTAGGTTCTTCGATGGCTGCAGCAGCAATCGGTTGCTCCAACTGGTTCACGCAAATGAATGGCCAATGGTAAGCGTGAGAACTAATGAAGGTCAACAACTGACGCCACCAATTAGAAGATCATACCTGTTGATGTTCATCGTCGTTTTGCACGTCATTGACATTATCTGTATAGTAAATAAAAATAACATACAGCAGCGTAACAAATGTCAACAAACGACCTCAGTCAAACTAATGTTGAACCTGCAAACTATAACTTACCAGAACATCCAACATCCAGATCGCCATCCCTTCTCAACCTCTTCCGGTCATACATTACAGGCGCGCAATGTGAGTGAACACCTTTCCTCTTGGATTTTTCGTCCACAATTTCTGGTACACTGACAGCCTCAACAACCGCTGACGCTGACTCATAACAGAAGCAATTTATAAAATGTTGGATAAGCTAATGGGTAAGATGACAGAAGCTGGATTTCAAACGGATACATATATACATTATAAAGAAATTATAAAATAAGTAGCCTGGGTTTCAAATTTTAACTTCTGTCTCTGATTCACCTATAATATGAATGAGATAACAGGTTTAGTGGAAAGGCAATTAAGAACATACCTATGTGGCAGGCTATATGTGCAGCTAATGTTTATCGGAGTTCAACTGTCTAGAAGGTATATTACAAATCCGTAAAAAAACATGATTCACCACTGTCAAGTCAAAACTTTGGAAAAGGCTGAACCATAAATGTTATGAGAAATAAAAACAAATCCAAAGATATGTGAAACATCTTGCATCTGTAGTTTGTGAAGCAGGCTAAACTATGTGTACGGGAGTTAGAATAAAATAGCAGTGGGACACTTACGTTTGCGTGACGTTGATGGTGTGGTTGTTACTCCACAGTCAGTTGTGGAACTCCCAGCTTCTGAATCGTGCAGGCCTGCAATTATCGGAGCATTAAAAGATCAGTAACATGTCGGCCGAAGTGACAAACAATTTTACAATGACTTGGCATAGTACTGGAAACCACCTGTGCACATTTCTAGAACCTCATTTCCCGAGTTTCATATGCATGTCGGTTCGTCGTTGATAAGTTGCCATAAAAAATCAATAGTACCTGAGGACAGCAGCCGTAGTTACATACATTGTTACATACAATAGGAATGAATTCAAATGATACTATGATGGTCATATTTGGCAACATAGCATCAAATTCTCTGCCGGGTTTTCTTATTCTATCAGCAATAGTTAGATACTGGCCGAGGACAGCATCCAGTATCAAATCAGTACATCGTTACATACAAATATGGCAACACCAGTATCAAATTCAAATGCTTCCTGAAGACCCGTAAAACCAATATGAGTTATGATGGTCAAACCGAAAAGGCATAATCCTTCTGAGATGACGACATAATCTAAGAACGTTATCCATCCTACATTCCCTGTCGGGTTCTCTTTTCTTCAGTCAAATGTACTCAAAGATTACTGATGTTGTGTCTAATAACGGTTGGAATTGGCCCAGTTATTGGGCTGTTAAGTTCCCAATGATTTTTAAACTTACTGTCCCAAATCTTGATGTGGATAAATTAGAATGAATTGGTTTGGAACTATACGAATGGGGTGGACAAAACTTTTTCTGTGGGAATTGCATGGGAGGATATTATGCCTCAGTTACCACCTTGTAACGTATCATGGCCCGCAAATAATTATCAGAAGTTATATGCCTTCAGTATGTGGAAAATATGCCTCCATTACCTCTCCAAACCAAGTTGATAGATGATATTTGCTGCTTGTTTTGTTAATGTCTTAGGTAGCCGTAAAAGAGCCGCATGCCTATTTAGTTTAGTCTACCACTAATGCGGCAACCCACTTTCTGTTTGCCTCTAGCAATGGCTAAACTTCGCTCAGATTCAGCCATTTCAGGTGTACTTACTGCATCACATATTGGTCGAGAAGAAGTGCACTCGCCAACATCAATACCGGTATCATCAAAGAGAACTACGGCCTGTGCAAAATCTAACACCTATATATATATATATATACTAGTGTCAAAACCCGTCCGATGGACGGGTATGACATGTGGTTTTTATTTTAGGATTTAGTAGAACAAATATACACTAAAAGGTAATTAAAAGTTAAATGAAACGGTTAAGATCTATAATTGATGTTACCATAATCCATAAAACGACTAAAAGCATGTAAGTACTTGATTTTTAGTTTTTATTTTTAGGATTTAGTAGAACAAATATATAGTAAAAAGTTATTAAAATTTAAATTAAACGGTAAGAACTATAATTGATGTAACTATAATTTATAAAGCGGCTAAAAGGAGGTAACTACTTTCTAACATTTGGTTCTAAACAATATAAATTATGACTTATAAGTATAGTTGACATATTTTATCAACCAGTTTATTTGACAACCGTGTTTCGTTCAAGAAGGTCGAAGACAAAAAAATGGAATTTAAAAGATTGAATAGATTTTCTTTTTGAGGCTAATTTTCATATCAATGGCTATCCATATTAGTTTTCATGTTCTGAGTCTAATTGCCACACTTTGACTTGGAAAGTCAAATATGATTGACAGTTTGTTTCTCAATATGACATGTCTTTCAAAGAATCGTCAGACGACGTGTTAAAAAACACTCATGTCGAGCTCTATAGCCCCAAATGTGGAGGTGGCGAAATAGATGTGTTGGGTATGACAACATATATCTCGAACATGTAACAAAATCAACAATATATATCTAAAAGAATATGTATGACAATCATTAACTGTCATATACACATTTGACTTTCTAAGTAAAATTATGACAATTAGTCTCACAAGAAACTCCTGATCCACTTCCAAACATTGTTCCAAATCCTAATTTTATTTATTCCTGTTATCTAATATTTGGTCGACTAAAACACGTTTTCAAGTAAATGGTGAACCGGTGACCGGATTGGTTTGCATCGTTCCGGCCAGTTCTCTAGTCTAGCTACTCACCCTTGTTTTACCCATTCAACATTTGTTAATCAGAGTCAAACTCATAAGTTAATTTCTAGAACCAACTACCTATGTCTTGTGCCATTCAAGTTTTAAAGATCATAATTTTCCGTACATATTCTCTTCCCATCATATAAAATCGCATTAAGTAGTTAGCAAACACCATTTTCTTTAATGATTTGGTTTGAATGGCATTGACACAAGAGACGAGAAAATATTGTACTATCCAAAATCTTCTATTTAGATGAATCAGCTATTGACATAAGGAGGTAATTTTTACGTATCTAAAAGTTAACTGCAGTTGTGCAAAAAAGGATTCAAAAGAATATAACTAACCTTCAGACTCAATGTTGCCAGAAACCACACATTGAATGTCCGTATTATGACTCACTAAGCGAATGGCAGAAGCTTTTCTTGTTTTGATTATTTATTTCGCATACCGCTAATGTCTACAATGGCAATGCCATTTGTATGCATAGCTTATGTAACATTTCTGCAATCTTATCTCGTGAGGCATAAAACTTGATCACTGAGTCGTTTTCCCATGTTTGACTCTAGCTTTTGAATTTGAGCATCTGGTGTGACATACTCAACTGATCCGGAAATTGCGACTATGCTTCCACTTGGAAGAAGGTGTAGAAATCTGACATTAAACCAAGTTAAAAAGCAAAGATTATTAGATTAAAAATGTAGCACAAATTTGCTACTCTTTATTCACACTCAGAACTCATTATCTGCTTAAAAATATGCAATCCTAAACATCATTATAATTTACAGAATTGATAACATCATGGTAAACCCAAACATTGAGATAGGTAGATTTTTAATGACATCGAAACCTTTTCTTTTAGTAAATGTAAGGTTAACATATGCAATCGTAAACACCTCCATAATAAATTTAAAAGCACCATCATTATTTCATCTTTAGTGTTTGGGATTGCTTGTTTTAAAGTGCTTATTTGCTGCTTATTATCTTAATTGGTTTTTTCCTAAAAATCAAACGTGCATATTTTTTCCACTTATCCGCAAGCAAATAAGCATGACAAATTGATTTGATATAATATGTACTAAACAGGAAAGGCCACATAAGTCACTAACACACCCAATATCAAGCGATCATATATAGGTGTATAGCTATAAGAAAACCATCAACCAGTTACATCTGCTGATATTGATCACCACCATATGTGGGGTTGTTTGTCGGCCGCCCATCTTTGCTGTGCCTCTTCTACCCAAAACTAATTTGCTTACTCTTATTAACAGGGGTTGTTTACAAATTATTAAAATGAATTTCTTGATTATTTCCATCTTTGACTACAATCTCACCCCATCCCATGTATCAGTCGGATAATCTACAGTTTCAGTAGTTCCCAGTAGTAAAACATCACCATTCGCAGGACCAATAGACCCATTAAATAAACTTTAGTCTATTTTAGCAGGTGCGGTTTCCAGCTATAATGGTTGCACCTCAGCACGACGAACTTCAAGTTATGCCCTTTCTCTCCTAACTTGGAAGACCCGTGTTTAGAAAACCGTTATTGGTTTGTGGTTATGTGTCCACATGAGCCTTAAATAATGTATAACATCAAATTATACTAAAATGAAAACTATATATGGCATAGGCAACTTATAAAAACATAAAAAAAGAACTTACAGTTTCCATGAGTTGCTTAACTTCAGTTTCAGTAAGCTTGGAACCGAGCCTAGCAAGTCCTGTCTTTAGTTCTTCGTAAATGATTAAAGCACTTTTATTTGTGTCCATGTTGATGAACATTCCTTCAAGACCTTTAATATCTATCCATTTGGAATGTCTCTTAAGCAAATAGTTTACAACCAGCTAACTTACAATAATCAAAGATCCATTATGTTAGCCTACTTTATTTTATTGCAAATGTATATTTTTCGACAACATTATACAAAAACTAAAAAACTATGTTCATACATGGACATGTTGTATCTATATAAATGCAACCCAAAAGTCATGTGTACATAAGTCAATACACTAAAGAAAATGCATTTTAAAAGATTGTATGTGTCAAATTTATATATTGGAGAACTTTGGATCCAATCGACCCATTTTATCTTTTAGTTTTTTTTTTCATATTTGACCCATGTAACCCATTGGAAATACAATGTAACCGAGATTGACTCATTCATAAGCAAATGGTTTGAAAGAAACTACTTATTTACACTTTTCAATAACCTCATTTCATACACATTAATTTTTAGTTCGTGATTTTATCTATTAATTTGCTAAGTAATCAAAATCTGGCAAGCATCCAAACACCTAACTGTCTGATTCTTATTGGTACTGATATACTACTTTGAATAGCAGAAGCATATCCAAACACTATTTATCTGCTGCCTACTACACTGCAGTTGATTCTGTCATCTAGAAAATTTATTATCATACAATTACTTTTGAAAACGCATCTAAACACACCCAAAAGTTAGCAAACATACCCGCATTCCTTTCTTCAGAATTCGCTTTCACATTTTCTTGGGTATTGCATTTCACAGATGAATCCAAAGTTGACGCATTGTCTTTTGACTCGCCATTGGGCACTGCCATCAACTGAGACATGAAAATTCTTGCATCCATATTGTAAGCACAGAGATTGGAGTTAACTTTTTGATATCTGCATTAATTTCAGATAACTAACGCTGTCTGGGTTCAGATCATTAGCATAAACCAAGCATCCTTTTTGGGCGGCTGGTATAGCAAAAGTACCAATTCCTGCAAACATGTCGCAAATTATATGTCCTTGCCAAAACTTGTTGACCAGCCTTATGTGTTCATGCTCCAGTCTTGAATTCCAATATACCAATTGTAATCGAGCTTGAAGGTTGCACCATACTGCTTTACCTCTGTAGCCATGTCAGGTTTCTCCGCTAATACTTCAAATGTTGGTACACGAAACTCGTTTGCAATGGAACCAACTTTATTGACAACTGTCTGGATTCTTGGGTAGTTTTTCTGTTAGGTAATGGAAAATGATTATAGCAGATTAAGAAAAGTGTCAAACGAAAATCCGTTACTCACGTATTGAGGTGTCAACATGAGAGGGTAGTGCAGACTTAGGTCATGGGTCAAGATTGGTTCCAGTTGAATGTTGAAACGGGTCGATTTTAGTTAGGAGATTGCATGCATTACAGCACCAAAAAGCATATGTTTCATGATTTGTTAGAATCCTAAACATGGGATTATTAATCACCAAAATGTATGATTAAACTGAAGTTCGACACATACATCATAGATGACCTTTGCAATTACATCCTTGTAAGGAGGGAGTTCATCTGGTATATTCAGATGAGTAACATGACCTGAAAAATAGAAATGAGGTCAATTCATTCATCAAATAAACTGCATGCAGGTTCTCACACATATCAAAATTTTACAATGGAACTCCAAATGAAAGGTAACAGATCTAAATAAAACAGAGTTAACACACACATAATACTTAACTATTTTTTCAAAAGATGAAGGAGCCTCAAGTCCAGGAGGTAGAACCTGCTTCAGGACATGGTCTGTAATAGATTAACAGAAATTAGTAAGTACCCTATATAATAAATCTTTTGCGCAAGGAACTGAAAACCAAATAGAGGTAAGACTTCTCATTGCGAACAGTTATATGACAGAATTTCTAATTAAGATAACACAGTTATATGACAAAGTAACAGAAATGCAATTATGCAAGTACTTCGATTTTGTGTGTTATGATTTATGAATCATTCAAAAATCAAGTTTTAAAAAAAGTTCCGGTAAAAGCATGCTGCTTTGTATTGCCTATCATGCTATAAAACAGTAATCCCGCACAAAAATTTTCTATATGAATTAAGTATATTTTAACCCTGATTTGTCCCATATATTTTCTATAAAGCTATTTTCTATATAAAGAGTTACCCGAGTCTAGTATGATATAGGATGACATCTACTTAAAGCAAAAGTAAACAGCAAGAAGAAAAAAATAGATTTGAGATTCAAGATATCCAATTCACCTGCACCCCAGTATGAATATCCAAGCGTTAGGTTGGTCTAGCAGTCTCAGTGTGAGATGCGGTCACTTGTAAATGAGATTCAAGCTGGCTGAGTTTGAATTGGGATAGAGATATTCTTAAATTGTGAGCAATAGGATGTACTGTAATATTTTTGTGGTCGTGCGTGTAAAACTAACAACCTCTGTCGTTCCATGTGACAAATCATCATGACTTTAATTTGGTGAATTACGTTTAATATATTCCTTTTATTGACTTCTCAAGCACGGATACAATTGGGAGTGCGAATTCCAGCCTCATTTTGTGGCTTTCTTGGTTTTCGCCATCACATGGAGGTGTATCTACTCTTGGGATTCTCCCAAATGCACAAAGTTTAGACATTGTTGGTATGTAGCCTTTGGTACGTCTATTTTTTCATTTTTTTTTTGTCAAACTACAAGTTGGTAGAGGTCTTAAATTGTATAAATGGTTCTTTACCTTTTCAAGTATATGACACACATTGTTTCACAATTATTGATTTGTTAGTTTGTGTGAAATGGGAAAAACATAAGTACCTTACAACACCTGTTGTTGGCTCCCAGCACGTTCAGTGTTCGCACCACGAGTCTCATAAGAACGTCCTCGTTACAAATCGCTATGAACAATATGTGTCCCTCTATTTTGTTCCTCTTAGACTTTAGATGGTACATACGCATGCGTCATAATTTTTGAAAAAAAATACGATGCGTAAGTATAAGAATAAATTCTTTGACGACGCTCAAGTATCCATCTACAGCAGGTGAACGATGATATAAAGGACAACACCAACATTATGCACAAGTTGAGAAGCATCTGCAAATTAAAAGAAACATGGCTTATATTGATAACATTGCCTATCAGAAGTATGACTTTAAAAAATGTCTTGTAAGGATCTCTAGACGTGATCGACAACATAGGCCTTTGACATAAACACCATGAAACCATATAGAAACATGCAATTCTAGTGAATATACTTAAGCTACTGACGTGTAGATAAATGATTATACCTTTGAGCCAACATTTGAAGTTTCACCACTATTGAGACCAGATAGAACTCTATCATTGCCATCATTAACTTTGTGGATAACCTCCTTTTATCCTTGAGTTAAATTCAATAACAGATTATCTAAACAACTAATCCTAACCCATTGTATTTTAAATATCTATCACAGTAACTTGCCAATAAATTAAAAATCAAACTACCAAAAACTTAAAACAAATCATATAGAGTCAATATTGATTTCAAAACTAAAGTCAGTAATTAAAATTGATAGTTACAGAGGTAATCAATAATTCATTGTATATAAAAATTTATCGGCGAACCTAGTTCGATTCAATAAAAAAAATGAGAATTACATCATGAGAATCTAGTAGAAAAGGATACCTCCGCCGATGATTCGGATGTTGGTGAGATTTTCATGTGAACGATATAGCCGGCATTGTATGTGTTTTTTCTTACTCCAAAAAAATTCAAATCAAAATACCTATTGCAAAATACCGTGAATCATCAATACCATATTTTTTGGATAATAAGGTTTAAACTTAATATAGGATTCATATACTAATAACTGTACAGTGCGAGAGGAAAAATAATACAGTACACGCTAACCTGAACAATCGATGAATGTAAAATTCTTGAGAGCGCCTGAGAGTCTTGTATGTCCCATTATGACCGTTTGGCTTCACAAATGACAAAATGACACAAAGTTAGCATCCACGTAAATGATTGATTAAGGGTATGTGAATTATGTGAGTTCTAATAATATACAATTAACTCACCTCTAAGCGACATGCATTTGCGAAATTTCCAGCAGTCACCGCTTTTCTTAGAGCCTAAGAACTACAATTAAGAATGGCCTAATGACTTGCATACAAAACAACAAAATAAAAATGTTACTATTAAACCATATTCAAAACATATATTTATCTTAATATCTTACCTGCAAGCACGTCAAGTCCTAAAGTGTTTAAGTATATTCATGTACTATTAAGTAAAATATATAATGGATTAATCCTACATAGCTACATGCTTATTAATCCTTTCATATTTTCTATTGAAAAGGTAAGCCCAATCCCTTTAATATATTATGAAGTCACGTGATGCGTAACTACAATGTAATGGCTATTTAAATATGTAGTTGGATTAAAACGACTAACCTTTGATGGTGTAATAAAAAAGAATACAATCGGTATATGTAAATTATCCGTCTACATGTCAATAGGACAATAGTTAAAAGCGAACTTACAATATCCAATTATGTAATCAACTCATAATTATGTAATCAGCTCATAATTCTAACGAAGATGCAACAAACAACCAAACTACAATAATGAATGCGTGAATTAGATCCATCATCACAGAGGCTTCTCAAAACTATACAATATGCAAGTAAAGACTTACACAAGAAACTTTGACTAAACCACCGAAAATATTATATTCAAAACTCCAAACTACACACACAAACATTAAATTCATGACATTCATCAAACACTCAATTTGCACCAAAAATGGCATATTTTCTTATATAAGAATCTGTCACCGACCATCCAATATTACCACTTTACATAAAAGTGTAAGCAACATATTATAATCCGTGATGCCCCTGAGTACTTGGATCTTGTAGAAATTAAGCGCTGAGTTCCTATAATATTAAAATGTTTTACACATACTAATGGAAGGAAGTGTACCTTTCACAAATATTGGAGACATAAAATATAAGAATGTAGCATCAAATTGTGTACCTTGGGCATGTACAAATCCGTTATCTCACCATAAGAAAACGTAATAATCAAAACATCCATGAATTCAAAAATCAAAAGACCTACAAAAAATGGAATTATCCACGAATTCTATTGAATATATATTATATGTTGAATTAACAAATGAAATAATACCAGGCCACAAAGGAAATCGATTAGTTTGGATCATGGTGTGAAGTTTACTAACATAAACCCCATCGTTTTGGATTTCTTTTTTCAACTATAAATCTTTGTCTAATTTAGATCCTTCTCTGTCAGGTTGGTGCAGAAGCCAAGAAAGTGAAAGATCTAGAAAAAATTTGCATGGAGCAGGCTGCAGAGATTGAGAAGCTGAATAAGTTTGTTAGATTCCTCTTCCCAAATATGTTTCAGGCAATGCAATAATAGGGATGGCAATTTAAACCATCTACATATAAATTGTTTGAAATGGGTTAATATATGCTTAAAGTATATTTTTAATTTATACAACCACCTAAATTAGTTTTACTTTTAGCATAAGTCAAACATTCAGTTGGCCATGTTTGTTGTGTAACCATAAAAATATCCCAACTTGCCATTAAAAATGAGTAAATCATCAAATTTTAACAGAACTTTATCGGACCTGGGCACATTTCTTTTATGGTCATATATAAATGGTGATCCTGGTTTCTAATCAGTTACATGCCAAAAAGCCACCGTATGCCTTGTAACAACTATGGTGCCAGCATTACCCGTAAATACTTGATGTGTGCGCCCTCCTCATATAAAGTTACTATATAACCACAGAAACCAACAATTGAATAATAGTAGTACAATTCAATAGTGTAAATGCAGATTACCCGTGTCAAGTAGTCGCGTATAGTATTCAACTATTCATTAAACAGAATGCGACAAATAATTGGTTTAGGAGTAAATTTCAAGAAAACTGATCTTCATACTTTTATATTAGGTCAGTGTATAGGTTAATTCACCTTTGTCAAACGATGGGGCGCGTCCATTGTTTATGCTAAAATGCCATATACACTGCCCTCTGCAGAAACGATATAATGTCACAAGTTAATATGACATGAATAAGCGAAACGTTACCGATGTCGTATCAAGTGAATGAACGAAATTATTGAGGATGGGAGAATCATATAAACAAAGCTTATTATTTGACACACTTTCAGTGGCTTTTCGCTCGTTCAAACTCAATTTGTTAACATCCCTTCTTCTTGACATTTTTACGTACTAAAACAGAATCAAATATCTAAATATGCGTTATATGTATATCGCCAGCAAACTAAACTCGGATTAAGAGTATGTTAACCAACAACAATTTTATATATATTTCATCAATTCATATAATTACCAAGCGCGCATACATATAATCTTGCAAACAAAATCATAATTTAGAGCAAACACATATATAAACAATTACAATACAACTCTAAAAATAATATTTTGTCATGTACCCAGTTTTTGCAAACATTGTACTCACCTTGTTCTCGTGCTAACTTTTGTTAATTCAATTGTGTAATCTTCTTGCTTCACAGCCTATAGAGAACAACAACCATTATAAACCTTATGATCTCCAAAACTACGATGCACCTATAGGGACTTCGAAAGTGTCAATTATCTTATCTTATATCTTATGACAAGAAAACTAATTCATTTAACTAACGACCAATTTGATTATATAAATTCCAACGTACTCCTGGTCCCATGCATATTTTAGAGCCCCTAATTCATACTCTATATTGTTATACATAATCATGCATATAAATCTTATGTTCATGAATCAAACGTGTGTCCCTGTTCTATAGGTTTTGTGTGGGATATTTTAACTAAATAAGTATGCAATAGGGAAAATAAATATGACCTGCTAAGAGTAATATGAAGTTATTTGTAGCTGTAGAATCATCGTCGTCTACACCAATTCCTCATGCTATCAAACATAAACGAATTTAATCAAGGCAGTATTAAAAGATGAATCGTATTTATTTTTTAGGTATGTTTATATGTTTGATTAGGGTTATCTAGGGATTCTCATACTTATCTCATATCAATAATTGGTTGCGGTTTATATATTTTGGGTTGCAAGATAGAATCCAAAAAAATGAGATGGTCTATTGGTTATCATGTTTGTTTGTGGACTAACATACCCAGGTTCGAATCATGCATGTATCATTTTTTATAATTTAATTTCGAAATTTTGAAAGTATTTTCAAAAAAATGCCACATGTATTCAATGATGACATGGAAATATGGGATGCCAAGTGGCATTATGACGTCAGACGCCTCCTCTTATATATATATATATATATATATATATATATATATATATATATATATATATATATATATATATATATATATATATATGATAAAACCTCTGTAAATTAATACTCGATAAATTAATAATCTCGATAAAATTAATAATTTGTCCAGTCCCAACTTGGGACCAGTACAAATTTGGACCCCAATCGATAAAATAATAAGATAATAATTTTTTTGAAACCCCACTATACATATATTAGTCCCAACGAAACTATAAATTAATAATCGTTAAAAATTTCATATATATGTATATATGTGTGTGTGTGTGAGAGAGATACACTTTAAAATCTTAAGATTGTTTAGTAAAAAATGAATCCATAGTCACTTATTTTTTGTTGAACTTTAAATCTGAGTTTATCTTAAAATTTCCTTATTGCACTAAAAAGTTGGTGGGTTGTCTTCTCGTATTGCAACAAAAAGTGTTAATTTTATTTTCATAAAGTGTGAATGTTAATTCATAAAATGTTAAATGTAACTTGTTTTTCAAATTTATTTCGTCTCTAATGAGTATACATTGTAACTAGCTAGTATATTAGATTTGAAAATTTGATGGTAATACGTAAAACCTCTTTAAATTAATAAATTATTAATTTATCGATATAATAATATCTCGCTAAACTAATAAAATATCCCGGTCCCAACACTATTAATTTATAGAGGTTTTACTGTATATATATAGTAGAGATCCAGTGAGAAGTAAATTAAAATAAGAAGTGGTGAAGTGACCAAAAGCAGCGCATTTGAGATGCAACGACTTGCATTAGATGCGTTTCTATTCATATAGATGCAACATCTTGAGTTTGAAAGTTAATTTGATGTATAGATGGTGCAAATTGATTTTCATGATTTCGCGCGTGCGGAGGAACAAAAACAAGAGAAATCATGAAATGCATCTAATATACGTAAATGCATCGATTAAAAGCTATAAAACTCACTATGGTGCGTTATAATGCATATAAGATTATAGGAATGCATCTAATTTAGGTCGGTGCATCTCGGATCTGCGGTTATAGTTCTTCTTATTCCTTCTTATTTTAAGTAATCTTCTTATTTGATCCTAACTATATATATATATATATATATATATATATATATATATATATATATATATATATATATATATATATATATATATATATATATATATATTCTTGAACACTAACGTAGCATTTAGTATGTTGTAATCAAAGTGGGAATGGAAAAGGTTATTATGGTGTAATGAAAAATATTGTTTGTTTACATTTACAATGTAATGTTTCATTGCAAGGAATGACTCATTACATCAAAAGCTATTATTTTCATTCATTAGGGGTCTTCTTTTTTTTTTTTTTTCATTACATCTTGTAATGGAATGATAATTACATAAAAGTTCATCATTAACTAACCACATTAAATAAACTTCCTATCATCAATGGCCATTTTAGTCTTTTTTTTATCGATTCTATTACGTCCTATCTTACCAACCAAACATGATTAATAAATGTAATGAATCATTACATTGCGTCATTCATTCCATTACATCGTTTATTCCATTTATTTGATATTTCATTCCGTCCTACCAAACGAACCATAACTGTATCGCCAATAGCTCAATAAAAAGTATGATTATTTAATAAAAACATGTTAAATGTCCATAAACATTAAAAGTATATAACAAATTCATATACAGTTCAAATTGATCATGCTGCAATTAAATTCATTTTCATAAACTCAACCGTATGGTATCACTTTGAAAAAGAGTATTAATCGGGAGCACTTTTAAGAGCATTTTTTATGTTAATAAATATTGAGGTATGATTAAATGAGAAATATAATTAAGATGAGAAGAATGAAAATAACCACAACCACAAATATTATATGCATTCATAAAAATAGATGCATCTCCATATTATTTCTTTTTTCTTATTTGAAATATGTGGCTACAATTCTTTCACTCTTCTCATTTAAATAATTCTTTCTCAGATACTCAATAAATCTTAAGAAATTAAAGTATCTACTTTCCAAGCCGTTTGTAGTTCAATAAAAAGTATGAATATTTAATAAGAACATTTTTAATGTTCATAAACATTAAAAAAGATAACAAATTCATATGCATTTTCAAGTAATAAGTTGAAAAAGTCTATTTGCCACCACATATGTGATTCATATACAATGTTGTATATATGCAAAGAACATTTCAATAGTTGAACCAATGTGGGATAGATTTTTGGCTGAGATGGTTTTCAATTATCATTTTTGATTGAGACACTTCAATTACCGTATCAGAGAGTTGCATCATATTTATATTTTGCTTTAAAACTTATACAGCAAATGTGCAAATAAAAATAATAATATGCAAACCACCTCTCTTTTAGCATACAATGTTGTATATAAGCAAACAACATATCAATACTTTAACTAAGATCATCTATTTAACATTATCACTAGGCTTAATGGGCTCAAACCCGGCCGAATGATTTACATCATGGGCCAGAAATAAAGTTCTTGGTTATTATCGTTGGGATCTTTTATTCGGTTTCAGGTTTAAAATTAAACAATTGAAACTAAACTTTTATTTCTTTTTATTATTTTTTTTAAACTGAGAAAAAGATTAGATAAATTTTCTACAGTTTAAAGTTATATTGCCCATTTTTGTATGATAAGTCAAAGAAGAACGTAAGTGATCCACTTGAAGACGAGTCGCGGATACCTCATTAATAACTAGCAGATTCTCGCACGATGCGACTTCGGGTATTTTGTAATTTGATTTTTTTCAGCTAATAATTTATTTTATTTCTACGTTTTTTGAAAATAACTTTATTGATTAGTTTGTTCATTTAGATAATTTAAGTAATGACAAAAGTTTGGTGAAACTTTGCACAAAATATGTATAATTGGTTGTTTGTTTTTTGTGTTTAGTACCTTGCTTAGTTTGTACAATATATTTTTTTAATTGTATTTTTATTATTGAAAAAGGGTTTTTAAAGTATTTGAAATTAGCAGCTTGCATGACTTGTATTACATATTTTAATACTTTTATTTATCATTAAATGAGTGTTTTATATGCAAGACAAAAACATATTGTACTTTTAGCTTCATTACTTTTATTGTTTAATTTTCAGTTTTAAATATCTTATGACATTTAATTTTCAGTTTTAAATATGTTATGACATGTTGTACTTTTAGTTTCCTAGTTGTATTGCTAAATTTTAAAAAAACTAATGAAGAAAAAGATCTTCCTCCATTAAAAGATAGTAAGATTCAGAGATAAATACCATTATTAATCTCAAACACATGTGATCCAATTTTACTATGGTTGGTATCTTAGATTCTTAGCTAGTAACCTAGCAACATTTTTCGTTCTTGATTTTATGTAGCAAAAAGTATCAAATACAAGTTACTTGCCTCACAATTTTCTTTCAAAACCGAACTCGAAATAAGATTGTGGACCCAAATCTCCAATGGCTCTACAAGTGAAACTGTACAAAATATCTTGCTGAAATTTATTCTTGCAAACATTAATTATTTATCTTCATTGTGGTGCAACTTATAAATTCTATTGCTCCCCACAAAACTATGAGAAATTGTATTTTGCTTTTCTTTGTGAGTATGACATACATCACTCGATCATTCAACTGTAAAGAGTATTTTGCATCATTTTATATGCATTTGCGAAGTGGATAGTAGTGCGATAAAAAGTTTGAACCACAAGTTTACGGACATTCTTTGTGTTAATAAATATTATAAAAAGTTAATGAATTGGTATACATTTTCGAGTTGGTGAGAATGCGGCTGAATTCATATTCTTACTTTCACCCACAAATACTCAACTCGAAACTGTATATTAATCATTACACAATGTGTTTAGATACGATATAGCATATAACCATAGTACATTTCAATTCTTTGACCAATGTGGGATAGATGCATGGCTGAGAAAACTATTAACAAAAAAATTAACCAAGTACCTAAGTACTAATTGTTGACTTATACATTTTTAATTTTCTATACCATTTATGAATTTATGTGCTTACTTAATCACGTTTGACTCTCGAACAATTGACACGAAGGTCAAATACGATTGCAAAGTGACAACGCAATTCATGGATTAGGAGACTAATCCAAATACGCATAGCTGATATACTCTCCGGTAAATAAAGAAAGAGCATTTCATTTATAACCAATGAAGGATGTAAGGTTGAGATGAACTTTATATTAGTTATCTTAATGACGTACCTAAATGTTGACTTGTGCATTTTCTGTATTATACACCACCCTTTATGTGTTTACTCACTAATCGTTTATTTCTTGAGGAGTTGAAGCTACTTAGATGAACTATGTTAAGCATAAGTACGAATGTACGATCATGAACTGATAACGCATTTAATGGATTAGGAGATCCAACGGGGGATACACTCTTTTCATTCATTTCATGTAGGTTCATTCTTTTCCGTTTTTCTTTGTTTGATTTGGATCGTCGGATAATTGTATTTTGATTCAATGTATATTGAGATTTTTTAGCTTCATTCTAGCTTCCAAAAGTTTTTTTTTTCCTTCTTCTTCTTCTTTTAAACTTTTCAGTTGATATTAATTTATGAATGCCACAATTTCACCCATTAATTTCATTGTTTATATAATTGGTGAAATTTTAGCATTTGATAACTTGATACTAGCCTAGACATAAATGATTTGTATACACTATGGTATATTAGCTAGAAACAATCTACTTTCTTGCTTCTATGTGGGATTGAAGAGTTGAAATGGTTTTAACTATCTGATAACGTATAGGGAGGAAACCACCATATAAATGCATGCTCGCTCCCTAATTCCCTATAGAACGGGATCCACCATAAAGGATTATGCAATACCACAACCGGCCATTGGACACAAGTCCCCAGCCAGGACGGAACGGGGGAAGAGTAGAGTGAAGGCAAAGATTCGAAAATTTCACCAGGGACTAGAGACGTAGTCAGGGACCAAACGTTCCTTGATCACGTCCTCATAAAGATGAGTTAGCTCCAATTACTGAATCACGTGACTTACCCGAGAAGGCAAGAAATATATTATGGGAAAGGAGTGCAGACCAAATCTTTCCGTATAACTCCCAAGAATAGCGGAAAGCCACACGTGCAAACAAGATAGCTTGAATTTCAAGGGACAAGACATCTGGCTCGAGATGACCATTATAAACTCTCAAAAAATACTGGATCGTCTATAGTTCGAGACTTTGAGAAGTTTCAGTTACCATCATTGGCCTTAGTGAATCGTCTGATGATGGGTCTGGTACACCAAATAACAAATGTACTTTCCGGGCTTATTTCTGGGCCAAATAATTTGAAAAGTGAGATATTAAAAAAAAAATATACATGTCATTCTTATTATTGATTTCTTGTGTATTTGCTTTGCTTCTTTATCGTTGGTTCTAGTTAAGGGAACATTACCGATCATGTTTAAACAAATTTGAGAGAATCATGATCTATATTTTTTCAAGTTTAAAGTAATTGATAAGTCATGGATTATGACATTGTTATTTTCGTAGTAACAAAGCATTCTAATATTTCGTTTACATCATATATTTCTCAATATGAGATTCAGAATATTATTGTTACAATCAAGTTTATCTTAGCACATAATATTATTTTTTTCCTTGTGCTATGACTTTTAATCATTGATTGCCCACAAAGAACGAGATCTCATGTATTTTGCGTTTAAATTCTTAGACAGATAACTACATCGTCTTGCTTTGCAAAGTAATTATTATCCACAACAACAACAACAACAACAACAACAAACCCAATCCCGTCGGAGTGGTATGGGGAGGTAAAATGTGAGCAGATCCTACCTGCCGGGTAAACCCGGTAGTAGGGAGACTGCTTCTAACGATACCTCCGGCAAGTGCATGTGTGCGAGTGAGAAAGAGAGGAGAAGAAAGCATAAGACAAAAAAAACCACAAGCACAAGCAGTAACGAAAGCAAGAAAAACCAAGCAAAAATGCACAAGCAAAGGCACACAAAAGCAGGGCACAAACATATAAGCTGTATACACTTTAGTAAATGTTGATATAGTTTTTATCCAAAAAGAATTATCTTTCAACGTGTACCATGTGATTTATATGGTATTAAAACTACCTTCCATTGACCGATGTGGGATCATTGATTAACGCATTAAGCTCAAGTCATAATATCCTAAAAGCAAAAACAAGTTTTAATCACAAGATAAACTTGGTTGAAGATAATGGAGACTGTAGATTGTTGTTGCATCAAGAATTGTTGGGGTAACCTATCTTTTAGCATGTTTGTGGTCCTTGCTTGGTAACTCAGTGAATTCTTTGTGTTTGGGACCCGAGGATGTTTTGAAGCGTCAAAGCTACTTGGATGGATAAAAAGGTAAACAAGGGTGTATTTTTAATCCATTGCTTATTTACTAACGGTGATTTATTTTGAATTTTTTTATAATGACTTTCTAGAGGAATTTTCAAATGCTTACTCTTATTTTGGTGCTTACCAAGGGACAAATCCCCACCATCCATCTAGTATGATCTAATGGTGGGGATAAACCTAAAATTTAATATGGAAACCTAAGTCCATGTTTTTTTTTTTTTTTTTTTTTTTTTTTTTTTCTCCTCTTCTTTGTCTTTTTATATTTCATTATTATTAACCTTTTTTTCTTTTTCTTTTTCTTTTGGAATTCACGTTCATTTAAAATTCATGTCTATTTTTTTTTTTCTTTTTTTATAAATTTTAAGTTCACGTTCTTTTTAATTCAAGGTTTTTTTTTTTTTTTCGCTTTCATACGTTTTCATTTGTGTTTATACTTTTCGTTCGTTTTTATACGTTTTCGTCCGTGTACATATGCTTTCGTCATTTTTCTTACGTTTTAAATCGATTTGAGATGTTTTAAATGCTTTTCATCCATTTTCGTCCGTTTCGACGTTTTCATACGTTTATATAAGTTTTAAATGCTTTTTAGCGTTTTGTCCGTTTCACGCGTTTTCGTCCGTTTTACGTTTCGTCCATTTTAGACATTTTCGTCATTTCGCGTTTTCGTCGCTTTTTATACGTTTTCGTCTGTTATCATACGTTTCGTCTATTTTTACGTTTTAGCCCGTTTTCGTCTGCTTTCTTACGTTTTCGTTTGTTTCATCGTTTTCCATTTTCTTACATTTCGTTCGTTTTCATACGTTTCGTCCGTTTCTTCGTTTCGTCCATTTTCGAGACGTGTTTTTACGCGTTCTTACGTTTCGTCTGTTTTCTTACGTTTTCGCCATTTTCAACCATTATCATACGTTTTGTCTGCTTTTTAGGTTTTCATGTATTTTCGTCCGTTTTAGACGTTTTAGTCCGTATTTTACGTTTTCATGTATTTTCGTCTATTTTATACATTTTCGTCCGTTTTCATATGTTTTCATCTCTTTTTACGTTTCATCCATTTTAGACGTTTAAATACATTTTCAAACGTTTTCATCCGGTTTTATCGTTTATATCGTTTTGTCCGTTTCATCCATTTTATACATTTTGTCCGTTTTCATATGTTTTCATTCGATTTTATACGTTTTTGTCCGTTTCGACGTTTTCATTTTAATATTTGTAAGTGACACTTATTTATCTCTAGTGATATAACACTATAAGGAAGATGAAAAGTATTACATTCTTCATCATGTATGTGTTATCGGTTGTGATACTCGACTAAGAATATGATGGTTGTGTTTTGAAAATATTTAGGAAGATTTTGTGTTTTATGATATTATGAAATATTAGAAAAGTTGTTCAACTGAAAACAAGAGATGTTATGATACTTTTGTTAGACTTGTGGTGGATTTTTCTATTTAATGGATACATTGTGCATGTTTCGATAGGTTTTATAGCGGGATTTGAAAATATATGTGGCTGATTCAGCAAACTAAATAAGCTATGGTTGAAGATAGCACACATCTTTATAAACAAACTGAGTAAGCTCAAACCCTTGTGATATCACAGGTGATATCACCTCACCTGTGATATCACACGTAATATCATGTGTGATAACACCGTTGATATCATGTGTGATATTACCGGTGATAGCATGTGTGATATCATAGTTTAGATCACTTGTGATATCACCAGTGATATCACCTGTGTGATATCATGTGATATAACCTGTGATATCACAAGCAAGGTTGTAAAAAGCGCTAGGCGCTAGTGAGGCGGTAAGGTAGGGCCTAGCGATTAATCGGTTAGGCGGGGATTAATCGGATTGGAATTTTTATGCACAAAATTGTAATTCTAGATATTATATTATATTATATGTATGAGATAAGCATAGTGCATCAAAGTTCAAATATTTCAAGTATTCAAATATAAACATAATAACATAATTCTTCAAAGTTCAAAGTCAAACATACATGTTACTTAGTCTATTGACCATTTTTAAGCGATCTTTGATCGATTAATCGGTATTTTGACCGGTTTTTAATCGATTTTGACCGATTTTAAGCGATTTTATTATTTTTAAGCAATTTTGTTCGATTAATCCGATTAGATCGATTTTGTCCGATAAATCGGTTTGTTGACCATTTTTTTAGCGATATTCGGCCAAACCGATTAAATAAGCCGATTATGATAAATCAAGGTGCTTTGTGAGCGATCAGCGATTATGCGAGGATTAATCGGCCGCCTAGGCCGATTTTTACAACGAGATCACAAGTGAGGTGATATCACGGTGTTTGAGCTTACTCGGTTTGTTTATAAAGATGTGCTTTCTTCAACCATAACTTTAGTTTCTTTGATTCAACCATAGATATTTTAAATTCGCTATAAAACCTATCGAAACAAGCACAATGTATCCATTAAAATAGAAAAATACACCACAAGTCTAACAAAAGTTTTATAACATCTTTTGTTTTCAGTTAAACACCTTTTCTAATATTTCATATTATCATAAAACACAAAAATCTTCCTAAGTATTTTCAAAAAACAAATAAAAAAAATGAACAGAATCATCACAGTAATAAAATAAGTGATGTTTATTATCATTTCTTTCATATATACTTGGTAAAATACTAAATTCTTACCACATTTGGTATGAATTTAATATTTCGCATTCTTAGTTGAGTATCACAACTGATAACACATATATGATGAAGAGTGTAATACTATTCATCTTTCTTACAGTGTTATATCACAAGAGATAAATAAGTGTAACTTAAAAATATCAAAATGAATAAAAAATAAGCAAACTATGAAAATAGAGAATTGACATTATCTCAAAATCGAACAAGTGTTGCATTAAATTAGCATTTTGTTGAACAAAATAAGAATTCACCTAAAGAGAGTTTAACCCTTTTATTTCTACTAAGAGTATAATATCACAAGTGATAGATAACATTGGTTGCATTAAAAAATATGCGCTTGTCAATTGCGATGAAAGACACAAAAACTATCTTGTAACTGAAAATTATAAAAATATTAGAAAACACATAGGTGATAATATATAAAAATATACAGAGAAATGAAATATCTCAGGTGACATTAAAGTTAAAAAAACATACTTGTTTGTTTATGAAATATCACAAGTGATATTAGACATTAACTTTTTCATAATAAATATCACAATTGATATTAGACATGTAATATAATAAAGTTTAATAATAAGCATGAAAACATATGAAAATAGACGAAAAGGTATAAAAGCGCAAAAACGGATGAAAGCGGACAAAACGATATAAAACAAATGAAAAGCGTATGAAAACGGAAAAAATCGTCTGAAAATGGACGAAAACGTATAAAAACAGGTAAAAAATGGACGAAAACGTATGAAAACGGACAAAAAAGACTGAAAACGTCTAAAAATGGAAGAAAACGTAAAAAACGGACGAAAGCGTATATAAACCTATGAAAACCGATGAAAACGGACAAAAGCGTAAGAAAGCGAGGAAACGTATTAAAGCGGACGAAACGTAAGAAAGCAGACAAAAAGGTATGAAAGCGGACAAAAACGTAAGAAACGGACGAAACGAATGAAAACATAGGAAAAGCGTAAAATGTAAGAAAGCGGTGAAACGTAAAAGCGGACGAAACGGACAAAAAGTAAGAAAACGGACGAAAACATATGAAAACGGACGAAAACGTAAGAAAACGGACGAAAACGTAAGAAAACAAAAGAAAAGGTAAGAAAACAGACGAAAACGTAAGAAAACAAACGAAAACATAAGAAAACGAACGAAAACGCAAGAAAACAGACAAAAACATATGAAAACGGACGAATGTAAGAAAACAAACGAAAACGTATGAAAACGGACGAAAACGTAAGAAAACGGATGAAAACGAACGAAAACGTATGTAAACGGACGAAAACATATGAAAACGGACAAAAACGTAAGAAAACAGACGAAACCGTAACAAGACTGACGAAAACGTATGAAAACGAACAAAAACGTAAGAAAACGGACGAAACGTATGAAAGCGGACGAAAATGTAAGAAATGCATTTAAAACGTAAGAAAGCGGACGAAAACGTATGAAAGCGGACGAAACGTATGAAAGCAAAGTAAAACGTATGAAAGCGAACAAAAGCGTATGGCGGCGAAAGCGGAAAAAATAAAAATAAAAATAAAAAACGTGAAATTAAAAAAAGTGATTAAAAAAAATACAAATAATGAGAAAATAAATAAAAAAAGATAAAAAGAAAAGAAAAAGACAAGAAAAAAACTTGGACTTAGGTTTAGACATATTAAATCTTAGGTTAATCCTCACCATTAGATCAAAGTAAATGAAAGGTGGAGATTTATCCCTTAGTATGCAAGGATTTTTGAGTATGCAAAATAAAGTGTCTCTGACTTTCTATCTTTAACTTTTTTATTGACATTATCGTGTAACCTTTTTATCATTTATTCGCCCACTTCATCTAGGAAATATCATTTTCCCGTTGTTT
The DNA here is from genome assembly GCA_022545495.1 of Chrysanthemum lavandulifolium. Classification (NCBI taxonomy): domain Eukaryota; kingdom Viridiplantae; phylum Streptophyta; class Magnoliopsida; order Asterales; family Asteraceae; genus Chrysanthemum; species Chrysanthemum lavandulifolium. The sequence continues at coordinate 18,640,561 of CM040244.1, read as the reverse complement.
TATATAAGGATATCTAAAAAAACATTTTTAAATTTTTTTAAAGAATATACTTTAACTTTATCAACGCTTATTATGTGCTATTAAACTTGCATCATGTGTACAACATAATATCAGTAGTGAAATTTAAATAACAACATCAACATCTTTGTCAGTTAAATAAAATTAAATTCTGAGTTACTTGACATAATTTTTTACAAATATTTTACCAAATTTTAATTGATATTAATGTATAATGAAAAACTCGTGCATAGGTATTAGTTGTACTTATATCACAAATTTCATGGGCAAATTCTTATATATGTATATAGTAAACTAAAATGTTAAAATAAATTTGATTTATGTGTAAACTACGTGCGTGCACGAAACTTATAATTATATAGTTACATGCAATTACCTTTAAAGACACAATATTCAGTATTGATACAGAATAATTTTTTTTGTCAAAACCGCGTGCGTGCACGGATATTATAACTAGTTATAAAAATAAAATAATAAAAAAATATCTTAAAGTTTACAAATTGTGATTATATCATATGACTAAATGTTACATTAACACATGCAATATTCACAACATAATATCAGTAGTGAAATTTAAATAACAACATCAACATCTTTGTCAGTTAAATAAAATTAAATTCTGAGTTACTTGACATAATTTTTTACAAATATTTTACCAAATTTTAATTGATATTAATGTATAATGAAAAACTCGTGCATAGGTATTAGTTGTACTTATATCACAAATTTCATGGGCAAATTCTTATATATGTATATAGTAAACTAAAATGTTAAAATAAATTTGATTTATGTGTAAACTACGTGCGTACCGAAACTTATAATTATATAGTTACATGCAATTACCTTTAAAGACACAATATTCAAGATTGATACGAGAATAATTTTTTGTCAAAACGCGTGCGTGCGGATATTATAACTAGTTATAAAATAAAATAATAAAAAATATCTTAAAGTTTACAAATTGTGATTATATCATATGACTAAATGTTACATTAACACATGCAATATTCACAACATATAAACATTATATACTAGTTCACACACGTATAAGATGTATACACTTTGGTATATTACCTACTTACGTTTGCTTTCTTGAATCAATGTGGGACTAAATCTTGATATGGTTTTTACCGAAAAAGAACTAAAGGAAGCTAAATTTAGTGACCCATGCAGATTTACTACTTCAACGTGTACCATAACATAACATGCATGGCCATCATAGACCATTTATCTTTCAAAGCTACTTGAATAACTGATATTTGTTTGTGTGCATTTGAAGTGTGTTAAATATCGACTTTAGAACATGACATCATCCTTTTGTTTTGAAATTTGTAGATGATATTGTCTCTATACATTTACCTACATCCAACTATAGCGTATTCATATATAAGTTGTGTAGTTATGACAAGTTTGGATTTTAGATGTGTCTACTAACATTAATAATGAAACAAACTCAAATTTGTGGATTTATTATCTATGTTTTTATAAAAATAACTTAAGATCTTATACAACTTAACCATCATGAAACAATGTGGAATTGCTAAAGGATGGGTTATCCCAGGGGTTGGTGGGCTAATAATAACCTGTTATGAAACATGTATGTTTGTATCTTAAATGATCGTTGGAGGTGGTTTTATTTGATAGAGTATTGATAGTTGAAATAAAGAAAATTTTCGTTGCATTGAGAAAAATTTTGAAGAAATTTCCTTACACATTAAACTTAAAAGTGATATAGTTGATTTGTGTTTGATATATCAATGAAGAACATTAGTTATTATTTTGAGAATGAGGACGGACTACGGTTAGGATTATAAGGTAATTAAATCCAAAGGCAATAAAAATATCTTTTAGACGGCGTTAGTCGTGAACCGTGGTGATCAATGTTTCACTTTTTAATATTAAAAGCCTAAGAAAATATATTAATTCGGGATCGTTATAGTGATAGGGGCTCAAATTTTATTTTGCATAATGAGCTCTTCTAGCAATAATGTATCCCGAACGTAATACTGTTCTATAAACATATATTCCATGTGCACTTTTGTATATGACCAAGTCATCTTTCACTTCTCTAACTTATGTGGGATGAAACGCTAAGATGGTTTTTATTGGAAAAATCTAGAAGGTATTTAAATGTCATTGACTTATGCATTTTCAGTATTCTATATCGTTTATTAGTTAATAAACACGGTTTATCTTTTAAATAATTGATGTTGCCTTTAATGATGCCAAGTTAAACTATATGCGGTTGTTAAGAGGCAAATTGTAAGTTAATGCAACTCATTTTGATCAAGTTTATTGGTGCAACTTACCGTTCTCTTAATGCCCACAAAACTACGAGAAATCATATTTTGTGTTTTTTGTTTGGCTGTGAGAAACAAAACTATATAGGCTTTTTTAAAATGGACTTGTGAATTCTTTTTAGAAAAAATTTCTTACATTAACGAATATTTAAAATTATAGAACTTATAAACATTTTTTAATTGGAGGATAATGTTGATCAAGTCATACTCTTATAACCAACATCTCGAGCCAACTAAAATCTGTCCATTAATCTACACTTACATAGTCCATGTACAATGTAGTATATAACCAATAAAACATTAAGCGGTTAAGCCAATGTGGGAAGTATGGCTGAGATGATTTTTAGCCAAAAATCAATAAGGTATCCAGATATTGATATGATTATGAAGTGGCTACGCGATTAATAGATTCATTGATTTTTAACAACGTGCGATTTTTATCAAGGATTTTCCATGGGTTTACTCTAATTTTTGCGTTGTGCTTTCTTTGGTTGTTGTCGAGGGGAAACTCGAACACGTCTTTTTTTCTTGAATTACATGTCATGAAGTTTAGTGTGGTTGGTAAGGTTACATAAACATTTTTATGTCTAAACTTGATTTGAGTAACTGATGGACAGAGTTGACTGCATGTTTGTAGTTCGTACTTTATATCTGTAACACGAAAACATATTTGCATTTGAGGTTGGCTTAAGCCCAAACTCGATCGCTTCCTTAAACACAATATTAGAAGGAATCTATGTATCACCTGCAACACTAAATATAATTCAAAAGGAAAAAAAACATTAGAAGGAATCTATGTATCACCTGCAACACTAAATATAATTCAAAAGGAAAAAAAACATTAGAAGGAATCTATGTATCACCTGCAACACTAAATATAATTCAAAAGGAAAAAAAACATTAGAAGGAATCTATGTATCACCTGCAACACTAAATATAATTCAAAAGGAAAAAAAACATTAGAAGGAATCTATGTATCACCTGCAACACTAAATATAATTCAAAAGGAAAAAAACGTATTTATATTGAATTCAAAAGGCAAACATTTTCTTTTTACAGCAATGTTCAACAGCCTAATATAATTCACCATTCTTGAACCTATACACAATATTATATAAACTATCCAAATTTCGCTTCAATCACCGATGTGGGATTATCAATACAAGCAAAAGGTAGTAAAAATATTGTAGAGGCCCTAAAATAGAACTCAAGTCAACTAAGTATAAAATGAGGCCATGCTAAACAACACAATCATCTCAACACATACGCTCTAGGAAACCGATGGAATCAATAACAATTTAGATGAGCATGCCATATTCAAGTCATATTTTTTTTTTGTAAGGCAAAATTTTATTAAAAATGGGCCATGTAGAAAAAGAAAGGAACTATAGCCATTGTTATCGAAGATAGACAAACCATAATTGCAATGAGACTCTTTCTTTACAACTTGTTATTTGTTGGCAAATTGTTCTAAAATTAACACCAATCAAATTACCAGTCTTTTTTATTTCCCAAAGTGTTGAGGCAACATTTAATAACGACACATGAAATTTTGCTATTGTGATCTACATTGGTTTTGCTCATTTTGTAGGTTTGTTTCATCTTTTAGAGTTACTCAGATAGTTGAAGTATAGAATGCTTTTGATTATAGAATTTCCATTCAGTACTCTATCCCCAACACCACATCATCTAAAAACGGTGGTTCGAGTAAATAATTATTCTAGATTCACTCATTCTTAATCCTTACAAAGGAAAAGTAAAGCTTGAAGTCTCTGTTACCAAAAACTTAAGATTCATTCTTAATCCTTACAAAGGAAATGTAAAGTTGTCTGTTACCAAACACTTCTTATAATAATCCTTTATACGGAGTAAAGGAAAAGTAAAGCTTTAAATTTCTATTACAAAAAACTTACGATACATATGATTTTTCCAGACTCGCATTTCATGCCCGATAAATTTGTCACGTTTATCAGGTAAGAAATGAGAATGATGAAACGTAATATTTCCCAAAGTGTTGAGGCAACATTTAATAACGACACATGAAATTTTGCTATTGTGATCTACATTGGTTTTGCTCATTTTGTAGGTTTGTTTCATCTTTTAGAGTTACTCAGATAGTTGAAGTATAGAATGCTTTTGATTATAGAATTTCCATTCAGTACTCTATCCCCAACACCACATCATCTAAAAACGGTGGTTCGAGCAAATAATTATTCTAGATTCACTCATTCTTAATCCTTACAAAGGAAAAGTAAAGCTTGAAGTCTCTGTTACCAAAAACTTAAGATTCATTCTTAATCCTTACAAAGGAAATGTAAAGTTGTCTGTTACCAAACACTTCTTATAATAATCCTTTATACGGAGTAAAGGAAAAGTAAAGCTTTAAATTTCTATTACAAAAAACTTACGATACATATGATTTTTCCAGACTCGCATTTCATGCCCGATAAATTTGTCACGTTTATCAGGTAAGAAATGAGAATGATGAAACGTAATATTAACCTTAAGACATACAATGCATATGCACTATGGTATATAAGGTAGGAAAATTTTCTTAGAATAGTCCATGTGGGACAAAAAGTTGAGATAGTTTCATCAAAATATTGTAAGTATTTATTTTCACAAATTGATTTAAAATAAGAGTATATATCACATATTTATTTTCGAGCTCAAGTCATAACATCTTAGAAGCGAAATCGGGCCGGGTTCACACAGATGATTTCTCGGTTATAAAAACAGCTATACTTCACAAGAAAGAGTAGCGAGTGAGGAATTAAGTTATTGGGCATTTTAATGATGGACCGAATCATAAAAACAACTATACTTCAAAGGTGTTTCCCAGAATTCATTTTTCCAATGATTTCACATACGTAGCTTCTAAATCAAAGTTTTGGATCTCAGATATCTTATGTCCTCTTTTTTTTTTTTTTTTTTTTTTTTTTTTTTCAGTTTGAACATTCAAGAAAATTCCTTCAAGGTTTTTGTAGCTAAATTCTTATAGAGACTAGTTTAAAGTGACATCTCCGGCGCTTAGTTATTTTGTTACGATGTTTTAGGGTGGCCTTTGGTGTCTCTGAATTCTAGTTTGAGAAATGAATTGAGGCCGGTGCATATCACGTCTATTTAATTTAGATTTCTTGAATTATATCTCTTTTTCTTCTTTCACGTAAGCCTATTTAGAGGGTGTTTGGCTAAGCTTATTTAGTGGGCTTATCAGCTTATATAAGCTCATAAATATATATATAGAAACATTCTAGCTCAATATGTAAATAACTTATTGCAAAAGAAAAAAACATAAGATATATGTTAGCCTTTGAGCTTGTCTTGAGAAGAACGTTGAGGAAAGCATTTTCTCTACATCTTTAACAAGCAAGCTCAAATATTTAACACAAATACGAGCAATTACAAGTTACACACCATGAATTATATAGTATTAAAATTTCTTTTCATTGACCGATGTGGGATTATTTAACAAAACATCGAGCTCAAGTCATGATTCCTAAAAGCACAAACAAGTCGTGAAAACAAGTTCTAATCACAAGATAAACTTGGTTGAAGAAGCAATCAGATAAAACAAGCATCATTTGAGATATCTAAACTTAAGCCTAACCTTTTTGGCTAAGCATGTGTGTCATCTTTTCATTGGTAGCAACATGTGGACCTACTTATTCAGAAACAATGAGCTAAGGCTGGGCACAGTCGGAGGGTCATGCCCAACAGTCATGCATGGCCATGGTCGGTCGAGCCCACTATTGGTGCTTGGTCATGGTCGGTAGAGCAAGGTCCAAATCCTAAAATAGGTCAAAATTTTGACCGATTTTTGTTACACACCTTTAAAAGAAGAAAAAAAACAACTTGATCATCAGTATAGTAACTTGGTCGTCGTCAGGTCGTCGGAGAGAGAAAACTGATGTGACAAAATCGTGTCTGGTCTGTGACCAGCCTAATGCCACTTAGTTTTAGGGATAAAATTAGGTTTTAATTTTAATTCTCCTAGTTATTTCTCATTAATATAATGGTAATTTGTTATCTTACCGGTAAACATTACAAAGTAACAATGAAGGACGTACACCAACACTAAGCAAAGCACATTTTAAAATTGCTATGAAATATTCCAACAAACTAATGTTGGCAATATTCAAAACTTTCAATTTTTTATAATTTTAGTATAAAGTTATAAACGCTTTATATTATTTTTCTATTTAAAACTCGTTATCAACTGTTGATTCAAGAACGTTAGTATGTCTTTTTGATAAAGATGTTCCCATTGGCATGGCTAAAGGTAAACACAAGTTACAAGAAACCTGAGTACCCAAGATGCACGTATAAAAATATATGTTATAAAGTTTAGCGTAGTTTATAAAGTAATAATGCCTCAATGGGACATAATTATAATCCGGGTAATTATGAGAATACATGTTTTGCTCAAGATGTCAACACTTTTTAGGAAAAAAGTTTGGGTATTTCCAAAATATACTTTGAGACTTGCGACTTTTCTACTTTTCATATAAGCTTGACAAGTGTCCTTCGTAATTTGTGTACCCAATTATTGTTTCTGACTTTTACAGCTATGATAGTACAGCGACCGAATCTCAGCGACTTTTTTAAGAATCTTGCGATTTTTTTTTTGTCCTTTAGAAAAAAAGTCAAAGTTACTAAAATATTTTTTTTATACTTTTAGCTCCTACCAACTTGAGCGACTTAAGCGAAATAATATAAGCGACTTTTTTTATTTTATACTTTTGTAACTTTTAGTAACTTTTTTACATTTTTTAAAATTATAATTTTAACTAAATTGTCTATTATACCCTTGTCTCTTTCATTTCCACCTATTATTCTTTCTGTTAAAATAATTCTAAGTGACACCGTAATTGACAACCATCGATCTAACACCCCATCTTCACTTCCACCACCATCTAACACCTCCACCTTCCCAACCTTTCTAACACCCCATCTTTACACGACAAATCCCAACTCGATTACTCAATCTCCGTTGATTACCAACCACCACCACCTCCTCAAAAACACACTCTCCCCATCATCAAAAACACCACCACACCTTTTGCTAAACCCACCAAAACCCCACTCAAATTCACTTCTTTAACATATCAAGATCTGTCTAAAAGCTTTGTGATTTCGATACCCTTTGGGGAAGTGTTCAAGAATGTTGTATAAGGTTTGTAGTGTGTTGGAGGTTGAGCAGGTTATGATGGCTGAGAAGGAATGTTATGTGAACCGGATTCGACCCGAGCAGTGTGTTGTTAATGGTAGTGAGTTGAATGGGGAGGTGTTAATGGTAGTGAATTGAATGGGGAGGAACTGGGTGAGCTTTTGGGGTGTGATGTTCCGCCGTTGAAGTGGAGTTAAGGGTACTAAAGGTATAGGATAACATTTTCTATATGTACTTGAGGCACTTTTACTATCATATACCTAGATGTATCTCCCTTTTATTCATTTGTATTCATTAGCCTTAAATTATTACAATTCTTAAAACCACTTTGAATAACTAGTTAAACTCAAATATTATCTCGTATATCATTATGTATCACAACTGATTTTAACCACTGCTACGTTACTTTCGTCACCACTGCTAGCTTGTCGTTTCCACTGCTAGTTTACTTGTTTCCACTGCTAGTTATTGTCGTTACCACTGCTAGCATTACTGTTACCACTGCTACTTTATTCCATTCCACTGCTAGTGTTACTAAACCACTGCTAGTATATTTTGGTAACCACTGCTACGTTTCTCGAAACAACTGCTAGTTTCTCGAAACAACTGCTAGTTTCTTGTCGTTACCACTGCTAGCTTGTTTTGATTCTATAGATTGGTTACCACTGCTCGTTGCTTATCGGTAAGGTTGACTTGAATGCCAACATGTTACTGTGGACAATATTAATGCGTCTATTTATAAAGGTTGTATCCCAAATGGCCACATAAAGAAATTTAGTTAAAAAGGAAACGGGTCAAAATGGGTATTTCAAGTGTATTTTTGATAGATTCAACCTCCTTAACTGTTGAGAACAAAGATAAGTAGGACATGTAATGCCTCTCATGTGCATTTGTTTTTATCAGTTATAGTTTATTGAAAAACACATCTATAGTTTAGCATTCAAATATAGCTTTTTGTTAGATAAAATAATTGACCAACATATATACATGGAATAAGTGGTCACTAACATATTTAGTTGAAAAAGCTATGACTCTTGTTTGGTAATGATGTAAATTGTGTTCAATGTATATATTACTGTATTTAGAATCTATCAGATATTAAAAGAATAAAAGCATTAATTCACAAAATATTTTTTGTACCATAAGTTCTAGATCAAGAAGTCTTGTTGAATGAAATCAAATTGAGCCATTGTCACGCAAAGGTTGCTTTGTAGATCTATTTGTGTACTTGGATCAAATGAATGTGGTCGTTAAAGTCAAAATCGAAATGTTGAATCAAACACCGTACTTGAAAGGGAAGACGTAAATCATTTGTAAAACAAAACTTAGCCCATCAATCGATGGTGAAAGTGAGTTGCTTGTTTTACTTACTTATGAGGGACATGTTTGGTTGTGTGATGGAACAATCATTTTCACCTACATTTTTTTTGTAATATGAGTACTGTTTTTTAGTCGACTAAGTCTATAACATTCAGTTTATTATTACAGTTTTAAACCAAGTAAAAAAGTATTCACAGAGAGATTTACATAAAATAAGATAACTTTAAAATTGATGAACATCATAATCGAACTTTCATTGTACTATAAGATAAGACAAGCATTTCGATTGGGGCATGAGACTTGTTACTCTTATAAGACGCTATAGCACTATAAAACTACCTTAGTTTCCTTAGGGGCCTTAAAATTACCTTACCGGTATAAAAATAGAAATACATTGTACCTATTGAGATTTTGAAGTCGTGAAAAATGTAAGGTCTATAACTTGTTCTTAGCGACTTATGGAAACGAGGCGCTATATAATACATAATGTTAATATTATAATTGATAAGTTATAATGTATTTTAAAGTATGTTCATATTGGCTTAGATACCTTTTTGTATAAAATAAAAATATTTGAGGAGAGTTGGTGCTATATATAGAGCTTCACATTTGAAAGAGTGAAAGGTGTGCTTCTTCATTTCTTTCTGGCTCTGTCTCTTGCACACACCATCGTTCTTTGCTTGATTTACAGAAAGAAATCAACTGCAAGAATGGAGAAAGGATTCACCTGATGTACTTCCGTCACTGATCCGATCTGCAGATTCAAACCAAATAACGGGTTTTGATGATGGTGTCATGAAGCAAGATGGCGCCAATGTTCAGTTTATGGTATGTTTTAACACATAGACTTGCTTTGTATACCGCTTTTAATATGGTCTGTTAACGGGTCAAAATAGGACAGTTCTTGATAATCTAATGCCTTTTTGAGTTTTAACTGATCTCACACATTACTTAATATATCATAATTTGAATTAAGATTAAAATATATCAAAAGTGTGGATTCCATTAATGTTGTGGTTGTTGAACTTGTGTTGCATATTTTCAGGAGTCCAATGCAAACACCAACGGAAGCCCGGTAGATCTTTTGTATGAACAAACAACAGTAACACAATCTATTTCCATTAGCATGCCACCTTCTCCACTGGATGCCAAAAGAGTTTTGTTCAAAGACGACATTAAAGCAGTAAGGAATGACAGCCCGAGGAACTCTGACACGCTATCGGGCTCTATATCCATGGGCTCTGGAATAGATGAGGCAGGGGCAGGGAAAATCCTAGACCGTCTCATGCTCCAAGGATGGATGAGTTGAGGGACAATCGATACAACTCTTTCAAGACATGGTCCGGTCGACTTGAGAGACAACTTTCCACATTACGTGGAGGAGGAATGGGAGAGGCTTGATTCTATCGTGTTGTTTGATTATTTGGAGCCTGGTTAAAACTGATGGTCGTTAATGCTGCACTACGGCTAAATGATTTTACTTCAACAAACCCGAAAGGTAATAAAGGGAGTGATAGCAGCAGGGATCGTATATTCCGTCTCCTTGACAAGAATGGAGATGGTAAGATTAGCATTGAGGAGCTGACAAAAGTGATGATTGAGCTTGGTGCACAAGGAGACGATGTTCATGAGATGATGCAGCTACTTGATGCTAACAGTGATGGTTCTCTCAGGTCTGATGAATTTGACATGTTCCAGAAGCAGGTAATATATGTCATTCAGTCTCCAACTATTTTTTCTTTGACAAACAAAATTATATGATATATATCTGAAGGTAATGGCATCGGTAACGAGTTGAAACGAGTCATTTCTATAGATGTATAAATTGGTATGTGGTGCTGCATTGTTCAGGTTGAAGTAATGCGTGGTTTAGAAGATAGGGACGATGAATACACGAGCTTGTTAAATGAGAAGCTACAAGGGGAAGGGGGACAAGATGACAGTGGTCTGATTCAGGTGTACAGGAAAGAGCTTGAAGATAGGCTTTCCATAAGATAGCCTATAATTATTTCGGAACTAATAAATCCGAACCTTAAATATGTGTCATTTGGTATATAATCATGATTGTATTTCTTGTAAAATGACACAAGAGAACCACATAATTCAGTGTATATATGTTAATTGAATGTACGCATATTTGTTAAAGCAGATGTATATACTATGCAAACATCATGTTATGAGCTGAAAGTCTTGAATTAGCTCTCCATTCCTTGTACAATGACACAACACAAACAAACAATACCTTGACTCCTGTATAGTTCCTAACATAAGATTCTAGCTCAACATGTGCTTCTGATCAGTACAACGCCGCGAGATCACACAATGAACACATAGTGATAATCACGTCAATGGTTTTTGCGTATGCATGACATTCTTTGCAGCTTTGCTCCCAGTCTGGCTTAATTCTTACCTGACTGTTTTTGTGAATGATATCAAGTTTTGATCCATTTTGACAATACATCAGTCACACAAAGATGACCCGCTTGCATTTACTGAAATAGTGATATCATCTAAGAACAAGTTTTACTTTTTTTAAACAGCAAAGATGGTTTTTTACTGAGTTTTCCCAGTTATAGTATTCATTTTCAGCACATTTAAGTACTAAAATGAATCAATAATGATTGAGCAGCTTCGTTTTATAGTTTAAGCGAACCAAATCAACATCATTCCAGGTTTAATTAAAAAATAAAATAAATAAAAATAGGATTATCACATCAAATGATTTCCTTCAAGGGAAATTGGTAATTTAGTACAAGTCTATCATAAATTATAACCGAATGTTACACGAGTGCAATAGCAAACTTCAGTTTCTGTAACCATCTATGAGATTAAAAACAGAAAAAGCGAACACCTTAAGTTATTGGTTTAACCTCTTTATAGACCTAAACATCAACTGAAATCTTGGCATCAAGACAAGTGAAATCTTCATAAATTGCCATTAAGGTTGAAGTGACAAAGATAGCCGATTGTCCAAACTTCTTTTCAAAGTTCATTTGAGACTTCAAAAGTTCCTTATCATCGTCATATCCTGATTAACAGAAACACATATATTATAAGACATTGGTGGAATTCTAGTTAGTATTTGAAGGGTGAGATCGTCAAAATACCTTGGATGTTTTCTACATCTCCTCCCATTCCATGTTTCTCATACTTTGGGTTCTTCTTGCGACATCCAAAACAAGGGCAACAGTCACAGCTTACCATTTTCGGCCTCTTGGGACCCTTTGGTGGGTCGTAGCCATATAATGCTTGTCTTCTGAATTGGTAGCAGTAGTAGGCTAATTCACCAATGACTAGCCGTGTGGTGACATTGTGGTATCGTCTTAGCCGTGTGGTGACATTGTGGCATCGTCCTCCTGAGCTATTTTTTGGGTCGACAAGCTATGGAACGTATATTGATATGTGGAGCGTTGGGTGTGTTTTAGCTGAACTTTTTATCAGTAGACAAATTCTTAAGGGGAGAACAGAAGTTGAACAATTGCATAAAATATTCATGCCATATGTCTAAACCCACCTGAGGATTACTGGACTAATCCGACACTTCCTCTTGCAAAAATGTCTAAACCCCGACATGCTTATGAAAGCTCTCTGAAAGAAAGGTGTAAAGAACTCCTCAAGTCTGCTGTTACTTTAATCGAGACTTTGCTTTCTGTTGAGCCTGACAAGCGTGGGAGTGCGACGTCAGCTCTCCAGTCCGAGGTAATTAACAGATGCAGAAAGTAATTTATTTGGCTCATTAATACATACCTTTACCCTTCTGATACTTGCAATGATCATGTCCTGCCCACCCATTTTGTCTGGCAGTCAAGCCCATTTTCAGAAAGATGAGGTCATCAACTCCTATAAACTTATCATCTACATCATATACACCAGACGCATTTTCTTCATTTTCCTGCAAACAATACACCGTAATCAGCTAGTTTCTTCTATTCTAGTATAAAATCGTAAACAAGGAACCAACTTTGGTCTGATTTACGTTTTGGGCACCTAACTTATTTTACACCAGATAAAAAACATCATACTATCAAAAAATTAAGGTAATATCATAAGATGGTTGTCAGGGAAATTAAAAACCTAAATTATCAAAAGTTACTGACAAATCAGCTACCAAGTCAGTCATTTTGACTATTTAGTGGAGAAGATAACCTAACGTTAAAAATTTGGATGCCGGAAATACCTTAATTAACATATTATAAATTCTTATAAAGGGCTTAGGCCTAAATATTTTAAACACATTTGAGGTTTTTTGTGGCCTGCAAAAGCTGGTTACCTTTTTTTTATGCAAATCGCCTTAACGAATAACAAAAATAGCTTTAACAAATTTCACATGATAAAGAGGATCCACAGAAAACGCAACTTGAAAATGAAAAATATTTTATAAATCATATTTTATGTAAATTAGATAATAGCATATATACAGTGCACTTACCATCAAATTTCTTCACGTTAAGAGTGTCGAATGATGATTCCAGTGTCTTAAGAGGAGAATACTGCAAATTTATAATGCATTCGTTTAGACCTAGTACCATCAACATAGAGGTGGAAAGTTCGTCCAATTTATGCTATATTTTATCCCAAATGGGTCATAAATGTTTAGTAACAAATGAGACGGGTCAAAAAATGCAGAAAGTGTGTTACACATGAAATTATTGGAAGACCTTGTGTTCCCGCTCCTTCTTGGCAGTTTGTTTGACTTGTTCACTGTCAGCATTGCCATCCTCTACGCTCTCTGATTTAAGAGTAAAACACAAAAGGATTCCAAATCAGTCATTATTATCAAGGTCTCCTTAAATAATAGGATTATAAGGAATTTGTCAAAAAGGCAAGTATAAGTTAACACTTTTTACAGCGCAAGGAATTTTCTAGTTAAAACAAGGACCGTAGATCAACGAGAATATATAAAAGACAAAATATCCAATCTGATTCATAACAGATGACAAGTTAATGAAGATCTCTTTTGTTCAGAATATTTTTGATTTGATTTAGTTTGTACTTGCAAACGGAAGACATCAACATTACCTTTACATTGAACCCAAGGCTATCAAGATCCAGCATGTCTGCAAAATATACTAGCAGTGGTTTCGAGAAACGTAGCAGTGGTTTCGAGAAACGTAGCAGTGGTAACTAGCGAACTAGCAGTGGTTTCGAGAAACGTAGCAGTGGTTACCAAAATATACTAGCAGTGGTTACCAAAATATACTTTCCTCATCCGCCCTTTTTTCAATCACAGATTTCGCAAACACCTCATTCCAAAAACGTCCTCCCCTCACCACTCCCAACAACCTTAAAATACCGCGGATACCTCGGAACTAAACTCTCCATAAAATCATTAGGAAAACCAAACTCCCTCTTAACATGAACCAACTTATCCGTACTAACTACATTATTTTTCGACATCATCAACAATTAATTGAATTGAATTAATAAATGTTATAAAAAAGAAACAAATGGAATGAATAAGAAGAATAGCAACCTGATAGAGGCGAAGGAGGCAAAGGTTAGCATCTAAGCTGTGGTGATCGTTTGATTGATGGTTTGGATCTGTGTTGGATCTGGGTAGCAGTGGGGGAGAGGGTAGCAGTGGGTAGAAGTTTATGTTAAAGTTTAAAAAGTGAATTGGTAAGGAAAGAAGCATATGCTCATGTAAAAATAGTTAAGGGTACAATAGTCATTGTAATTTAAAAAGTAACTAAAAGTTATGTAAAAAAATATAAAAGTACAAAAGTACAAAGTTAAAAACGGCGCTCAAAGTAATTCGCTTAAGTCGCTCAGCATTGGGAAGGAGCAAAAGGAATAAAATAATACTTTTTAAAGTTTGACTTTTTCCTCGAAAATATCAAAAAATAAAATCGCTCGAATCTTAAAAAGTCGCTGGATATAAGTCGAGTATAAATCATAGGTACGAAAAGGTAATTCCAATGATTGGGTTCTGAAAATTGTCAGGACACTTGGCACTCTTAGATTGGAAGGAAAAAGTCGCAAGTCTCAAAGTCTATTTTAGAAATACCAAAACTTTTTTCCTAAAAAGTGTTGACACCTTGAGCAAAACATGTATTCTCATAATTACCCCATTATAATCGACTTGTTTTTATGAATATTTAAATATGGTACAAATATTTGATCCAGTTCCAGCATTCAAGATGAGGAAATCACCTTGTTTGGTGAAGGCTGATCTCTATATGTGTTGTGTGTATGAAAAACTCATATGGGCAATGCAACTTTATGACTATAGTGTGTGTTTGGGAAAGCTTATTTCAATAACATCAAGCTATTGTGTGTTTAGTACAGACAGTAAACACCTTAGACTAGTCGGCAAGGGAGGTGAAAATGACAAAATGACTCCACTCACGCGTGAGTCCTTGGCCTAGGTAGAAAGTCACTCGCGAGTTGGCAACCTCGAGATCACTTAAGGTGAACATTTCACGTAGTTGTATTTCGAAAAAATATGGGCCCCTCTCCTTTCTAAACCATTACATGTATTAAAAAAAATTGCACACTACCTTTTTTCTACTTATTACACTCTCAACTTTTTTTACCATTTTTTAAACACAACTTCACCAATTTCAATACACTTTTCTTTCTAAAACCACATCTTGTAATCTCACACACACTGTCGAAGAAGTTAGGGATGGCGTTCAACATTATATATGTTCCATTTATAAATTGTTTATATTTTTGGGACTTAATGCGGTAGATGATATCGACTTTGAACACAAATGCTTTTGGATTTGTGATTTTTCACTGGGTACTCTAAGGGCTTGTTTGTTAAAATTTTTTGTTAAGTTATGTTTGTTAAAATTTTATTAATTAATATTCTTAGTCATCATTTTTTATTAAGTCACAAATAAACAATTTTCATATGACTTGATGTCACTTTTTTAACACCACCTAACCTGACCAACACAATATTGAATCGACTGAGGAGATTCATTTTCAATGGTCGGGGTGATATGGAGAAATGCCACATGTAGCTTATTATGACAAATATGTTTCCTAAATACTCTCCACTTAGGAGTATGATTCCTTTTGTTATAGAAATATAAACAAAGTCCCTTACAAAAAGATAAGAGTTCATATAACATTCCCAAATTTGTATATTGAGCCTTGATAATTTTTTTACAAGGGTAAAGATATAAACTTGAAACCGTTATATCAACTTTAACACATAAAAGCCAAACGCAATATTATATATAAGCTAGTAAATTTTTCTATCAGGTGATCTATGTGGGGCAAAAAAGTTAAGATAGTTTCATCGAAAAATAGTAAGTATATATTTCGATAACAAATGGGTTGATTACTTATGCATCCGCTAATAAAACATCTTTCTGATTTCTGAACAAGTAACTAGTGTAGCTTTATTCCATATTAAAAATTGGTTAATAGAAATTATGAGACTATGTAAATATATTCTACTGTGTTTGCTTGCAAGCTTAGGGGGTTACAAACCGAAGTTTTTCATCCTAAAGTATTGACGCACATGAATGTAATAATGACACATGCATTTATGTTATTGTAATCTACCATATTATGAGACTATGAAAACATATTCGACTATAGTACAAGACGTGTATGAGAATAGGAGATTCAATTTCAGTCATTAGGCTTAGCGGGCATGATATAACAAATATATTTTTTTGGCATGATTTTGGGCAGATGATTCAATTTGATTGAACGATCTCTCAGTGAGTACTCTATCATCTACAACATCGTGACATCATTCAAGCAATTTATGAATTTAACATGGACTAATTTTAGGATGAGTTTATATTATTGGGCTTGGTGAACTACTAGGCTAGCTAATGAGAGTCCTAGCTATTAATAACGTGTTTTTGATGGTGGTGTAAAGGAAAATTCGTTCATTGAGAAAGGCTTTGTGGCTAAATTCTTATCGTGACCGGTTATCTTCGGTCATTGGTCTTTTGTTAAGTCCCTTTTCCGGGTGACTTCTTCGTGACCGGCTAAAATAATATCTTGATCGTTAGTCTTTGTAAAGTCCTTTTTCCGGGTGACTTCTTTTTAGAATGAAGATATCTACAAGAGTAAATCTTATGAGAAGATAGTCCAGGATATACAACAATACGTCAAGAACTCCAGGATATATAACAATACGTCAAGAACTTATACAAGTTTTCAACATGATATTCGAGCATCTAACAACAAACGGTATACAAAGTATCATGTGACAACCCGTACTTCCAGGTCATTTCTCGAAGCAATTCATGCCTTACAATTTCAACATTTATCGTAAACTAGGTTTACGTGTTCCAAATTCGCGTAACCTTAAGGGTTTAGCGGCGAATTCATGATCATATCATCACGAACATTACATATGGACTAAGTTTAGTCTACATTTCATTAACATCATTTGCATCATGTTAGTTCATTCATGACATTGCATTTCACATTAAACGCGTAAATTTTATATTAAATAAACGTTATCGCGTGAGTTATTATTTTGAATATTTAATCTGTTACTTTTAAAAATGATCCCGATATATTTTTATACTTACCTTTAGTTTATAAAAACTATATTTTGAGTTTACCTAGTGTTTTAAATTTATTTGGTATATAAATCGTTAAAGTTATATTATTACGACATTTTTCTTAAAAACTACACGAAAATTTTTATAGCACTCAAATTTTACAAGAAATGTATTTTTTACAATTTTTATGATATCATTATACTTTATTTTGATCTATTAAAAATTACTTTTACCTAAAATTACCTTAAATACACAAATGTATATTAAACCTTACAAGTATTATTACATGTACATTTACTTGCACATTTTTAACAACTTTACACAAATTAAAGTAAAAAAAAAAAAAAAAAAGATATTTGTTGACAAGTATCCTAAAAACCGCCATAGGGGTTGGCATTTATGATTTGGTAGGAAAATTCTACTTGTATAGATCTATACACTATCTACATCATTTCATTCATTTCACTCATACACTTCACTTATTCACAAGTTAATAAAACATTTGTCTCTTGGTTTTCTCTCTTCAAACCGGTTCATCACAAGGAGTGCAAGGATCACAATTTTTACAAGCTCAAGTTAAATACAATCTAGATCACATTCTTATTAAGGTTTTGAAATAAAAACCTAGGGTGTTTAGGTTAAACCTTTGTTCTTTGCACCTCATCATAGTAGCTTGTAAGCATATTTCTATCATTTACATCTTTCCTTTTCATTTCATAAGTATTTTATCATTTTCATAGCAAGCATGCAAGACTTGTGTTAGTTATACCATTTTACAATGATTTTAAGAGTTTAATATATATATAGTCATCCTATAATTATTCCCTTGGTATATATTGGTCTTGATGATGTTTAGGAACCCATGACACCCTAAGAAGGTGTATGGTAGGATTAGATTAGCTTTGGAGTTGATTTGAAGGGATTGGAATAGGTTTAGTACGAGAAAAACTATTTTCGACAAGTATATAAAGTGGTCTGTCCTTATTTTGTTTTTCTGGAAAATCCGACAGTAGGCACGAATTTTTGGCCTTGATATTTAGAAAATATACTTTAAAAGCGAATCCGTGCGCTTGAACGGATTAAAGCGGAGTTATAACGAAGAAGTTATGAATTTTTCAAGTTTGACGACGAAATATATATTTTCGAAAATTCACAACCTATTTTTGGTTTTACGAGTCAAAAAGCAGTCCTAAGCTTTACAAATTATTTGACTTATCAAAATATATTAGTATACTTTGATACGAAGCTAAGGACATATAATACGTGAAAGCGGTTTGAAACGACTAAGATATACACGTTTTCATAAAATTGCCGTAACTATTATTTTAGAAAAACTATATTATTTTTACGAGACAAGTGTTACGGTAACCAAACGACCATGTTGAAGGCCGTTTTTAACGATGATGTGGAACTTTTTGTAACGAGATGTCTTCTAATAAAATCGAGATCACCAATCATATTTTCCAAAACGACCAACCGTTTGTATAGCGGAGTTGTAATAAATTATTTACGGTTGCTTAAACTTTGCCGAAACTCATTTTTACACAACATTTGGACAAAAATCACCATCTTTAACCTTTATTATCTTTATGCTCGAGACCTCCATGACGAAAACTCCTGTACTGAAACTTCTAGATTTTGATACAAACTTTCCAAAACCGTTGAGTTCGTTTCCTAACGTTCGACGTACACCATTTTACGACTAGTTTTTCGAAGCCATTTTTGTCACTTTTATGAAAATTCCGACGACATGATTTTACGACGAAAAGTTAAAATTTCACAATAAATCATTAATAAACTATTGTAGGATGACATTTTGACGTAAATACTTGTAAAGTGATTTAAGATTGGTCAAGAAGTCAAAAGAGTATTTTTCGACGATAAGTATTATTTTCAAAACATCCAAATGGTATAAATAACGTACGAAATGCATGCATATCATTACATCATAACTCATTACATATCATATCATTTGAAATAGGTCCAGATTGAAACATCACGCTTTACCTCAGTGTACTCACTCTTGTCACCATACCAGTTTATCAAGTGAGTTTTCATAGCCTCGTTTTACAAGTTTTTACATTATTTCAAACCTACGGGGGAGAATACATTGCACAACATTTTTATTACGATACCAAGTATGTTAAATTCATTTACATTGCTTAAGTTACCACGTTGCCAGTTAAATGTCCCCATTTCATATGCATGAGCCGTTAATTTCCTAGAAGCGTGTGTGAGTGGATAGATCTATCGAGGGTGGCGCCTCCATCGGGGTTGGTGAATCCCAACTAGTCATACGGATGCATTTCATTCATAAACATTATTAGAGTTGTTTGGCAAGACACTCTGTTGGGCGAACACATCGAGTCGGACTTCGGTATCATGCGCTTAAGCAATTGTAACATTTTATGTGACATGATTGTCATACCGGTAACATTTTTATGTGACATGATTGTCATACCAATAACATTTTTATGTGACATGATTGTCATACCGGTAACATTTTATGTGACATGATTGTCATACGATCTATACTTGCGTAGTCGTATAAAACATTTACCTAAACCTATGATTTCTCACCAACATTATTGTTGACCGTTTTAGTAATGTATTTTCGGTAACTAAGGCATTATCATCATGGCATGGTTAAGGAACCACCTTTTGAGTCGCGGATCGACTTACATCATTGTACATTATGGCACTTTCTTTCAAAACCATCGTTTGGACTTGTAATATACTTATATTTCCGCAAACTTTGTAAACTTTTGGGACCTAGGTTGTAACTCGATTATTTTATTAAATTAAACGATGTATTTTCCAAACGACACTTTAGGTCGTTCAATATAACTTGTGATTGTGATGCTATGACGATCAATCCCGTGAATTCCATTCATCGCAAAGCAGTAATTTGGGGTGTGATGATTGGCATCGAGCTTGATTATAGAGAACTAGGTTGCATCATTGACCCTAGACTATAACTACATTATCATAGCATCTCATCATTTCATCATAAGTGCATGTTCACTTTGCATGCGATTTATACATACATTTTTGAGTTATTTACTTTCATTTCAAATCGATTGTCACATGGATGCTCTTAAATACCCATCCCATTATCTTTTCCTCATACTCTAACGTGGAGAATTCCTTGTCATTCCCTATCACAATTTTTATATCAGCTGATTCATCATCGATAACGACGAATGCCGAGACGAACCTTTAAATAGGGCGAAGTCACTCTCACTCCTTTGTTTCACCACTAACAGGTCGAGTTACACTTTATTCACACATTAAGTCACTAAACCATCGTACATTTGAAGCATTTACGACATCTCATAACCCATCTGTTGAGAACTCGTCGATCAATTTGAAAAATAACCTTAAACTTATCACCTTCTATCACATCTCTTTAGAGCGCTTATTCTTAACATAGGAATTGGCTACGTCTCATTTTTCCTCTTATTTTGAAGAGTTATGGCGCCGAAGAAAGCTGCACTAGAAATGACACCAGCTGCTATCCAAAAGTACGTAGAGGATAGTATATCCAAGGCACTAAGGAAAGAACGAGCAATGGTAACTGTTATTGCCGAGGCCACAACTGCTGCTGAAACTGCTAGACTTGCTTACATAAAAAGATTTCAAGAGTTGGCTGTTCTTTGCCCAGCTATGGTTTCGGACAATGAGAAACTATTGGAGAATTTCATTGGAGGATTTCCACAAAGTATCCAAGGAGATGTAACTCCTTTCGATCCACAAACAATTGAAGAATCTGCCCGGATAACTCAAGTACTCATGGCACAAGTAGTAAAGAGGGGCAATATCACCAACACCAACCGTAACAACAATACCAACAACCGCACCAACTACAACAATAACCAAAACAACAACAACAACGACGATGACCAAATCAACAACAACAAAAGGAAATGGGAAAACGACCAAGGAGGTTATAACAACAACAACCAAAACCGCAACACTAACCATCATCAACAACAAAATAGAAGGCAAGAAGCTGGAATGGTTTACGTCGCTGCACCAATGGGAGGCAGAGGTTATGCTGGAACACACCCGCTATGTAATCGATGTAATTTTCACCACTCGGGTCCTTGCCCTGCCAAGTGCCACAAATGCCAAAAACCGGGACATCTAGCCGAGGATTGTAAAGGTAAAGCCATAGTCGCGTGCCGGATGTGGGAGCAAGGACACTATAGGAATCAATGTCCTCAAAACCAAGGTCAACAAGTTGAAGGTGCTCATGAGAATGCATACATGTTAGGAGGAGGAGAAGCTCGTCAAGGTATCAACAGCGGAAGGCGAAGAAGTTCGGAAACTAACAGTCTTATTTTTCTTTATGTACTATGTCGTATTAAGTTTATGTTTTCCATCATATCCGAATCTTTATAACTTAAGATGTACTACTTTTGCTAAACCACTCGTTGTAAAATATTCTCATCTATCGTACTTATTTTCTTTCCGATTTGTTATTACTTACGAGAATCTTACTTCCTTTTACTTTAACTATCATTTTAACGACACGGTATAAATCCTTGTAAACATTGAGAGTTATAACAACTAAACCGAACGTCACGTCATCGTTCCTTAATTATACATAGCCTAGCTAACTATGTCTAGTGCGGAGGATCACATTATGTTGGGAGCGATTATTTATAAATCTTAGTGCAAGCAAAATTTTCACATGTTCCAATTCAAAGTGTTACTTATGAGAGATTCATCCGATATTTTCTTTACTATGATGTTTTATACACTCTCAATCATCGACAACCGTAACGGCACTTCTCCATGTTTTCTCTCCTCGTTATACATCATAAACTCAAAAATTCGATAGACTAACACGAACTGAATTCAAGGACTGAATTCCTTTTTGGATGGGCAAATGTGACAACCCGTACTTCCAGGTCATTTCTCGAAGCAATTCATGCCTTACAATTTCAACATTTATCGTAAACTAGGTTTACGTGTTCCAAATTCGCGTAACCTTAAGGGTTTAGCGGCGAATTCATGATCATATCATCACGAACATTACATATGGACTAAGTTTAGTCTACATTTCATTAACATCATTTGCATCATGTTAGTTCATTCATGACATTGCATTTCACATTAAGCGTAAATTTTATATTAAATAAACGTTATCGCGTGAGTTATTATTTGAATATTTAATCTGTTACTTTTAAAATGATCCGATATATTTTATACTTACCTTTAGTTTATAAAAACTATATTTTGAGTTTACCTAGTGTTTTAAATTTATTTGGTATATAAATCGTTAAAGTTATATTATTACGACATTTTCTTAAAAACTACGAAAATTTTATAGCACTCAAATTTTACAAGAAATGTATTTTTACAATTTTATGATATCATTATACTTTATTTTGATCTATTAAAATTACTTTACCTAAAACTACCTTAAATACACAAATGTATATTAAACCTTACAAGTATTATTACATGTACATTTACTTGCACATTTTAACAACTTTACACAAATTAAAGTAAAAAAAAAAAAAAAAGATATTTGTTGACAAGTATCCCTAAAAACCGGCCATAGGGGTTGGCATTTATGATTTGGTAGGAAAAATTCTACTTCTATAGATCTATACACTATCTACATCATTTCATTCATTTCACTCATACACTTCACTTATTCACAAGTTAATAAAAACATTTCTCTCTTGGTTTTTCTCTCTTCAAAACCGGTTCATCACAAGGAGTGCAAGGGATCACAATTTTTTTACAAGCTCAAGTTAAATACAATCTAGATCACACTCTTATTAAGGTTTTGAAATAAAAACCTAGGGTGTTTAGGTTAAACCTTTGTTCTTTGCACCTCATCATAGTAGCTTGTAAGCATATTTCTATCATTTTACATCTTTCCTTTTCATTTCATAAGTATTTTATCATTTTCATAGCAAGCATGCAAGACTTGTGTTAGTTATACCATTTTACAATGATTTTAAGAGTTTAATATATATATAGTCATCCTATAATTATTCCTTGGTATATATTGGTCTTGATGATGTTTAGGAACCCATGACACCCTAAGAAGGTGTATGGTAGGATTAGATTAGCTTTGGAGTTGATTTGAAGGGATTGGAATAGGTTTAGTACGAGAAAAACTATTTTCGACAAGTATATAAAGTGGTCTGTCCTTATTTTGTTTTTCTGGAAAATCCGACAGTAGGCACGAATTTTTGGCCTTGATATTTAGAAAATATACTTTAAAAGCGAATCCGTGGCGGCTTGAGCGGATTAAAGCGGAGTTATAACGAAGAAGTTATGAATTTTTCAAGTTTGACGACGAAATATATATTTTCGAGAAAATTCAGCAACCTATTTTTGGTTTATACGAGTCAAAACAGTCCTAAGCTTTACAAATTATTTCGACTTATCAAAAATATATTAGTATACTTTGATACGAAGCTAAGGACATATAATACGTGAAAGCGGTTTGAAGCGACTAAGATATACGTTTTCATAAAATTGCCGTAACTATTATTTTTAGAAAAACTATATTATTTTACGAGACAAGTGTTACGGTAACCAAAACGACCATGTTGAAGGCCGTTTTTAACGATGATGTGGAACTTTTTGTAACGAGATGTCTTCTAATAAAATCGAGATCACCAATCATATTTTCCAAAACGACCAACCGTTTGTATAGCGGAGTTGTAATAAATTATTTACGGTTGCTTAAACTTTGCGAAACTCATTTTACACAACATTTGGACAAAATCACCATCTTTAACCTTTATTATCTTTATGCTCGAGACCTCCATGGCGAAAACTCCTGACTGAAACTTCTAGATTTTGATACAAACTTTCCAAAACCGTTGAGTTCGTTTCCTAACGTTCGGCGTACACCATTTACGACTAGTTTTTGAAGCCATTTTGTCACTTTTATGAAAATTCCGACGACATGATTTTCTGACGAAAAGTTAAAATTTCACAATAAATCATTAATAAACTATTGTAGGATGACATTTTGGCGTAAATACTTGTAAAGTGATTTAAGATTGGTCAAGAAGTCAAAAGAGTATTTTTCGACGATAAGTATTATTTTCAAAACATCCAAATGGTATAAATAACGTACGAAATGCATGCATATCATTACATCATAACTCATTACATATCATATCATTTGAAATAGGTCCAGATTGAAACATCACGCTTTACCTCAGTGTACTCACTCTTGTCACCATACCAGTTTATCAAGTGAGTTTTCATAGCCCGTTTACAAGTTTTACATTATTTCAAACCTACGGGGAGAATACATTGCACAACATTTTATTACGATACCAAGTATGTTAAATTCATTTACATTGCTTAAGTTACCACGTTGCCGTTAAATGTCCCCATTTCATATGCATGAGCCGTTAATTTCCTAGAAGCGTGTGTGAGTGGATAGATCTATCGAGGTGGCGCCTCCATCCGGGTTGGTGAATCCCGACTAGTCATACGGATGCATTTCATTCATAAACATTATTAGAGTTGTTTGGCAAGACACTCTGTTGGGCGAACATCGGTCAGACTTCGGTATCATGCGCTTAAGCAATTGTAACATTTTATGTGACATGATTGTCATACCGGTAACATTTTATGTGACATGATTGTCATACCGGTAACATTTTATGTGACATGATTGTCATACGATCTATACTTGCGTAGTCGTATAAAACATTTACCTAAACCTATGATTTCTCACCAACATTATTGTTGACCGTTTAGCAATGTATTTTCGGTAACTAAGGCATTATCATCATGGCATGGTTAAGGAACCACCTTTTGAGTCGCGGTCGACTTACATCATTGTACATTATGGCACTTTCTTTCAAAACCATCGTTTGGACTTGTAATATACTTATATTTCCATAAACTTTGTAAACTTTTGGGACCTAGGTTGTAACTCGATTATTTTATTAAATCAAGCGATGTATTTTCCAAACGACACTTTAGGTCGTTCAATATAACTGTGATTGTGATGCTATGACGATCAATCCCGAGAATTCCATTCATTGCAAAGCAGTAATTTGGGGTGTGACATATCACTCCAAGATATAAAGGGTGCAGGGAATTATGTCCTACAAACTTTACAACCAGAGACAGAATCAGGGGTATGCACAG
This sequence comes from Chrysanthemum lavandulifolium, assembly GCA_022545495.1. Lineage (NCBI taxonomy): Eukaryota > Viridiplantae > Streptophyta > Magnoliopsida > Asterales > Asteraceae > Chrysanthemum > Chrysanthemum lavandulifolium. The sequence continues at coordinate 18,615,125 of CM040244.1, read as the reverse complement.
GTTTTCGGAATCTCATGGATTTTGTAGATATAGTCTTAATTTTTTAGAAAAACATCGATTTTTCTTAAATACATCCGGTCCATATACTTAGAAAAAAAATTGTGCACTGGTTTATATTTGGTTTTGGTTTCGTCCTTGTGATTTTAAGGGGAGTGATTGCACATTTTAAAAAGTAGTTATCGTGACACTCAATGTATAAGCAGTTAAAGCAAATTATACTTAAAGTACAACTGTTTATTGTATATAATGGGTGTCACATTAACTCAATAAAGTGTGCCATATTTAAAGTATCAAAATTTTATTTCCTTTACCTATGTGGGATTACAAAACCATTCAGCTACTTGTAAAAACAAACATGGAGGAATTCATGTCATAATACCTTGTAATTTGTATTATTTATGCTCGCATATAAGTTCTCTTTATACTTTTTAGATTCACTAGATAGATTATAATGAGTTTGAGAACCGATGCTTTTGGATTTGAGATCATTCTTTCTCTGAGTACTCTATCATCCCCAACACAACCACGTCATTTCAAATAATATCAGATCGACTATAGTTCAAGGAGATTCGGTTTTGCATCTAACAAAGCTTTAATTATTCAATTTACTTTCATGACTTTTGGTTAAACCATGCCTATATCGTTTAAACATCAGCATAAAAATCTTATTGCCCCAACTTTTTACCTCCATTCACACTTCGTATATTAGCTAGTTGCCATTCTTACAGATGTGGCATCAAAACCTACATTTTCAGCCCAATATATTAAGGCACGTAAGTTTAATAATGTCATATGCATCAATTCGATCGCAAGTCATTTCAAGTCTCTTGTTTCTTTTCATTGACTTTAGTGTAGTTTACAAATTGATTCAAGTATGTTATCAAAAAGAGAGTTTAGTTGAATTACAAAATTTCAAGATCTCATAAATGATTGAGACACTCAAATTTTGAGTGATTGAACATTTATACCCGGATAAACATAACTAAAAATAATGTAAGGGTATAAATGTCCAAACACTCAAATTTAGAGTGTCTCAATCATTTATGGGAGTGTGATAATCACCTCCCCCAAAATATATGTATCGCTATGGTAAGTGTGTAAAAATATTAAAGAATCTAGCACAATATGTTAAAACTTATACAAGTTCTTCAACATGATATTCTAGCTTCAAAATACATTTAGCCAAAAAATAATAATAAAAATAAAATTAGAAATTAATATTAGTTAATAGGCATGACAAAGGCGCAAGAATTATATTCTAATTCTTAGATCCCAATCATGCCCAACAACATAACAAAAACCCCAACTCGGCAAAAGAGGTGCACCATAACATATATAAAGTATCAAACATTTCTTTCAATGACCTATGTGGGATTAATACAACTATTCGCAAGAACAAACGTTGAGCTCATGCCATTAACTTGGTTGAAACAATTATATATGAAAAAGCATCATCACATAACCTTATATCTTACATAAATATAACGATGATTTATAAACATAATACCAACCTCATCTTATTCATCACTACGTAGCTCCAACACACATACTACCACTTTATTTATTAAACACACATACAAACACACTTTCTTTCACACACACAAACAAAAAGAACTCAACAGTCCAACATCAAACCAAACATCAAAACACAAACCAAAACTTGCTTTTGGTATGCATCGAACTCGGTCGTTTGAGCGACCTATTCATCCATTTTTCTCCCAACCGACCGACCACCTCTAGTAGGCTACCGACACCGACCGACAAGGACCAACCGACCCATTCGGCCTTATTACAACTAGTCTAAAATATTACGAAATGTGGTTCAATAGGAGTGAAGGAATAAGGATACCAATACAAATCAACATTGTGAAACTTAAATGAAAGTTCCAACTAACTCACGTATAGCTCAATACACTCTTGGTGCTAACCGCTTCAGCATTCAGTGCTAGATCAGCCCATTAAGCACCAATCAAGCAGCCCCCAAACATCGTTCGAAATATTACTAGTGCAGCTCACTCCGAATAAAACTTATGTCGCTAAAGATTATACACAAACACATATTCCACTTTGTTTGTTTGCCAACTTAGTGGGTTATAAGTCCATTTTGAGATTGTTTCTTTACAATTTATTTGCATCTAACAAAGCTTTTAGTATTCCAATTTACTTGCATGGCATTTTTTTGCTAAAAGACGTCGATATTATTTAAACATCAAAATTAAAATCTTATTGCCACAATTATCACCTCTCTTTTATATTAGATAGTCATATAGTGGCTGTGATCCATTCACACTTCAGTATATTAGCTAGCTGCAATTCGTAAAACCTAAGTTTTTCAACCTAAAGTATTAAGGCAGATGAATCTAATAACGACACATAAAAAAGCAAATATGTTCATTTGGGATTTACGAGGTTCATTATTCTCTCTTTGTAAATGAAAAGTGAAGTGTCAAATATCTTTGCGAAAATTTAAGAGTACATGTAAGTTTTTCAAATCAACATCGTATGTCCACTATGTTATATCAGCTTTAAAAAAGTTCACTCTTTAATCGATGTGAGACAAAATGTTGAAATAGTAGGTTTTTATTGAAAAATAGTAAGGCACCAAGAATTAGTATTGACTCATTCATTTCCACAAATCTAATGGGTTGATACTCATACCATGTGCAACAAAACGACATCGTCCCGAGCAGTAAGTGATTGTCGTAACTTTACTCCAAATAAACCACATTCTTGTATGACAATACAAACACATGTTCGATTCACTTCTGTAGTGATAGAGGTGTTTCTATAATACAAACACATATATCGATATTTGAGCCTTGTGAAAGAGGCTGAAGAAATATATTGTTTTCAACGTCTACAACAATGCTCAACCACCTAATATCATTCTAACGACTACAATCAATACACTATATTATATGAAGTATCACAACACGAGGTAAGTTTGTAGAGGCCTTGTACATATATACCTCAAGTCAGCTAATCAGTATAAAAATCTTCAGCTACTTGCCAAAACATATGTCGAGCTCTAGTCATAACATCTTACAAGTGAAAACAACTATATTCCATAGGATAAAATTGGTTAAAGAACCAGTCATAAGCACACAATAACCATTTGTAGAATATAATGCTATTCATCGAAATCAATATGTGAAAGATACAAACATTTATCAAAGTACATTGTAAAATTACTATGAGAAAATCCAACTTACTAAGAAAGACCATTTTCGATTTGATATTTTCTTTTTTTTCTAATCATGTTTTAAAGTTATGAAAGCTGAACCCATCCAAAATACTCGTAATTTGTCCAATACTAGTTTCATGGCTCCACCGGTGAAGGTGTTTGGACCATGTACTATATCATTATCGACTGCTATTACGAGAGTGATAGTATGTCTTCTTGATCTCGTAACATGTCCAATACTTGTTCATATTAGCATGGCTTAAGGTGAACACAAGAAAACTGAGTACCTCAAATGCAAGTATAAGTATATATCATTTACTTTGATTACTTTAGTGTAGTTTATAATGTAAAATTTTAATGCTTGAGTGAGTATGATTATAAATTTATAATGTTGTTAAATGGCATAATTGGAATCCATGCATGTGACCATGGTTCAATGGTTGGGCCGGCACATAAAGCACATAATTTCCTTACATTGACCCATGTGGGATTTTAGATAAGCTATACGTTTATAGAAGCCCTTAAATAAAACTCAAGTCAAGAAATAAGAATACAAAAGGTAAATAATATTCACTTACTGCAAAACCACATGTCGAGCTCAAGTCATAACATCTTAGAAGCGGCGGGTCGGGTTCACACAGATGATTTCGGTTATAAAAACAACTATACTTCACAAGACGAATAGCGAGTAAGGATTTAAGTTATTGGGCATTTTAATGATGAACTGAATCTTAACATGTTAGTGTTGGTTTGGTTTTAAGAAATGGGATAATAAAAACAAAATAAATAAATAAAAATTAAAAATAAAAATAAATAAAAAATAAATAAAAAAAATTAAAAAAAATAGATAAATAAAAATCATACTTGCCACTATGGCTATATTTAAGCTATGTTTGACACACAAGATTATGGAGAGATTATGCTTATTTTTCAAAAATAAGCTACTTAAAAATAATCTTTGTTTGGCAAACATAACTTATAAGATTATAAAAAAATAATCTTTCATAATCTCGAAAATAAAGGTTACTTCATGTAGCTTATAAAAATAATCTCTTTTATAATCTTTTTAAGCAATAGCACAAAGACCAAAACCTGACCAAGATCAAGACAATCTATTTTTGCCAAACATACCCTTAGCATATGAGATTGTGGAAAGATTATGCTTATTTTTTCAAAAAATAAGCTACTATCTTTGTTTGGCAGACAGAACTTATAAGAGATTATTAAAAAAATAATCTTTCATAATCTCTAAAAATAAAAAAGTTAGTTCATATAGCTTATAAAAATAATATTTTTTTTATAATCTTTTTTCAAAGAATGAGCCAAAGACCAACATCAACAACAATGACAAAGACAATATATTTTTGCCAAAAATACCCTATATCTTTTTATATGTATCGAACAATTTTTTTTGCTACTGGTGTATTAAACTATCATTTTTGTCTTTATGTGTGTACTTTATGACCATATGACCTCTCATTTTATTAGCTCGAGAGGGGCAAAATGGTCATAAAATACACACATTAAGACAAAATGATAGTTTAATCACAAATAAGTAAAATATTTAGTTCGATACACATAAAAAAATAAAGTGACAAGTATGATATTTTTTTTATTAGCCCTTAAGAAATCCCACATTTAAGATGTACATTTGTACAAAGGTGTCTCCTAGAATTCATTATTCCAAATGTTTTGGACCTCGAATATCTTATGTCCTCTTTTCTCCAATTTCAACATTCAAGAAAATTCGTTCAAGGTTTCTATAGCTAATTTCTTACAGTGATATTTGCGATCGTTAGTTGTTTTGTTACGACGTTGGCTTTTAGTGTTTCTTATTTGAGAAATGAATTGAGGCCAGCGCATATCACGTCTATTTGATTTAGATTTCTTATGTCAGTGTTTTATGAAGTTTTATTTAATTTTGTACTTCGAATAATTAATGAACCTCGTTGTATCAAATAAAGAGAATCCTTTGGCCGAATTACAACATTTTAAGATTTAACCTACCTCTAAAGAGAGTCATATTTGAGGCGTTGAAATATTGAATCACACAGGGCCTCAAATTTTTAAAGGCCTCAAATTATATACATTTTTTTAGTGAGGCCACAATATTCACTTGAAATATTAATATGTTTCGACATATGAAACTATGTTTTAAATATTTGTTAATCTGTACTTCAAGTGGAAGAGAGTTATGAAGAACTCATAAAAGAGTTAAAGCAAGATCGTTACAGTATATATTTAATCACCATGTTCGATTATTATATAAGTTTTTGCACAAGGGCTCCACTGGCTCTGCTGCGGTAGTGCCCCAAAACAAATCTATACTACTTATATTAATGTAGTTTGTCTAAATTACTCCTAAATACTTCTTTAAACTTGACAACTTTTACAAAATCAACACTACATTAATTTTAAAATATATATATGCTTTGTATTTTAATAAACACACACTTTGCGTCAATGGTCGAACCAAAATCACGATTTCGTGGTTGTAAATATTTGCCGCTATACACTATCGCTTTGCACGGGTATAAGTTGAATAAGCCTATTTACAAGCATAAACATATATATATATAGACATATTCTAGGACAAACTGTCAATATCTTATATAAGGTTGCAAAAGATAAAAAGAAGATATATGTTAGGTCTTGAGCTCGTCCTTTCAAAAGACGTTGGGGAAATAATTTTCTCAACATCTTTGATGACCAAGCTCAAATGTCTAACACAAATCTCAACAGAGATAAGCTACACACCATGAATTATATGGTATCATAATTTCCTACCATTAACCGATGTGGGATTTTGATTAAAAACAAATTTTAATCACGAGAGAAACTTGGTTGAATAAGTAGTTAAATAAAAAATTCATATATGCTGATATTTCAGTGGATATAATATATTATTTTACCAGTAAAAATTAGAAAGTGACAATTGAAGGACCCCAACATCAAGCAAAGCACTTTGGTAAAGACTTATCTGAATCTTGTGTGTTTGTGTGTATGCGAAAGTCATATGGGCTATGCAATTGCACGTGTGGTTAGGACTTTAGGGTGTGTTTGGGAAAAGCATATTTTAATAACATCAAGCTATTGTGTTTGTGTACATGTAGTAAGCAATTTTCGAGTGTTGGATACTACAAAACACCTTAGGTAGTTATGTTTATCAGCATTTTAAGTTGACGAGTTTATAAATTTGATAACGCTTTTTGTTTATTTGAACTAACCTGATTAGAGAATTCAACATGATAAATAATCATGTAGCAACATATTTTAGCTTTTTTGTTGTAGAGTAATATAAACACATATGTACTTTATATATACAATAGACTTGCTACTTCAAAAATGAGCGAACAATCATTAAAATAAGCAATCTCTAACACATCCTTAACTTATATCAGTTGCACCTTCTTTATTTTGGTGGCCCTTGTTTAAAGAAATGCATGGTACAAAGAGTTGACATGTTCAATTCTAGATTTCAAAAGTTTTACAATATAAACAAATCATGTATTCTAATTTTTACATACAAAAAGGGACTCTAAATAAAAAGGAAAAAGTCCGGACTCTCTATCATGGTATAGAAAAAGTTTTGAAGTCTATGTTACAAAATAAAATTTAAAAGGCAATATAGCTTTTCCAAAGAAGAGTTATGCACCAATATATATTTTGTTTCAAAAACAAAATCTAAGAGTTAATATGGCTTTTCCAAAATACTATTTGTGGCTTCATTAAATACTTTATTTACTGTAAAGAACTTATAGGGACTGTAAAGAACTTATGGAGAATGTGCAAGGTCGTATAGACGATTGGAAGAATAAATTCCTTTCTTTAGCGGGTCGTCTTCAACTTACCCAATCAGTTATCTCATCTATGCATATTTATTGGGCCTCAGTTTTTATCTTGCCTTCTCGTGTTATTTCTGATATTGAGCAGCTTATGCGAGGCTTTTTATGGTGCCAAGGTCCTATGCGTCGTGGGAAAGCAAAGGTTTCATGGGATGAGGTTTGCCTTCCTAAGACGGAAGGTGGTTTAGGGTTAAGAAGGATTGAGTTCTTTAATGTTGCTCTTATTTCTTATCACATTTGGAGTCTTTTATCTCTTAAAGAATCCCTTTGGGTGAAATGGGTTCATACTCATAAGCTTAGAGGTCGTAGCTTTTGGGATATGCCATACCAGGGCAATATGACATGGGGATGGAGGAAGCTGTTACAGGTTCGCCCTATTGTGAGGCAATTCTTATGGTATCGGATTGGAGATGGTAATAGTGCTTTGGCTTGGGTCGATAAATGGGATCCTTGTTGTCCTTTGAAGGATCATATCTCAAATAGAGATATATATTCGGCTGGTTTTGGAGCTACAGTTTCACAACTTATTCAAAATGGTTCATGGAAATGGCCAAATGACTGGTATATTAAATTCCCATTCCTGAATTCGATTAACATCCCCACTCTTTCTCTTTCCAGGAAGGATGAGCTAGTGTTACAAAATGGTGATGGCTCGTTTCAGTCATTCTCGGTATTGGCCATCTGGAATAATATTAGACCTCGACGGGAAGAGGTTAATTGGTTCCATATTGTGTGGTTTCCACACTGTATTCCTCGACATGCCTTCCATGTTTGGCTTGTTATTAAACGGAAATTAAAGACGCAAGATCTTCTAAGGCCTTGGGATGTGGGTGACGGGGTTGATTTAACCACTTTGAAATGTTCCTTATGCGATATGGAAAGTGAATCTCATTCTCATTTATTCTTTGAATGCATGTTTTCCAAGGATGTATGGGAGCAGGTGTGTATTCGAGCTGGTATGGATGTCAACTTAAATGACTTCGATTCTATTATATCATGGTTAACTCCTTTGGCTAAGAGAAGGTCGGTTCGTAGTGTTATTTCTAAACTTGTGCTAGCTGCTACTACGTATCTCATTTGGAAGGAACGAAATGATAGAATCTTTAACATGAGAAAACGTTCAAAGGAGCAGGTTGTGGAAAGTGTTTTGTCAACGGTTCGATTAAAGCTTCTAACGTTCACTTTCAAGCAATCAAAGCCTGTTGACAATGTGTTGCATGCGTGGAATCTTCCAAGATATCTTATGCATGATCATTTTGTTCATACGTGATATCTGAATGTGCCTAGTCGATTTTCTGTTTTTGATGTAACGTCTAGGCTAAGTAGGGATTTCTTGCCTTGGTTGGAAGCACTTATGGTGCGTGTGTTGTCTTAGCCAGCATGGTGTTTTGCCATGTTGCCTGAACGTTTTTTTTATCTATATATTTTTACCAGGGTAACAACCCTTTACCCAAAAAAAAAAATACTTTATTTACTGAAGACAAGAATAGAAACTTGAAAACATCCTACTAGCTTTAAAACGTATTAATAATATTGACTATGGTATATTAGCAAACAACAATTTCTTTATTTAGTCTATGTGGGACAAAAGGTTGAAATAGCTAAAAATTTAAAATAATTTGGTTTATAGTTTGTTTATCTTTTCAAGCTAATGAGATATTATAATAGCCGGCCAGGGTTGTCTAATGGCAAAAAGACTTGTAACTTTTACTTTAAAATATGTAGCGTCTTAAGTTTAATTTCTGGTAGATGTAAACAGTTTTGAAGTTGCAACGCTAATCTCCTGAGTTATTCGGCCAAAAAATTCGGAAACCATGGTCACCAAAATATATATTGCATATACTTGCCTGGCCATCATCGACCATTTATCTTTCAAGGCTACTCGAATAAGGATACATGTTTGTGTGCATATGAAGTATGTTAAATATCACTTTTCTAACATGATGATATCTCTTTGTTTTAACATTTGTAGATAATATTGTCTCTATGCATTTTCCTGCATCGAACTAAAGCGTATTCATATAATTTGAGTAGTTATGACAAGTTTGGATTTTAGATGACTATATGGTTTTAACATTACTAATGAAACAAAATCAATTTTTTGGATTTATTATCTATTCCCTTTGTCTTAAATTTTATGCTCATTTTGACTTTTTCAATTAAACTTTGACTTTAAATATATCTTTTTGTATTATATAATACTTGTTGTAAAATATATAAATGAAATTAGGTTTTAAATGTATTTTCATTGGTATAACTTTCATCAAGTATTTTATCATACAAAAAGTATATTAAGGTCAAAGTTTAATTGAAAAATCAAATGAACATAAAATTTGGGATGAAATAGTATGTTTTATAAATATAACATAATATCTCATACAACTTAACCAGACATGAAACAATGCGGAATCGCTCAAAGGCGGGTTTCGATCACTAAGCTTTGTGGGCTAATAATAACATGTTATAAATCGTGTATGTGATCTTACACAATAGTTGGGCTTTGTGGGCCTCATATGACGAATGTATTTTTGGTAGGGGTGTTCATCGGTTCGGTTATTGAGTTATTTGGTTCGGTTAGTTCGGTTAAATTTCTTTTTAGGTCAACCGAAAACTTAACCGAACCGAATTCAAATTTGATTCAACCAAACCGAAAACCGAACCGAATAACCCGAATTACATAATTTTAATTAATTTTAATTTAATTATATATATTTTAAGCACAATTATTTTTTCAAGCTTAAATAATGTCATATTTATACTAAGAAAGAGCTTTAGTAATTTTTTTCCATATAAATACATAGGAAAATCTATATTTATATGAATTCGGTTTTTGGTTTTTATTGCCAAAATCATATCTAAACCGATAACCGAATATTTAGTTCGGTTCGGTTCGGTTTTGACCAATTCGGTTCAGTTACGAATTCGGTTCAGTTTTTTCGATTCGTCTCAATTTTAGGTTTTGGTTTTCGGTTACTGTAGATATTACTCGATTTGTGAACACCCTTAATTTTCGAGGCTTGATTATGGGAAGAATGATTCGATTTGATTGAATGGTCTCTCATCAGTACTCTACCACCTACAACACTACGGAAGGGCATTTTAAAGGGTTTCAGGGGTTCACAAGAACTACATTTATTTTCTTGTGCGGTGTTATTTATTTATTTTATTTTTATTTATTTTTTTTTTTAAATTTTGAAATTCATATATTTTGAAATGAACTTGGTCTCAAAAACGATGTATTACATGTTTTGTTTTGTTAGCTCTCGGTATTATCATAAAAGGAAATGGGAAAATGTATACATAGTCATTTATATACTCGGGTCCACCACTACACCCCGACATCGTTTTGAGCACTTTATGAATTTAACATCCGATGGTTCCAAGATGAATAATATTATTGGGCTTGATGGGCTATTGGAATGCCTAATGACAAGCCTTTCAATAACGTGTTTGTGAATTGTGATGGTGGTGTAAAGGAAATTCCACCTCGCTAATGGCCAAGGCAGATGTGAGCCATAAAATGAAGTTTTGGATTTTGAACATCTTCTCTTTTATTAAATTTTGGGTATTCAGGAAAATTAGTGAATTGAGAAAGTTTTGAAGCTAAGTTTTATGGTGACCTTAAAAGAGTGTTTTCGTCTTTTGTCAAGTCATTTTTTGGGTGACTTGTTAGATTCGTGAAATGTAGCAGCCGGCACATATGATGCCTATTTAAGTTTTGGATTTACGCTGCGTTCTCGAGTTTTTATAGGTGAGGATAGAAATGATGTGTAAAGAGAAGAAGAAAAAGGAAAGGAAAGAAAGTTGATTTTATATTTCATGTTCTCGAGTTGAAACAAAATGAAAGGAAAAAAATTATGTTGTGTTCTCGAGTTGGGAAGAAAAAAAAAAGAAAAAGGGACATAATTACATTTATGAACTTTTAAATATGTTCATTTTATTATAAGAGTCGAATATGAGTAAATACTCAAAGTTATATTGGTCATTATATACTAAATAGTGCGGGTGTAGAATTATTTCCATCCATATTTGGGAGGAAAATTCTTATAGGAAAATGAAAATAATTTTCCTGTCATTTCCTTTGTGTTTCCTTTCCTTTCCTTTCCGTCCAAAAAAACTCAAGAACACAATAAAATTTCAGTTTCTTATCAATTCCTTTCCTTTCCTTCTAAAAATGAACTTGAGAACGGAGCATTAATGTGTCATGAAATTTAGTGTAGTTTTTATAGCGTAGAGCTTTAAAGATATGATATTGATTCAAGTACGTTACGAATTTTGATGCATCAAATAAAGATATTTCTTTGGCCGAAGTACAAAACTCTAATTTGAGAGAATGATATAGAAGTCATATCTTTTTTAATTATGTAAAAACATTTACACGCATATAAAAAATCTAGCACAGTTGGTCAAGAACTTATACAAGTTCTTGAACATGATATTTAGGCATGAAGAAACATGATGTTTGAGCATCGAAAAACAATTAGTACATCAAGTATCACACCGTTTTAAAAGGTTTCTACAGAAAATATGAGAATTTATTAGTTTTTTGACTATATAAAGTATCACATCATTTAAAAAAAATATATGAGAATTTATATTAGTTTTTGAATCACGTTGCACGAGATGAAGAAACATGTTTTCATCTTTTGGCAACTAGGTCCAACAACATAATACTAATCACAAGTTATAAATATCTGTATACAAAAAATATATAAAATGTCAAAAGTTTCTCTTAGTAACCTATGTGGGATTATAAATCAATACAACCATTTGCAAAAACAAACGTGGAGCCTAATAATAACCATTACATCGTTTCAAAGGAATTTATGAATTTGATTTGTTGGTGGATGAGTTGATTATTGGGCTGATGGGCTGTTTAACGATAGGCCCAATAATAACGTGTTTGTGAGTTTATTGATTGGTTGGTGGTAAAAAAGTTTCATATGTTAACGGTAAGACGAATGTGAGACGCAAAACAAAATTTTGGATCTCGATCATCTTGTATGACCTTCTATTCCATTTGAACATTTTGAAAAATTCGTTTAATTGAGAAAGGTTTGTGAGGTCTATATTTTGTCATTGTTGGACCTTAGTGTAGTTTCTATAGTGTTAAGTTGTAAGGTTTTTAAATTGATTCAAGTTTGTTATGAATTTTGTGTGAATACTTTAGTTGAATTACAAAATTTCAATATTTCTAGATAATGGTACCACCAAAATAATGCTAAGTGTGTAAAAGTATTAAAGAATCTAGCACAATATGCAAGAACTTATACAAGTTCCTCAACATGATATTCGAGCATCAAAATACAATTAGCCATGAAAGTAAAAAATAAAAAATAAAATAGAAATAAAGTATTTATATTAGTTATTGGACATTTAAGAAGAATATAAGATTCTAATTCTTACATTTTCACAAGCATGCCCAACAACATAATAACAACCTCAGCTCAAGATGAGATGTACAATGATAGATATAAAGTATCAAACATTTCTTTTAATCACCTATGTGGGATTATATATCAATACAACTATTCTCGCAAAAACAAACGTTGAGCTCATGTCATTAACTTGGTTGAAACAATTAAATATGAACAAGTATCAGCATATATACTTATATCTCAGATAAATATAATGGTGATTTATGAACTCATCATTAAAATATTACGAAGTGTGAATCAATGAGAGTGAAGGAATATGGAAACCGACATAAATAAAAGCACATTGTAAAATCAAGGCTACACCGGTGAAGGTGTTCATACAATTTTTAATGGATTATCTTTGTTTATGATATCGATCACCTTGTTTGGTACATCATAGAACAAACCCGTTAGTAAAAACCTCAATTGACAGTGACTAGAAAGCCGAGCCATAAAGTTTCAATCCTCCAAGTTAATTTTTGGCCCAACTATGGAACTCTAACAAGACGAGGCATTGATCAACCAAACCAAAGCCAAGCTTGTGGCGAGGGGGCTTGATGTTTATGAAAATAGGCTTTGGCTCGAGCCGCCACGTACTTAGTTGGACGCTCGTGACTAGTTCACTATCGCTGATGATTTTTCTCCTTTGCTAAACGCTCAGTATTTGGTTGAGAAAGCTGATCAGACCAAGCTGTTTACACCAAGAATGAATGTAGTCGGTCGGCTAATGTATAGAACTTACCACCATTTCATTCCTTTAACATGTGTAGGACTAAAGGTTAATATGGATTATACTAACAAAAATATATGTTATCCTGATCTCTACCATCTATGAATTTACGTAGTACTTATCAATTATGTATCGTTGAACCTACTCAAGTAACTAATTAATACAAAGTTTGAACCAATATAGATGTAAGGCTTCTTTTAGTTGGATAGATTGGCTTAAAAACCCTTATCTTGTTACTTTGTAATCTCCTAGCTCCTTGCTAGTTTTTTAATATATCCGCCGTTAAAAAAAAATACAAAGTTTGAACCATTATATATATGGATTTGGTTAACCAACAACTCTATGACATGACGACATTGATCCAAACATTATGGACTTGAGTAGTTTATGAAGTGGGAAAAGAAAGACAACATTAGATTTTGTAAGGGCAAATCGCATAAAAATGTACTCATCTTATGTCCAATTTCAATTAAAGGTACTATTATTTTTTTTTCTCAATTTAAGGTACCCGACTTTTTTTTTTTTTGGCGATTGGGGTTTTCTAACTTCCGTTAACTATTTCGTTAGTAAATTACATGTTTGGTCCTTGAGTTTGTATAGGCATTAAATGTTTGGTCCTTGGTCCGTTTTGCACATTTTCAAAAATATTTTTCAAAAAAAAAAATTTCAAAAAAAGTTCGAAATATTTTTTCAAATTTTTTCAAAACAATTTTTCGAAATATTTTTTCCAAATTTTTCAAAAAAACTTTTGAAATATTTCAAAAAAAATTCAAAATATTTTAAATGCGTTTTGCACGAAAAATATTTGAAAAAAAGATTTGAAAATTTTTTGAAAAAAGATTTCGAAAATTTTTTGAAAAACTTGGAAAAAAATATTTGGATTTTTTTGATTAAAATATTTGAAAAAGTTTTTTGGAAAAAATTATTTCGAAAAAGTTTTGTTGAAAAAATATTTGAAAAATTGTTTTGAAAAAATTTGGAAAAAATATTTGAAAAATTTTTTGAAAAAATTTTATTTTGAAAAATATTTTTGAAAATGTGCAAAAGCGGATGAAGGACCAAACATGTAATGCCTATACAAACTCAAGGACCAAACATGTAATTTACTAACAAAATATTTAACGGAAGTTAGAAAAAAACCTAAATCGGCCCAAAAAAAAAGTCGGGTACCTTAAATTGAGAAATAAAAAAGAATAGTACCTTTAATTGAAATTGAACATAAGATGAGTACCTTTTTATGCGATTTGCCCATTTTGTAAAGGTAAATTTTGAACTCCTTAAAACCTGTTAACAAGTGTACCAAGAGAAAAAGAGAGTTTACAAAGTTTTGTAGATGAGATTTTTCTATACAGTTTACTAACCAAGCTTTAATTATTCAAATTAAATCACGTACTTTGTTAGTTGTGGATTTAAGATGTCTAGCTATATTGTTTTAACATTACAAAAATGAAAGTGTTAAATTTATTATCTGTGTTTTGGTTATCTTTTATATAATAAAGGAATTACATCATTTCGGAGTAATTTTGTCAATTCATTCTTATTGAAAAAAAAATTGTGCCAATAGGAGAACTTGATTTTGCCACGTAAGCAAAATCGTGTGATGTGATTGGTTAATAAAAGTCAAAATTAAATTGATTTTGGTCAACCTTTAATTAATTTGGTGGAGAAATTTGGTTGAGAAGAAAAAAACATAAAAATATAGGTGTCAAATTTGTGAAAATAAAAACTTAAAAAAAGAGAGGGTAATTAATAAAACTTTAGTAGTTAAATTTTTAAAAATTGTATAGAGTTAAATGTAATATTATAAGTTTCCATGTTTTTAGTAACTTTAGAAATTAAACAAATACACCCTTATACTTTATACCCCATATACTTTATAACTTAAAAATACAATATGTATGTTGTTTTAAAACTGTAACATACAAATATACATAAGATTAAAAATATCATATTTTTCTACTATTTATGTTTACTAAGGACTCATTTATTTCATATTAAAAGTATGAAAAATGTGGACACAATTTGAATATTAAATACGGCTAAATTATTGAAAATGGGAATATGATTATTAAATTGTAAGTCGAGCTACTTTAATATGAAAAAAAAAAAAAAAAAAAAAAAAAAAAAAAAAGCGTGATTGTGCTTATAACAACTACTTATGTAATTTTATTTATTTATATAAGGATATGTAGAAAACATTTTTAAAAACTTTAAGGAGTATATTTTAACTTCATCAACGTTTATTATGTGCAACTAAACTCGCATCATGTGTACATCATAATATCAATAGTGAAATTTAAATAGGAACATCAACATCTATATCAGTTAAATATAGTTAAATCTTGAGTTATCTAACAATTTTTTTTTACAAAATTTGATTATAGAAAATTCTAATGGATATTAATGGATAATGAAAAAACTCATGCATAAGTATATAATTATATGTAATTACTTTTAAAGATACAATATTCAGTATTGATACAAAATAATTTTTTTTGTCAAAACCCTGTGCGTGCACAGGTATTATAACTAGTATAGAAATATGATATGTTTGCATTCTAGTATGGCTAGCTAGTTTAAATTACTTATCTTTCACCATAAATATAAATCACAAATTCTTCAATTACAAATTTTAGCAATTCATTTTTTATTAAAACAAAAGTCAACCATTTTTAATCCTTATTCTAAAAATAATATATTTTGTAAACGGTAAATCGTTAAGCGATAAAAAATAAATCATCGCAACGATTTTCTTTCTTTTTCTTTTTTTTTTAATCTTCCACTAGACATGCATTTCGATATACTTTCGATGAACTATTTCTAACCTAGAGTATGTGCTCATTATTATCTTCTAAATCTATCATGTTAATTTATATATATACTAAAACCCAGGAACTTTACTGTAGCAAATTCATGCATTAAATGCAATCTTTGACAACTTGGCGAAAACAGCCCCTGAGGTTCAAGTGACGCTGCAAAGTAAGTCCAAACATTAAATGCAAAGTTTCACAACTTGGCAAAAACAGTCCCTGAGGTTTAAGTGTCGTTGCAAAGTAAGTCCTTTAAGCAATCCCATTGCGCATCGCTGGTTTTCAACACTCGTTATATCTATTAACTAAAAGCGGGGATCGCATGTGGTCATGCCATGTGTCCCGCATTTATTCAAAGTTTTGCGACTTGGCAAGAATGGCCCTCGGGTTTAGGTGTCGCGCAAACTAAGTCCAAACATTAAATGCAAAGTTTCACAACTTGGCAAAAGCAGTCCACGAGGTTTAAGTATCGTTTCAAAGTAAGTCCGAACATTAAATGCAAAGTTTCACAAGCCCCTGAAGTTTAAGTGTCGCTACAAAATAAGTCCTTAGAAGCAAACCCCGCTGCATCGCGCGGGTTTCTACACTCGTTATTACTAAATTCCAATACACCTGTTAAGTTTCGATTCAATTGGCTTCGGAGATTGATCCTCCATTACCAGCATCATCAAGCAATGTAAGGTGCTATAAGGGAAAAGTTTGAAGTCTCCATTATAAACTTTCAAGCAAATTTTGGATCGTCTATAGTTCGAGACTTTGAGAAGATTCAGCTACCTCTTTTTGGTCTTAGTGGTTTGTTTGATGATGGGTATGATATGACAAATGTTATATCATTCTTTTTAATGGTTTCTTGTGTATTTATTTTGACTCTTGGTCGTTGGTTGCGGTCAAAGGAAAACTTAATGTTTATACGATGAATTAATATTTTTTCAAATTTGTTTGTGAAAAAATGTTACCAATTATATTCATGCAAGCTTGAGAGAATCTCGTTCTATATATTTTCAAGTTTAAAGTAGTTTTTATTTTGAACAGCAAAAACTTATACAGAAAAACTAGCAAAAAGCTAAAAGAATGTTACATATTACAAGCAACGGCAGGGTTTTGTAACCAAACCCCCCATAACATCTTACAATTCTTTCGCCGATTACAAAGCCAAAAAAAGGATATAGAGACTATGTCATCGAAAATATTGGACTTCTAAACTCACCGAATAAAAATAAAGGAATTGCGGAAATTCCACAAAACCCAAAACGCCGTACAAATAACCGCATCAAAGCATTTACGTTGCAGAACGGAAAGCTTAGAATTATCAGCTATGTCTTTAAAGTTTAATTATATAGTTATAAGTTTCATGCACGCACGAAGTTTACACATAAAAATTTCTGTTAATTTTAGCTTTATTCGGAATCCACGATCCATAAATAGCCACAAAGTAATCAGAAATGGTAACATGATCCTTACGAAAATAAGACTTCTCCCAAACACAAAGAATACCACTTGCCCCACATAAATTTGACCTCCATATCGGAAACTATCTCCATCTTTGTTTCTTGAATTGCAACAAAATTAATGTTATTTTTATAAACTAACTCCTTTACCCACTCCTTCTTAGACTTGTGACCAAGCCCTTGAATAACTTTAATATCAATATATAGCTCCGGCGTCTTCACCGGCGCTTCCTTCCCTA
The DNA here is from genome assembly GCA_022545495.1 of Chrysanthemum lavandulifolium. Taxonomy (NCBI): domain Eukaryota; kingdom Viridiplantae; phylum Streptophyta; class Magnoliopsida; order Asterales; family Asteraceae; genus Chrysanthemum; species Chrysanthemum lavandulifolium. The sequence continues at coordinate 18,597,452 of CM040244.1, read as the reverse complement.
GGCGGGTTCAAACGCCTGTTCCATCACCTATTCTATCATTCCTTTATTCTAATCGTTCCTCAATTCTTTGCTGAGATCCATTCGCTGCATAAAAACTCGTAATTGGCTGTTCATCTGATTCAATCAGATTCGAGCGGCATTTATAATTTTTTATGTGGCTCGACGATTCATCGGAAAGAAGCGATTAGTGTTAAAGGGGTCTCATCCATCATTGATTTTAGTTTGTTGCTTTCTTTATAGATCTCCCTTCAATTCTAATGGCGGCTGGTTATGTTCATAGAGGGCCTGTTGGTAGGCGTGGAACTCAGATTTCCAATGAAGACCTTGTTAACAAAAATTCCCACTCGATTTTTGTCACCAATTTCCCTAACTCAGTGACATCTCGCGATTTATGGAACAAATGCAGTATTTATGGTACAGTCGTAGATGTGTTTATCCCGAATAAACTGTCGAAGTTAGGTAAGAGATTTGCATTTGTTCGTTTTATTAAAGTTTTCGATGTTGATCGGTTGATTGAAAATCTATGTTCTCTGTGGTTTGGTAGTCATCATTTGTTCGCTAATCATGTTCGGTTTGAAAGGCCTCCAAAACCAAATGTTTCCAAGGCGAATTTCCCTCCTTTGAATGAAACTAACTCGTTTAAAGGATTGAGGGACAATCATAAGTCTACTGGGGCTAAAGGGCCTTTTGTGTCCGTGGTTAAGGGGTTAGCAAACCCGTTAATTTCTTCTTCCCCTGCTTTGGTACTCGATGATGAGTGTATTAATGATTGTGATTTATCTAAATGTGCTATGGGAAAAGTTAAGGATCTTACCTCCATTTCAAACTGTAAGGTTGTTCTTACTGAAGAAGGTTTTGAAAATGTCAATCCTTTTTATCTTGGGGGTAGGTGGATTATGTTTGAATGTAATTCTATTGAAACTAAACAGAATTTGTTGCAACATACCGGTTTCTGTTCTTGGTTTCATGAGATTCAAGAGGTTCCTCAAGATTTTGTTAGTGATGAACGTGTTGTTTGGTTAGATATAGAGGGGGTTCCACTTTATGCCTGGAAAAAGGAGACGTTTGCTAAGATTGGTAAAAAGTGGGGAGAATTGGCGGAAATTGAAGATTCTTCTATTACCACTTTTGGGCGTAAGCGTCTTTGTATCATTACTAAGTCCGCTTCCTCTATTCTCGAGTCTTTTAAGGTTATTATTAAAGGGAAAGTCTTTATGATTAGAGCAAAGGATTTGTTTATGTGGAATCCTACTTTTATCGATGCGGACGATAAGACTTATGTGTCAGATAATGATTCGGTAAGAGGTGAAAATACGAAAGATGGGCTGAATATATTAAGTGATGTTGAACAGGAGGAAGGTGAACTTGTTTCGTTTGATATTGAAGAAGTGGCCGAGACAACCTTTGGAGAAGATTCTGCTGCATCTTTGAACCGTAAAAGTAATAGAAAAAAGAGCCCATCGGATGACCCTTTTGAATTTTACGCGCTGCTTAATCGTAAAAAGTCAGAAGAGGAGAATAGGGATCAAAGCGATTCTCTGACCCACCCCCGGGGTTTACACCGAATGATGAGGAGTTGAAGCGAGACGGATGAGCAGAGGTTGGAGACATCAATCATGTTAGAATATCACCTCGGTGATGAGATCATTCAAACAGTTCAAGAGGAGGTCGATTCATTCTATTGGGAAATCTAAAAGCGATAAGGAGGTTCGGTTTGGGAGTATTAGAAGAGATGATAAAAGTAGGTCAAGCTATGGGTTACAATATGGAAGGTTGTGAAAGGATATTTCTTGATTATTAAGAGACAAGGAGAAAAGTCGGTTTCAATGAATATTATGTCTATAAACATTCAAGGGCTTGGTCACAAGTCTAAGAAGGAGTGGGTAAAGGAGTTAGTTTATAAAAATAACATTAATTTTATTGCAATTCAAGAAACAAAGATGGAGATAGTTTATATGGAGGTCAAATTTATGTGGGGCAATTCAATTTTGATTATGTTTTCGGTGAGTCTTTAGGAAACTCAAGTGGTATTCTTTGTGTTTGGGAGAAGTCTTATTTTCGTAAGGATCATGTTACCATTTCTGATTACTTTGTGGCTATTTATGGATCGTGGATTCCGAATAAAGCTAAAATTCTGTTTGTGGTGGTTTACGCTCCTCAGGATCCTAAGTTCAGAAGGTTGTTGTGGGAGTATATTTCATGCCTGGTGAATCGTTGGAATGGTGAGGTTATTTTGCTGGGAGACTTCAATGAAGTTCGTAGTAGTGAGGAAAGAAGTGGTACGCTTTTTAATCCTTACAATGCAAGGATATTTAACAATTTTATTTCCTCTTTGAGCCTTGTGGATGTCAAAATGGAGGGTTTCTCTTTTACTTGGTCTCATTCTTTGGCGAATAAAAGGAGTAAGTTGGATAGATTTCTTGTCTCCGATGGTGTTGTTGCTCTTTTCCCTTCCATTACAGCTTTGTGTCTTGATAGGCACTTGTCGGATCATCGTCCGATTCTCCTTCGCGAAGTTAAGTTGGACTTTGGTCCGGTGCCGTTCAGGATGTATCACTCCTGGTTCAATTTGGCTGGATTCGATGAGATGATTATTGACCTTGGTCTTCCTTATCGTTTCGACGGAATGCAATGATTCGTTTTAGAAAGAAACTCCAGGAGTTGAAAAAGTTTATTAGGGTGTGGGTTAAAGATAAAAACCTTCAAATGAACCGGTCTAAATGTGTGATTCTGAGAAGAGTTGCGAGATATCGATAAAGCTTTGGATTCTGGAAAGGTGACCGATTCGGTTCTCTTAAAGCGGAATCAACTTAAGGTGATCTTCATGACATTAAGTCTATGGAGGCTTTGGACTCGATGCAAAAATGTAAAGTCAAATGGGCGTTGAGGGGCGAGAACTCTAAGTTCTTTCATTGGCTCATTAATAAAAACGTTCCTGGCGGCTATCGGAGGAGTTTTAAGGATGGTGTTTGGTGTACCGACCGGGTCTCGTTAAAAAGTTTTCAAGACCACTATCTTTGCTCAATTTAGTAAACCCTCTTCTGCCATATTCAAAATAAATTTCCCTTTTCCTAACAAACTGAATCCTAGCCAAGTTATTGATTTGGAGCGAGGTGTTTCTCGAGATGAAATTCGCTCTGCTATTTGGGATTGTGGTGTTAACAAGTCCCCGGGTCCGGATGGATTTTCTTTTGAGTTTTTTAGGAAATTTTGGAAGTACATTGGGCCGGATTTCTGTAACGCGGTGGAGCATTTTTTTACTAATGGATCTTTTTCTACAGGTTGTAATGCGTCCTTTGTAGCTTTAATTCCTAAAGTTGCGGATGCTAAATTTGTCAAAGATTATCGTCCTATCAGTCTCATTGGATGCGTTTATAAAGTGGTAACTAAGATTATGGCTAATCGTTTGGCTATGGTCATTAACGACATTGTTTCTGCTACTCAATCGGCGTTTGTTGCTAAGAGACAAATTTTAGATGGCCCATTCATCTTAAACAAAGCTCTTCAATGGTGTAAAAGGAAGAAGAAGAAAGCTATGCTTTTTAAGGTTGACTTTGCTAAGGCTTACGATTCGGTTAGATGGGATTACTTGATTGACGTCTTAGAAGCTTTTGGTTTCGGTCCTACTTGGTGTAAGTGGATTCGTGGTACTTTTTGTTTTGCTAAGGGCTCGATTCTTATCAATGGAAGTCCGTCAAGTGAGTTTCAATTTCATCAGGGATTAAAGCAGGGTGATCCGCTTTCTCCCTTTCTTTTCATTCTTGTGATGGAATCCCTTCATATTTCCGTTAGTAGAGCAGTTCAAAATCGGCAGTTTACTGGTATACAGCTTCATGACTCTCTTTGCTTATCTCATTTGTTTTTTGGTGATGACGCTTTGTTTATGGGGGGTGGTGGGACACAAATTTCGTGGTATTCTCCAAATCTTGAAATGTTTCGTTTAGCTTGAGGTTGCATATGTCTGAGTAAAAGCCGGTTAATGGGGTGGGCATTCAGTGATGTTGTGTCGATATGGCGAATTCAATAGGATGTGCCGTTATCACGAATTCATTCCGTTACCTTGGGGTCTCGGTGGGTGAGTCTATGTCTCGGTTGAAATCTTGGGACGTTGTTGTGTCTAAGTTGAAAGCTCGCTTGTCTAATTGGAAAGTTAAAACTTTATACATTGGAGGTAGACTCACTTTGTTGAAGTCGGTTTTGGGTGCTACTCCCATTTTCTATATGTCTATTTTCAAAACTCCTTTAGGAGTGATTAAAGTGATGGAGTCGTTCTGGAACAATTTTTCAAGGTCGAGTATGTTGGAGAAAAAATCTCTTGGGTGGCTTGGAATAAAGTTTTAGCTTCTAAGAAAAAGGTGGTCTAGGTGTGGCTAGTTTTATGCCTTAATCGAGCCTACTCCTTAAATGGGTTTGGCGGTTTGTGACTCAAGACGACTCTCTTTGGTTTCATGTTATTCAAGCTATTCACGGGCCTCGTATGCAGTTTGATAATCAGTCTAATCAGCCTCCGTCTCTTTGGATTTCTATTCTAAAGGAGGTTTCTGAGCTTAAAAAGAGGGGTTTTGATTTTCTAGCTAATTGTTTTAAACGTGTCGGGGACGGTTCGAATACCAGATTCTGGTTAGATATTTGGAAAGGCGGTGTGTCTTTTCGTGATGCTTTTCCTCGGTTGTTTGCTTTGGAGTTGAATCCTCAGGTTTCTGTTCTTGATAAAATGGGTTTTTCTTTGGATCATTCATTTCGAAGGCAGGTTAGAGGGGGTGTGGAATCAGAACAATTTAACAGTTTGGTCGATATTATGAACAGTGTGATCTTATCTCCTTCCGGGATCGTTGGTTTTATTCGATCTCTCGGCGAGGAGTTTTACATTAAAGTCACTCGTTCTCTCATTGACGAGGTGTTTTGCCTTCTCATAATGTTCCTACTAGGTGGGTGAAGAGTGTGCGGGTAAGGTTAATGTGTTCACTTGGACATTTCGGCGAGATGTTCTTCTACTCGAGCTAATCGATCAAGCGAGTATTACTTTGGAGTCGATTGTTGCCCTATTTGTGAATCAAATGTTGAGGATGTTTCTCATATTTTATTCCGGTGCTCTTGCCCAATCGATTTCTAAGAGGATTTTTAGATGGTGGGAGATAGAATGGAGACAATGGTCTTCTTTTTGAGTGGTTTGATTGGTTCTCTAATATCCGGTTAAATTCTAAAGTGAAAAGCCTCTGGAGGGAGTATTTATGGTAGCTTGGTGGGCTCTTTGGGGTTTCCGGAATCGTTTGGTTTTGAGAGTTCGTCTCTAAAAGATGGATGCTTTTGATGATGTAGTCTCTCGTCTTTTTATGGAGCCATAGCAGATGTAATAGGTCGTTTAATTGGGATTCTTGGCATAAAGCGCCTTTTCTTATTTCTTTGTAATTTTTTTGTTCTAGCTCCTTGCTAGTTTAAATAAAATTTGCCGTTCAAAAAAAAAGGTAACTCAAGATTTAATTTTATTTAGCTGACAAAAATGTTGATATTGTTATTTAAATTTCACTACTGAAATTATGTTGTACACAGTTGCAAGTTTAATACTCCCTCCGTCTCATATTTATTGTCCATATTTCCTTTTATGGATGTTTCAAATTAATTGTCCACTTTCCATTTTTAGTAAGAAAAAGAGAATTTAGTGGGAGAATATTCTATTTGAGTGGTTGAAATTATAGTGGTTCCACTTTTATTAAACTTTGTGATTCTTGTCTCCTGACAATAATTTTGAGACGGAGGGAGTAGCACATAATGAGTGTTGATAAAGTTAAAGCATACTTATTTTATAATGAGCGTTGATATTATGTTGATGTTTTATAAAAATGTTTTTTTTTCTAGATAGCCTTATATAAATAAATAAGAATTACATGAATCATTGTTATAAGTACAATCGCGTATATTTATTTTTATATTAAAGTAAACCGTGCTTACAATTTGATAGTTATATTCCCGTTTTCAGTAATTTAGCCGTATTTAAAATGTAAACTCGTGTCCACGTAGGTTATTTTAAAATGCAATAAATGAGTCATTATTGAACGTATATAGTAAAAAAAAATTGACACTTATAATCTTATGTAAATTTATATGTTGTTATTTTAAAAAAACATATATATTGTATTTTTTAAAATATAAAGTTTAAAGTGTATAAAGTATAAGGGTTATATGTTGTTATTTTAAAATAACATATACATTGTATTTTTTAAGATATAAAGTTTAAAGTGTCCACGTAGGTTATTTTAAAAAGCAATAAATGAGTCATTATTGAACGTATATAGTAAAAAAATTGATACTTATAATCTTATGTAAATTTATATGTTGTTATTTTAAAACAACATATACATTGTATTTTTTAAGATATAAAGTTTAAAGTGTATAAAGTATAAGGGGGTATTTGTTTATAATCCAAAGTTATTAAAAACCATAGAGGTTTATAATATTACACTTAACTCTATATAATTTTTAAAAAATCAACCACTAAAGTTTTATTAAACACCTCATATTTTTTTAAGTTTTTGTTTTCACAAATTTGACACCGATATTTTTATGTGTTTTTTTTATCAACCAAATTTATTAAAGTTTAACTAAAATCAATTTAATTTTGACTTTTATTAACCAATCACATCACACGATTTTGCTTACGTGCCTAAATAATGAATTCTCTCCGATGACCAGACACGACCAAGTTGCCACGATCGATGACCAAGTTAAAAAAAAAAAAAAAAAAAAAAAAATTGAAAAGAAAGTGTTTGTAAATATCGGTTGAAAAAACGACCGATTTTCGTTTTTGTGTTGCCTCGATCGATCCTCGACCTATACCCGCATTGGTCATTTCAAAGTTATTTTGTCGAGAAAGGCGATGTGGCACCGGTGACTGGTCACGGCGTGTCCGACTTTAAAGGTTGACCAAAATCAATTTAGTTTTGACTTTTATTAATCAATCACATCTCACGATTTTGCTTACGTGTGTGCCCCAATAAGCTCATGTATTTCTAACCGTATAACATGCGTATCCGACTCACATATTCGAACATTCCTACCATAAATTTCCCTGTATAGGCACTAAAACACACATCTTTGGTACATGAAAATACATTCATATATTATCTAAATCAGCAACTCAACTTAATTATACATTCATACCTTGAGCGGTAGAAAATCCTTCCACGACAATCATGTGTTGATACTTAATCCTCTTCTAAAAAGCGTACAAAAAAATTGCATTAGACTTTAGTATGTGCGATAAGATCATAAAGCGCAAAACCACTAACATGTTGCATTATAGTGAGGATAACAACAAAGTTAGTCATAACATCAAATAAGAAAACTTCATATTAGAACTAAAGGGTGTTTGGTATGCTTATTAAATGTGTTTATTAAACATTCAATTACCATAACACAATAAGTTTATGATAAAGCTATAAGCTTTTTGAGAAGCTTAGTAAAAAAAACCCGAACTCACAACTAATTCTATCATAGCTTAGTGTGTTTATAGTAAAAACACAAATATTAAGCGTAGAACTTTCAATAAAACAATATAAAAGAAAAGTTCTTGAAAGTTACTAAAAGTTCTTTGTGTATAACAAAAAGATAAACCATAAAAAGTTACTAAAACTATCACTAGATAAGGCATAAGCCAAAGTTACATTGAAGTCTCTTTGATTCTATTCGGAAGCAAAAAGAGGTTAACACATAAATCATAAGTATAGAAGAATGGTTGTATCTCACATCCGTGATTAGCAACTCAATAACATTATCGCATTATAGTAGCGTAATAACACGATTAAAACTATATATTCTTGCTTAATAATTTTCATGTACATACTTTTATTTCTTTACAACGACAAACTATTACGTTTTTTTTTTTTTTTTTTTTTTTTTTTTGATGAAACATCACGTCAATGAATAAAGTTAGGTTATCACCTAAGTGTTTTTTAGGAGGTGATTGTAATGAAATAAGGATTGTGATGCGTGAATTTTTTTATAATTTAAGGAAAACACCTTCTAAATTAACCAATGACTATCTAACCATTTATTATTATTATTATTATTATTATTATTATTATTATTATTTTTTTTTTTTTTTTTATTTTTTATTTAACATCACATTACTTATTATTATTATTATTATTATTATTATTATTATTATTATTATTATTATTATTATTAATTAGCTTTGTAAAAGCGTTTTAAGCGATGAGATGTTGAGGTTGAGGTTATGTTGTTGTTTAACTTTAACTATTGATATCATGTTGTACAAAATGTGCGAGTTTAGTAGCACATAATGAGCGTTGATGAAGTTAAAATATGTTCCGTAAAGTTTTTAAAATGTTTTTATAGATATCCATACACAAATTTTAAATAATAATTCACGAGTCCTTGTTATAAGTAGAATCGCGTATATTTATCTTCATATCACTGTAACTCGTGCTTACCATTTGATATTTATATTCCCGTTACTAATGTTATAAAGTATAGGGGGTATAAAGTGTAAGGGGTTATTTGTTTTTTTTTCTAAAGTTATTAAAAAACATGAAAACTTGTAATTTTACACTTAGCTCTATATAATTTATTTAAAATTCAACCACTAAAGTTTTATTAATTACTCCCTCTTTTTTAAGTTTATGTTTCATAAATTTGACACCTATATTTTATGCATTTTTTCTTAACCAAATTTCTCCATCAAAATTATTAAGTTTGACAAAAACCAATTTAATTTTGACTTTCTATTGACCAATCATATTGCTTGATTTTATCTACGTGGCAAATTTGAGCTCTCCTATTGGTTTAATTTTTTTTTCAATAAGAAGGGTTTTGCAAAAACACTTCGAAATGATGTAATTCTTTTATTATATAAAAGATTATGGATCATGAATCTTTAAAAAAATATATTGGACACACATTAACAAGAGAAAGTAAAACAAAATTTTAAAAGTTAAGAAATAGTATAAGTTTATGACGTTAATTCTTCATTGGAGTCCAATTCAATTTTTTTCATTAAACTCCAACAACAATTCAACATCATAAACATAACACTAATCCAATCACGAATGGTTGATACATTCTCCGGTGTATAAACAAAGAGCTTTTCATTTCTTTAACCAATGTGGGATGTAAGGTTGACATGAACTTTATATTAGTTTTCTTAATAAGGTACCTAAATGTTGACTCGTTGATATTAGTTTCCGAAGGCCATAATTTCACCCATTAATTTCATTGTTTATATAATTGGTGAAGTTTTAGCGTTTGGAAACATGAAATTGGCCTAGACACAAATGATTCGTATACACTGGTATATCATCTGGCAAAATCTACTTTCTTTCTTTTATGTGGGATTGAAGGGTTGAAATGGTTTTTAGCTACAAACATCTAGATTTACTCTTTGACACATTCGTTTTTACTATCCTAACCAACACCACCTACGTAATCGTTACAAGTTTTGTATGCCTTTCGGAGCTACTTGAATAATTGATTCCAAGTTCAAAAACTGTCATTAAGTGACCTCCACGGAGTACCCAAATTATCCACAAGTCCACAACATAATTTTCATCACCGCAAACAATACGGAAATGATTTATTTAAGAAGAGGGAGAACAGAAAAGAGAGACATAGGTACAGCCAACCTTGCCTGAAAAACTAAACGAAGCATCAACAATTTAATCTCTCAACTGATTGATTACCTATTACAAATATAAACATAATACGTTGATATAGGAGATTATTTTTCATATTTTATATTCACCAAAATCTATTTCACAAGGGCTTAAATATGTATTTGGTTTTGTTGGTACAAACTTTGGTCAGGAACTTGTTTGGTTTAAAAAAATGTTTTAGATATATTTTCATTGAAAAAGATACAAAGGTACATAAAACTAATCTTACTAATCTAATCTACACCATATTTTATGGTCATTATTGTTGAGTGATAGAATTTACGGTAAGTTCTTTGTTTCATTCATAACTATTCATAGATTAAAATGCATAATGAAACCTAACACAAGCCGGCTTGGACCAAACATAATAGTGTATGTTTATATCTCGATGTTGTTATTGGTTGATACATGTTTAGCGCGTAAAAACTCCTTTTTTGCAAAATATCAGCTCCGAAATATGATGAGATCTATTTGTTTTAACATTGCAGATGGGGTTCTCTCTATAACTTTTGATTACAACTAACATGTAACATTTGATATCGAATCGAATCGACTAGTTCGAAGGTGGGTTTCAAACCTACAGCTACTGGGCTAATTAGTGGGCTCACTACTGGGCCAATTGATATACATAGTAGGCCATAAATTGATTCAAGTAAGGAGATTTTAATTTCATTTAATTTGACTCATTTCTTGTTAGAGCACAAGGTATAGGGAGCATTTAACATGTTAAAGATCCATTTTTCGTGTCATTGGTGAGCCAAATCATACCTTCACTTGGTGCCATTCGTGAGCCAAAGGTATTTGAGCCATTCCACTAGCTCAAGCCATTTGTGATGTTTGGTGTTTCTTTTGTTTTTTATTTGTGTATTGTGAGTGAGTAGGTATTTTTAGTAGGGTATTTTGTGGGACCTAATAACATGTTAGTTGTGTGCTAATGAGAGAGTGTGTTTTAGTTATTGGTGAGTTATTAAGAGGTGCATGATGTGGTGATGAGTCGACATACCAATAACGTGTTATTGGTATCCACGATACCTTGTGCACTTATATATAGTTGCGTAAAATGTTGGTGTGTATGTATCATGAGTTTGACGTTGGATATAAATATATTGTAAAACTTTTGACTAATTTAAAAAAAAAAAAAAAGAAAAAAAAGAAAGGTAAACAAGAGCTTATTTAATCCATTGCTTATTTACTTGGGGTGATATATTTCAAATTTCTGATAATGTGTTTTGACATTGTCGTGTGAGCTTTTTATCAATTATATTCCTTCATGTAGGAGAGATCGTTTTCTCATCGTTTTTGTTATGGAATTGATCATTAATTCTTAGTTAATGTACTAATTCGCTTACAGAAATTGATTATCAATATATGGAAATAAAATATTTAGAGTTCATATAAATTAAGAAAAAAAAAAAGTTTCGTGCTTATATGAATTTAAAAACTTGATTATAGGAGTACTAAATCTTTTATTTAGTTCATCCATAACCAAGTTGTAAACATGATACTTATTCACAGCCATAGGAGTCATATACACTGTGGTATATTAGCTAGTAATATTTTCCTCTTTGAACCAATGTGAGACTAAATGTTGAGATAAAAAGAGCTCAAGGTAGATATGGCAACGGGGCGGGTTTGGGGGGGCGGCCATCCCCATCCCCAAACCCGATTACCAAAGTTCTTCCCAAACCCGCCTCAATCCCCATCGTGGATTTAATCGGGGCGCCTTGTTGGGGCGCGATGCTCCCCCAAACCCGCCCCATATTAATCGGAGATCTTATCTGGGTATATTTTTTTGGTGCAATTCTTGACCAAGTCGCATCATTCACATTTATTATTAATTTTAAACCGTTAGCAATAACCTGAAGAAGTAAAAACTTATTAATAATTTACAAACAAGCCTTATTAAGTTTTCAACGATATTAATATACATAAATAATGATTAATTACATAAAAATAAAATAAAAGATAAAATATTACACTAAACGAGTTTCTATAATCACAATTTTGCAATTTTACAAAGATAAAAAAAAAACTAATAATATTAGAGTAATTTTTTGTACATAAATACTAACAAAACACTATGTAGGTATAGATATATTTGTATATTGTATCTATTATTCGGGTGGGGCGGGACGGGGCGAGGATTCACCGCTCCCCGCCCCAAACCTAATTAAAACCTCCGTTTAAGCCCCAAACCCGCCCCATAACCCAATTAGCATGCCCCGCCCCGCCTCAATTAATTCGGGTTTCGGGTTTCCCCATCAGGACAGGGTTTTTTTGCCATCCCTAGCTCAAGGTATCTAAAATTTACTAATTTAATGTATAGCATATACATGCTCATCATAGAACATTTATCTTTCAAAGCTACTCAAATAACTATGGGCCGATACCTTTTCGTTTCTATCACCATTGGTTTGATGTGGAAGGCTTTGATAAATTTGTGAAGAATACTTGGAGAGATGCTCCCGTTACTTATTCGAATGCTATGTATGCTATGGTGATGAAGCTGAAATATCTCAAATGGAAAATTACAGACTGGAACAAAAGGAATATGAAAGATATGCTATCTGGAAAATTCAAGTTCAAGGAAGATCTAGAGGCTTTGGATATGGCTAAGATAAGGGTGACGGTTCTGTTGAATTGGTTAACAAAAGGACGGAGGTGGTCAATTCGCTTCAAGAAATTGATAAACTTCAAGCGATGGAAATGGCTCAAAAGGCTAAGATTAAATGGTTTATCGAAGGGGACGAAAACTCTAGTTTCTTTCATGGTATGATTAATAAAAGACGGTGCCAATTGAGTACTCGCGGCATTATGGCTGTCGGGGTTTGGATTGAAGACCCGTATAATGTCAAGCGTGAATTTTACAAACACTTTAGTGACAGATTTGATGTTTCGACGGACCAACGAGCTCACATTGATATGGTGTACTCGAATTCTATTACTTTGGAGCAACAAGCAGATTTGGAACATTAGGTATCTAAAGATGAACTTAAAAAGGCGGTATGGGACTGTGGGATTGATGAATCTCCTGGTCCGAACGGATTTACTTTTGGCTTTTATCATCGTTTCTGGAATATCATTGAGAACGGTGTCTTTAAAGCAGTCAAGTATTTTTTTAATAGCGGTGTCATCCATAAAGGGTGCAACTCCTCTTTTATTGCTTTGATTCCGAAAATTCCTGATGCTAACTTGGTTGAAGACTTTAGACCAATTAGCCTCATTGGAAGTCTCTATAAGATCCTAGCCAAAATTCTGGCAAATCCTCTCGTTGGTGTGTTGGGCGATATCATTAATGAGGTTCAATCAGCTTTCATTGCTGAAAGGCAAATATTAGATGGCCCGTTCATACTTAATGAAGTATTGCAATGGTGCAAGTTAAAGAAGAAACAATCTTTAATTTTCAAGGTTGATTTTGAGAAGGCTTTCGGTCCGATGGGATTTTTTGGACGAAGTCTTGAAAAAATTTGGTTTTGGTGATAAATGGTGCAACTGGGTTCAAAGCTGCCTTAGATCGTCGAGAGATTCTATTATTATAAACGGCAGTCCCACATAAGAGTTCAGTTTTTTCAAAGGCCTAAAACAAGGCGACCCGCTTTCTCCTTTCTTATTCATTTTAATCATGGAAAGCTTGCACCTCTCGTTTCAGCGCGTTGTAGATGCGGGTATGTTTAAAGGTGTTAAGTTAAATGCATCGTTGAATCTTTCTCATATGTTTTATGTTGATGATGTGGTTTTCGCTGGTCAATGGTGTGACGCCAACATCAACATTTTAATTCATGTGCTGGAATGCTTTTACCGTGTTTCTGGTTTGTGGATTAACATGAGCAAAAGCAAAATTATGGGGATTCATGTGGCAGACGATAAGGTCAAAAGTTCAGCAAATAAACTCGGATGCCTTGTGCTCAACACCCCGTTCTCTATGGCTCGAACGCATGCGTGGGATGAGGTCATTAACAAGGTATGTTCCCGCTTATCTAAGTGGAAAATGAAAACTTTGTATATAGGAGGTAGACTTACCCTCCTCAAATCAGTCTTAGGTTCCATGCCCATATTTCATATGTCTATTTTTTGAGTTCCTCTGACTGTTCTACGTAAGTTAGAATCTATTCGGAATCATTTTTTCAACGGTCAAGACATGAGTAGTAGGAAAGCGACTTGGATCAAATGGAATAGTGTATTGGCTTCGAAAGAAAAAGGGGGACTTGGAGTCTCAGGTCTTTACGCTTTAAACAGGGCCTTAATGCTCAAATGGGTGTGGAGATTTTACTATCAAAATTCGTCTTTATGGGCGAGAGTCATCAAGGCTATCCATGGCAATGACGGGAAAATTGGTAAAGATACGAAAGCTTATAATCAATCCGGTTGGTTGTGTATTGTCAGCGAAATTGTTGTCCTAAAAAAGCAAGGTATTAATTTTTTTGACTTTATGCGTCTAAATTTGGGAAACGGCAACATGATATCCTTCTGGAATGATAACTGGATTGGATGTACTATTCTCAAAAATCTTTACCCTCGCCTTTATGCTCTCGAGACAAGTAAACAAGTGTCGGTTAACGCAAAGATGGATGCTCATACGTTGGATGATTCGTTTCGTCGCAAGCCAAGGGGAGGTATCGAACAAGCACAATATACCCCACTATCTGATCTGGTCCTAAATGTTTCTCTTGTGCCGATAACGGATAGATGGAGTTGGTCCTTGGAAGGCTCGGGGGAGTTTTCTGTTAAATCTATTCGTAAGGCAATTGACGACAAAAGGCTTCCGGATTTGAACTCCAAGACTCGTTGGATAAAATATGTTCCTATTAAGGTAAATGTTCATGCTTGGAAAGTGAAGCTCGATGGTCTTCCAACGAGGCTTAACCTTTCTCGCCGAGGTATTATGATGGATTCTATTTCGTGCCCTATTTGTGACAATGGTGTGGAGTCTTCTAGACATCTATTTTTCAGTTGCATTATGGCTAAACAAATTACATGCAAGATTTCTCAATGGTGGGATGTTCCTTATGTTGAGGTTAACTCATACGATGAATGGAGTTCGTGGCTTCTGTCATTGCGTCTTTCATCTAAAATTAAACTGATTTTCGAAGGTGTGTTCTATGTCATGTGGTGGCACTTGTGGTCTTACAAGAATAAGCTTATATTCGAGACTAAGAATCCATTGAAGGCGACGATTTTTTATGACATAGTGTCTAGGTCTTTCTTCTGGTGTAGGTTTCGTTGTAAAGCCTCGTTTAGTTGGAATGATTGGCTCAAAAATCCTTTTCTTGTATCCTTGTAACTCTAGCTACTTGCTAGTTGTTGTTTATTAATAATTGTTGTTCCAAAAAAAAGCTACTCAAATAACTAAAATTTGTTTGTGTGCAGATGAAGTGTCTTAAATATTAGAGCTTTAGAACATGACGTCATCCTTTTGGTTTAAAATTTGTTGATGATATTGTCTCTATCGACATTTTTTTACATTAAATCATAGTGAACTCAATTTTAGATTAGAAGATCATCATTGAAATTCAAAGATCCAACTTTTTTTTTACAAATTTGGGATAAGAGAAAAAAAGAAAAAAAAGAAAACAAAACAAACTGAAAAACAAAACAAAATCAATGGTACCTCTAGCAAAAATAGGTTTATAATCAAGAGCATGGATTGCCGGATAAGAGAGGTATGAAAGGGAATTACTATATATATTAAAAGACATTTGAAACGACGTCATTTCACCTGCCCTATTCCACCTAAACGACGTCATTTCACATGCCATATTCCACAGTACACTTGGCCCATTTCAGTTAGCCCAATACATTTGCTGGCCAGCTAGGACTTTTGGCATGTTAGGTTGTTACCAAACCCGGAATATGTATATCCAAAGGCTGATCCGTTCTTGCTGTTCTTCATTCTTCTCGAGTATTCCACCGCCTTATCCCATTCGTGATAACCTTCTGGATCAATCTCAGCACACATACTATTTTTTTCAAACATGATCTACAAAAAAACTGGTGAAAGCTAAATACAATCCCCTTATTTATGGAAGCTTAAAAATCGCTTTAAGGGTTGTTGGAAACGATTTTATGACGGTTGAGGCACAATAGTGGGTTAGCGAGATGAAGAAGTTATGTTGTTGATGCTTACACTGAGGTATATTTTTTCTTTATTAAACAGTCTAATTTTATGTTATGCATATGAAGTGTTTGGTGAAATGTCTTTTTTTTAGGTTTGTATTTGTTATCTTGATTAGGTTGTTTAGAATTTTGAGAATTGGTAAATTGCTTGAAAGGTTTTGATCTTGATGGAATAAAAGATGTCTTTGAATGAACAGGGTTCATTTTGGTTGTAGGGTATGTTTCAAAGAAAAATCTCTATTTGATATGGCTTCTTCCTATACCTATGTATCTCTTAAGTTTGACAGCTTTTAAGTTTATCCAAATCTCTATGGTTATTTATAACCTTTTGCTGTAAAGTATAAACTACTGAATGATTGAATATTATACATAACATGTTATTTGTGATTAGGAAACACGTATTTGTTCAATTGTAGTTTAAGGTAACACCACTTACTCTTACCACGAATGCAAGATAGATATTGGTAGGAGTGCTGGACCTGATGCGAACAGTTACAATAACCCAATCCCGCTAGAACAGATGATGCGGTAACTAAAGTTTGGTATTTTATTAGAAAGAAATAAAGCTTAATTTTCTAATAAAATATAAAACACTTACTATAGGTAATTAAATTAACATCTTTCAAGACATTTTAATCCGGTTACATACCTTTAAGTAATTTACTATCAATGCACAAAAATTGTAGCTAATCAATTTCCATACTTTAAAATTATTTTCCTGAAAGATGAGTCCTATCACATCTGCATAAGTTTCGTGTTCCCTATTTCTAACGTCTATTTGACATGTACATGTTTCAATTGTTGCAGATGGAATTGTTGCGCTTAACAGGTTGTTGCGTCACTCATGATGGGGCGACGATGACTTTATACGGGCTATGGAAAAACTGAGGTTGTCCGGAACTTGGCGCGGCAGCCTACTTGGTCTGCAGCCATGCCGGATGTACCCTGTTTTTCCGGTTTAGTTCCCCAGAACCCTAATGTTATTGGACTGATTCGATAAAGGTTATCGGCATCAATACCGATGAGGCGACGATTAGTTTATATGGGCTCGGAAAACCGAGGTTGCCGGAACTTGGCACGGCAACCTATTCGGTTTGCGACCATGCCGGATGTACCGCTTTTCCGGATGCTTTTCGAGCCTGTTTTTCATGGGCATTCGGCTTTTGGCGTGGTTTATTGTAAAGCGATGATGAATGTTCTCTGGAAAGCATCTTGGCGAGGTAACCACAATAAGTAGGTTGCGACTCATGCCGATCGAGCCATACTTTACGTGAGCAGGACAAGATTGTGTTTCGATCGCGGTGAACTATTCATTGTCGTTATCCATAGTGCGTGGTGAGTCTACTCGGTGTTTGACGGTGCATAGACGGTATATTCAAAGAATACTCGGTGTGTTAAATTTTAATTGAATAAATCAATGGCAAGTTCAAATTGCTTCGTTTTGGTGCTTGGATTTTTTTCATCGTTTGTTTGCCAACTGCATAATTGATTGAAAATAATTAATTAGTTTCAGGTCGTTTAGCAGAATACGAGTTGACGACCAGGGTGTTGACGCTCAACGGTCTGTAAGGAATGCTGCATGTGGTTTACGGCTAACAAGGGGGTGGCCACGTCTATTGACGGCAAGACAGTAACTGTTACTTAATGATTGTTGCAGTATTGATACATGCTGCAACATCAACGGGTTAAATGTGAGCTCAAATGGGTATTTTTGATTGAATATTAGGTCAATTAGGAATATTAGTTTGAAAAGCGAGACTTTTGAAATCCCGAAATATAAAAGAAATAAAGGAGTCTGGGTAATCTATGCGGTTCATTTATTTTGATATAAATACACATAGCCCCTTCCGAGTTACCACGTGCTTATTTGTCACTAACATCTGCTCCTTTTTCTGTGTGCAGGAAAGGATGTTCAGTTGTCATACGTATACCATACAGAGCGAAAATTAAGGTCGAAAATAAAAAACCCACGGCTAACAAGGTACCACTTTGTCTATCATTTTTGAATAGTTATACGCAATCCGCGTTTTCTAAAATAGCTCGAACACTCCACTATATACCAGCTTTGATTGGTGAAGTAACAAAATTGGTTCAGAGATTTATAGTGCCTTTGATTCACTCCATTTTTTCCTTCCGTATTGCTTCGTATAAAGAAACTATTTTTGCATTGAAGTATGTCTTGGTGGAAGTACTCACTAAAATAGATAATGATATTAGATGCTTATCCAAGCTTTTGAAAAAAAAAAAACCAAAAAATTTCTGAACTTTTAACAACTCTATTTCTGTGTCTCAGGTATCAGTAGCGTGGAATGAAAAGACGGTGTAGAGGTTGATAACGAATATTCCAGTGTAGGCTGGAACATACACTCAGTGGCACACGAAATTGGTGTTTGCCTCATGTACAGCGTCTAATAGGTTGGAGCTAGGAGCGGTAAGTTGAAGTTTACATACTTTTAACGTTTTTTTTCGTTACATAAATTACCAGATAAAAATGTCCAAAAAAAAAATGTTCCGCCGCAACGCGGCGGATGGTCGCAATACTCGTTGGCTAAATATAAAAAAACAACCAAAACATTAAAATTGCATCACATTCTTCGAATTACTATATTTTTGTTTGTGATTTAATATTTGGAAGTGAATAGAGATTTAATTGTAAAGATAAGGTTGACAATGACATACCAATTTCCGGTCTAGAAATTCCATAATTTTCTTTATTAAAAGAGCCAAATTTTTATATAGATATTCTTTGTTTTAACATTTTTAGAATAAATTTTGATGAATACAAAATTCCAATCTCCTATCAATATCTATGTTTAACAGTAACAAATTAAGACGTACGAAGTATTATCGTTTCTAGACCAAAAGCTTTTTCAAAATAGGTTTTGAATACTATTAAGATCTTTTATAAAGTATTAAACACATAAAGAGACATACTTGAGTCGAGAATATGCACATGCAGCATACCTTATACATACTGATAACGTATTAATATTAGTGCCTCAAGTCCACTAATTACACGCTTGAATCAAGCCTATTACCAACTGTTAAGATGTATCATCTGACACTGCACAGTGGGGACGTACGACAAGCACCATTATGTACGTGCTAAAAGACGAATGACACATGTTCTCATGTCTGCTCTCCGATAATCAACACCTGGCTCTCTAGCATCCGACGCTCATTAAACCTATACCTTGATCCAAAACGTTAACAATACCTCAATCGTTGTAAATATAATGTTTTGAGTCATTAAGAAAAGAAGGAAAAAAAAAAGTCTTAAGAGTTCATTTATATCTTCTAGCTACAATTATGTACCTTTTTTATTTAGCACATATTCATTCGAAGCTAGAAAGCATAATGCTAATCTTAACACACTCAATCTGTAAAGGCTATATTATATTAGAAAGAAAAAACTTATTTTCTTATCCTATGTGGGATTCAATGTTGAAATTATTTACTCTTGTTTTTTACAAAATATTTTGTGAGAAATAAGGAAAACGGAGAGCGTGTTCAAATGAGCGTTTTTCAACAAAATATTTTGCAAAACGCAAATTCCCCTATTTCATAAATTAATAAGGGAAATTACAAAACAAATTATAGTTGTTTTCCTTTGTAACCCACAACCCCCGCCCCCCCTCTTTTAAAATTGAAAATACAAACATCAACTAAACGCGTTTTCTTCATTTTCAAGTGTTTTGTGAAAATTAATTTTCTTTCCATATTTTTACAAAACTAAAGATAGAAAAAACAAAAGAATTTTTCTCCAACTAAACACAACCTAATGTCACGGACTTGTCTCTACAAGTTCTCCCGTGCGGCACTTAGTCTCGACTAAGCTCAGCCTTGCTCGAATACTCAACGATGTATGCAACGAAAGATAGTTTCTAAGAAAGGATACAAGTGGAATATGGAAACACTTAGTTTTATTAGAGAACTCTTTCCAAGATAGCTTTACAAATGAACTTCTATGAATGAATTCTACAAATGAGGCAACACCTATTTATACTAGTCTATACAAGTTTCTACACTATTCTTTGGGAAGCTTCTAGCTTATGATATTTCCATAAGCTTCTAGTAAGTTTCTAGAACTTCCACTTATCTAATATCTTCCAAAAGCTTCCAAGATTTTCCACCATCTTCCATGAGCTTCTAAAGTCTTCCAAGCTTATCCAAGGCCTTTCATGAGAAGTGTAGAATAATCCGGAATCCGAACATACTTGTAAAATAGGCGGTCGTGACATCCTCCCCACCTAAGCTCGCGACGTCCTAAATCGTGCCATCCTCGTGATACTTCTTGATCTTGTCCGCAACCGCCACAACAAGTCTTGACTTCCCAACTTGCTTCACTCTCGGGCAAATTCGCCACTTGATCAAGTACTCCTTATAGCTCGGCACCCCTCGTCTTCGTATCGTACGATCCGACAAGATCTCATCAACCTCTCGATCGTACGATGTAACAACCGCTGTTGGTGCCCGCTTGGACACCCCTCGTTCCGAGTCTTCCTCGTCCTTATGATAAGGCTTGAGAAGGCTAACGTGAAAGACCGGATGAATCTTCAACTTGGGCGGTAGTTGAAGTCGATAAGAAACTTTTCCAACACGTCCAATCACCGGGAAAGGGCCTTCATACCTCCGTATCAAGCCTTTATGAACCTTCCTTAGGGATTTGAATTGTTGAGGCAAGAGCTTCACCATCACTTGATCTCCAACCTCGAACTCAACGTGTCTTCTTTTTCCATCCGCCCACTTCTTCATCTTCTTCGCTTTATCCAACGAAGTCCGGGCCAAGTCGCTTGCTCGTGCCATTCCTTCATGTCTTGTAAGCGGTCGGGCTACTCCTTCGTATGATGCGGCTAAGGCATTCGAGTCAATGGTTGGCGCCCGTGACCAACTCAATAGGACTCTTCCCGTGGCTTCACTCCGTTGCATGTTGTAAGAGAATTGGGCAACATCAAGGAGTTTAGCCCAATCATGTTGATTGGCACTTACGTAGTCGAAGATAGAGCTCCAATAATCGTTCACCCTCTCCGTTTGCCGTCCGTTTGGGGATGGAAACTCGAGAGAAGTTCAAATCCATCCATGATCTTGAACAACTCCGTCCAAAAGCGCCTGTGAATCTTGGATCTCGATCGCTAACGATCACATGTGGCACTCCCAATACTTCACCACATTCTTAAAAACGACTTAGCCGTTTCGTCGGCTGTAACATCGGGTGGTGCGGCAATGAAAGTCCCATACTTCGAGAATCGATCGACCACCACGATAATACTCCCATTTCCTTCCGATTTGGCAAGCATGTGATAAAGTCCATGGAAACGCTTTCCCATGGTCCCTTGGCGTCGGTAGAGGCTCCAGCGATCCTCCGGACTTCTTTTGCTCTATCTTGTCTTGTTGGCAAATAAGGCATGTTAAAGACGAATGTCTCTACATCGTCCTCCATCCTTGGCCATAATAAGTGTCCTCGACCAATGCCAACGTCCTCTTGATCCCTGGATGACCGGCCCACTTCGAATCATGACACTCTTTCAAGATTAACCGTCTAAGATCACCCCACTTAGGCACATAAAGTCGATCTCCTTTGGTGAACAACATGTCTCCTTTAAGCCAAAATCTCCGAGTCTTTCCTTCTCTTGCTAGGGCCACGAGCTTCTTGGCAAAAGGATCATGTTCCAATCCTTCCTTGATTCGGTCTTGGAGGAAGAATTGCGCTTGGGTGATTGCCGCAAACTCCGCTTGCGACTCAATCGTCGGCTACCACATTAGCCTTCCCGCTTGTACTCCAAATGGTAGTCGAACTCGGCTAGGAAGTCTTGCCAACGAGCTTGCTTGGGACTTAACTTCTTTTGGGTTTGAAAATAACTCGTGGCAATGTTATCCGTCTTGATCACTTAATTTTGAACCCAACAAATAATGCCTCCAAGTCCGCAAGCAATGCACTATCGCCGTCATCTCTTTCTCTTGCACGGTGTACTTCCTTTCCGTTTCATTTAACTTCCGACTCTCGAATGCGATCGGGTGTCCTTCTTGCATTAGAACTCCTCCAATAGCAAAGTCCGATGCATCCGTATGTAACTCGAAAGGCACGGTTACATCCGGTAGTCTCAACACCGGTTCCTCCATAACCGCCTTCTTCAACCTCTCGAACGCCGCTTGGCACTTTTCGTCCCAAATCCAAGCTTTGTTCTTCTTCAATAGGTCCGTCAAGGGACGCTATTATGGAGTACCCCTTGATAAACCTTCGATAATAGTTCACCAAGCCAAGAAAAGATCGTAATTCCGTTACCTTGGTTGGTGGTTCCCACTCTTGGATAGCTTTTACCTTTGCCCCGTCCATCATCAATCCACCGTCTTTGATCTTGTGTCCCAAGAACTCGACTTCGTCTCGGGCGAAAGAGCATTTCTCCAACTTCACATAAAGTTCATTGTCTCGCAACACTTGGAACACCTGTTTCAAATGCAAGACATGCTCCTCCAAGGTATGACTATAAACAACAATATCGTCCAAGTATACCACCACAAATTTATCAAGGAACGGGTGAAATAACTTATTCATAAGGGTGCAAAAAGTAGCGGGAGCATTTGTTAAGCCAAATGGCATGACTAAGAACTCGTAAGATCCATACCTTGTTACACACGTCGTCTTAGCCTCGTCTCCCTCCGCTATCCGTACTTGATAGTACCCCGATCTTAAGTCTAACTTGGAGAAGTATCTCGCCTTTCCAAGTTGATCAAACAAACCGCAATAAGAGGAATAGGGTACTTGTTCTTAATCGTTACCTTGTTAAGTGCCCAGATGGTCTATGCACATCCGTAAGGATCCGTCCTTCTTCCTTTGAAATAGCACCGGCGCACCATACGGGGCTTTGGTCGAACATAGCCCGCATCCAACAGATCCTTGAGTTGTTTTCGCAACTCCTCCAACTCGGGTGGTGGCATTCGGTAAGGGGCTTTAGCGGGTGGCTTGGAACCCGGTTCCAACTCGATGGTATGATCCACCTCCCTCCTAGGTGGTAGCTTCTTGGGCAACTCCTTGGGCATCACGTCCTTGAACTCCTCAAGTACCCGCTCGATCTCTTTCGGTACCTCTACTTTGCCCGACTCGCCATCCGTTTCTAGCCTTGTCACCGCCAAATAGCAAGGCTCGCTCTTGTTGTACCCTTTTTTGAATTGCATGGCCGAAAGGGTCTTCGTTCCACACTTAGAATCCCGCTCCGTGCTAACCATGCAAGTCTTTCCACCGTCTAGGATACATAAAGAATTAGCAAATGGCATAGGGAAAGCTCGTACCTTATCGAGGAACTCTAACCCAAGAACCACATCGAAGTCATCCATCGGGACCACCGACAAGTCAACCGTCCCTTCCCATTCTCCAATCTTGGCTCGAACATCCTTGGCCACTCCTTCCATAGGCTTGGCCTTTGAGTTTACCGGCTTGAACGTTCCACTCCCTTTCGTAGTGCTAATCCTTAGCCGTTTGGCTTCATCAACCGACACAAAATTATGAGTGGCACCGGAATCTACTAAAGCACGTACCTTGGTCCCATTGATGGTTGCTTCCACAAATTGCAATCCTTTCCCTACAACTTTCGGTACCTCCGTCTTGGCCTTGATTGCATTCAAGATCCTCATTGAGCTCATGCATCCGCCATCACTTGGGCCTTCGTCGTCATGAGCCATCATTCCATTAAGGCTTGCTTTCTTGGGGCAATCTCGAGCTCTATGAGGTCCATCACATATGAAGCATCCACCACTCTTGAAGGCCGTCTTTATTTCCTTGTTCTTTTCCGGTGGGTGGTTTACGTGTATTGTCGGGCTTTGCTTGAGCAACTTTCTCTCCCCACCTTTATCGTGGCTCACCTTTCGATCCTTGACTTAGACATTTCCTTCTCGAACTAAAGTCGATCAAGCCCTCGGCATGGGCGATAGCCGTAGCGAGGTCTTGAACTCCACGTCTCTCTAGCTCCGTCTTAGCCCATCCTTGTAAACCATCGAAAAAATAAAAGAGAGAGTCTTGTTTGGAAAGATCCGGAATCTCCAAGGTTAGTGTAGTAAATTCCTTAACATAATCTCGGATCGTTCCGGAATGCTTAAGTTTACGAAGCCGACTCTTAGCTTCGTTCTTAGCATTCTCAGGATAAAATTGCTTCTTAAGTTCCGCAACAAAATCAGCCCAAGTATCGATAGTACACGCATCACGCCGATATCTCCATATCGACGTCTCCACCATAACGCCGCGGTATCCTTCAAGCATCGGGTCGCCATCTTGATCTTGATATCATCATCCGTAATGTTGACGCCTCAAGTATTGCTCCATCTCCCATAAGAAATCATCAACCGCCCTAGCTTCCCGCTTTCCCCTAACGGTGATGGTTTTGGAACATCAATCTTGAGCATTATTACCAACGCGTTTCCACCTCCGTTAGCCATGGATCGCTTGCATAGCACTACATCGGCTTGCAAGTCTTCGATGGTCTTCTCAATGTTGGAGATTTTGCCTACGAACAACTCTTTTAGACCATTGATTTCACGCTTAAATTCACCACTAAGCGTATTGATGACCTCTCGAAGTCATCCTTCATGGTCATAAACTCGGTGTCTAGACCATCCAAGCCCTCAACTTGGGTCTTCAACTCCGACACGGATGTCTCAACACCCGCCAATCTCTTATCAAAGCTCGACATAATGTCCTTAGACGCACCTCTCTTCTTTGGGTCTTGACGCTTGTCATCACGACCTTGCCTCTCATCAATGATCGCACTTCCACTAGCACCAATCTTCTCGGTCTCGTTTGCCATCGCCTTGAATCAACGCTCGCTCTGATACCACTTGTCACGGACTTGTCTCTACAAGTTCTCCCGTGCGGCACTTAGTCTCGACTAAGCTCAGCCTTGCTCGAATACTCAACGATGTATGCAACGAAAGATAGTTTCTAAGAAAGGATACAAGTGGAATATGGAAACACTTAGTTTTATTAGAGAACTCTTTCCAAGATAGCTTTACAAATGAACTTCTATGAATGAATTCTACAAATGAGGCAACACCTATTTATACTAGTCTATACAAGTTTCTACACTATTCTTTGGGAAGCTTCTAGCTTATGATATTTCCATAAGCTTCTAGTAAGTTTCTAGAACTTCCACTTATCTAATATCTTCCAAAAGCTTCCAAGATTTTCCACCATCTTCCATGAGCTTCTAAAGTCTTCCAAGCTTATCCAAGGCCTTTCATGAGAAGTGTAGAATAATCCGGAATCCCGAACATACTTGTAAAAATAGGCGGGTCGTGACACTAAGCTACCTAAATCGATCTACTTCTAATGTAGGCTTAGTACACAGTCTGATGGACTTAAAATGGGCCGACTGATTTACATCATGGGCCAGAAATAAACCTCTTGGTTATTTTTATCGTTGGGATCTTTTATTCGGTTTTAGGTTATAACAATTGAAATTGATTTTTTCTTTTTTCCTTTTTTATTTCATTGAGAAAAAAATAAGATGAATTTTCGACTGTTTAAAGTTGTATTGCCGATTTTTGTATGATAAGTCAATGAAGAACGTAAGTTATTCACTTGAAGACGAGTCGCGGATGATTATAAACTGCTATAAAGGAAAAATGATAAGACCTCATCGATAATTTAAATATAAATAACATTATCTATCTCAACACATGTTTTCGAGTTATACTGTAGTATTTTAGATTCTTAGCTAGCTAGCAACATTTTTTGTTCCTGATTTTATGTATCAAAAGGTATCACATACAAGTTATTTGCCTTACAATTTTCACGCAAAACCGAACCCGAAATAAGATTGTAAACCCAAATATCCAATGGCTCTACAGGATAAAGTGTAAATTATCGTGGTGAAATTTATTCTTGCAAACAATATTTATTTATCTACATTGCGGTGCAACTTATAAATAAATTGTTCCCCACAAAGCTATCAGAAATCGTATTTTGCCTTTCTTTGTGTGTATGACATACATCACTCAATCATTCAACTGTAAATAGTATTATGTATTATTTTATATGCATTTGCGAACTGGTAAGTAGTGCAGATATAAGTCTGAACCAGAATTTACAGACATTCTATGTGTTAATAAATTTTAAAAAAAGTTAATGAATTTGTATACATTTGGAGTGTTCAGAATGCGGGCGAAAGTAAGAAATTCATATCCAATGAATTTGCCTTACGATTTTCACGCAAAACCGAACCCGAAATAAGATTGTAAACCCAAATATCCAATGGCTTTATAGGATAAAGTGTAAATTATCGTGGTGAAATTTATTCGTGCAAACAGTATTTATTTATCTACATTGCGGTGCAACTTATAAATAAATTGTTCCCCACAAAACTATCAGAAATTGTATTTTGCCTTTCTTTGTGTGTTTGACATACATCACTCAATCATTCAACTGTAAATTGTATTATGTATCATTTTATATGCATTTGCGAATTGGTTAGTAGTGCAAATATAAGTCTGAACCAGAATTTACAGACATTCTATGTGTTAATAAATTTTAAAAAAGTTAATGAATTTATATACATTTGGAGTGTTCAGAATGCGGGCGAACGTAAGAATTTCTTTGTGTGTTTGACATACATCACTCAATCATTCAACTGTAAATAGTATTACTTTCGCCCGCATTCTGACCACTCCAAATGTGGTATAGATGTATGGCTGTCAAAAATTTCAGTTCTTTAACCAATGTGGGATAGATGTATGGCTGTCAAAAATATTTAACAAAAAAATTAACCAAGTAGCTAAATGTTGACTTATACGTTATTAATTTTCTATACCATTTATGAATTTTTATATATAAACATAGGGGGTGGGGGACCAATATATCAATTTTTTATTGACCAAGCTTACTTCGAGTCTGTCTTCATTCTCGGTTTGGTTGATATTTCGAATTAAAATAATCTTGTATACAGGAAGTTGGTAGGGGGTGCGGTGTGTTGGAATTTTATACTCATAACAATTATACATAAAACAAATAACATCATCAAAGCATGTAGCGGAAGACAATAGGAATAATATATGTAATTAATTAACCAAACAAGAAAGTGCGTACTTGTTATATTTGATTTTCTTCACAAGTGATCATTACATAGAGCTTACAGATTTGAAGAATCATTTGATGTTCATGCACTACTCAAGGGGAAGTTTTTATTGCTTACATTCTCTATTTGTTGATAACAAAAAGGGGAAGAGATATTGGAGTGCGATGGCATGGATTAAGGGAAGACAAAGGAAGACAAGATTTGTTTCATTCACGGAGATGTTTACATCTCAACTCTCGCTACTTCGTCTAGGGAAGTTCGTACACGACTTTGTTTGTTTTGTCATCATCAAATAGGGAAGATTGTTGGGTTTTAGGTTCCTTAGATTTGATGAGACAAAGTAAATAGAAGAATGAAACATCAAGGGCTTAAAGAGAAAGAAGAAATCTACAAAAAGATGGAAGGACTTGCTTGCAAAAGAAGATTTAGTTATTAGTCCTTCGTAGTATTTTGTAAACCCTAATCCTCTAGTATATAAAGAGGACATGGGGTGTAGGTTTCATACAAAAAGTCTTCCAATGTAGACGTCTAGTAAAGGTGTGTGTGTAACCTAGACGTGTTTCTATAAATGTCTAGGGTTAGTGTTTGTTTTGTATATCCCTAAGATCTGAGATGGCTTAGATCCCTGTTACAGTTAGGTAACACGTTATATTCTAATCAATATATAATTGGGGAGATAATGATGAAAACCTTGTGTCAATAACATAGTTGTTTGTTCTATTCCGCTGTGCATGATTGTTTGTCTATGTTATTGTTAAACCCTAAGGCTCAAAACGATCTCATGGAGTCTTAACAAACTCCACAATTGGTATCAGAGCTTGGGGAGCTCGTTACCTAGGGATTCGCAAGGTTTCTTGGCGACAAAGATTGAAGAAAATCAGATTTGTGCAGAATTCACAACTTTCTGCAGCACTGTTTTGAAACGGCGATAACTTTTTCGTTAACCGTTGGATCGGGCTGAAATTTTGGTGGAGCTTCTCTATATACCTATTTAACTTTCCACCGAAGGAATTTTCGATCCGAGCTTCAAGAAAAGTTATACTATGTCAAGTTGGTACGCAGAGGAGGTATTTAGTATTCAATTTTAGGGTTTCTTCTTCATTATTTTTGTTGTGTATGGCATATGTTAATCTAATTGGTAGTTATTAACGGTGGTCGTCGATGGTATCATTATGGGAATTATTGAATTGATTTATTTGGCCATTCTCGTACTATTGGTCAATCATAGTATTAATCAAGATGGTGCGTATTGATTCAACATTGGTCGGTCGATGATGGCGTCTTATATACAATTTCATGATCGATCGATAAAAGTTTTTCTTACCAATGCTACGTTCTCGGTATCCACCGCTAATGGTATCGGTTCCACTGCTAGTATCTTCGCAACCACTTCTAGTTTACTCGTAACCACTGCCAGTCATCTTACAACCACTGATAGCTTCATCTCGTAACCACGGCTAACATTCATTGTAACCACTGACAAGCTTCTCAAAACCACTTCTAGTGATATCGATTATCACTGCTTGTGCTATCTTGGTTACTATTGATCGCGTGTTTGCTATATTTTACTGCTCATAACTGCTGCTAGTTACTATCTAAGTGCTGCTCGTTCTAACAGAAGTGTAACTGCTGCTATGCTATTACATACTGCTACATGAATCTGCTGCTACTTTATGTTGCTCGACACGTAACAGATTCTGCCAAGTTTATACTTCGGTTGATACTGTTGCTACAATAATGGAGATTCGTTTTTATTGCTAGTATTTGAGATTCGTTTGTGGTTAAATACAGATGGCAGTTGGTTGATCACGCTTGGAATGGAAACAATACATGTAGTGGTTGCAAATGCAAGCTGGAGGTGCACATTATTAAAAGTTATAAGGCTGTATAAGTTGATAAAGGTAAATGGTTACTATTGGTGCTATTTACTCATTCTGATTGGTCATATCCTTCTACTCTTGTGCATGGTCCGTGGTACTTTATTTTAATCATTGAGGACAATGGCTTGTGTATGATATTTGGAGTTGATACTGAGATATAACATGTTTGAGTTTTTTGGTTATAAGTTACGAGTAGTAAGGGGGAAGTCAAGTATGTTTCGCGCCTCAACTATATTATATATGGTTTTGGATTTATAGAGGCGGCGGAATATGCTTTTGGTTTAAAATGTTCTTTAACGATTATAAAAGATTGGTTTTGGACTTGAGGGGAAGTTGTACAAGTGTTTTGATTTTTGGCGACACACACATGGGTTTTGGTCACACACATAAGGAGTTTGGGTATTTGTTCTTAAAAGTTTTAAAAAGCTCGTATTTGGTTTATTGGACTAGTTGATTACGAAGACGGTTGAATATCACTAATTTGATGTTGTAGTTGAGTTTCACAGGTTCGTGTTCTTATCATATCTCAAAGTGGGTGTTACACTTTGGAGGTAACTTGTTCGTGCTTCAATGATTGTGACGAAGAATTGACATAACACTTAAAGGAGTGACGTTATTGTGCTCGGTGATTATTGTCAAGAGATTGCGGTCTCCTTATACATTGGTTAGTATATCGTTGAGTCACGTGGATAAACAAGACATAAGATACAAGTTTAGGTTATTCTACTTCTTTATCAAGTTTGTTATATTTGATTTTCTTCACAAGTGATCATTACATAGAGCTTACAGATTTGAAGAATCATTTGATGTTCATGCACTACTCAAGGGGAAGTTTTTATTGCTTACATTCTCTATTTGTTGATAACAAAAAGGGGAAGAGATATTGGAGTGCGATGGCATGGATTAAGGGGAAGACAAAGGAAGACAAGATTTGTTTCATTCACGGAGATGTTTACATCTCAACTTCTGCTACTTCGTCTAGGGAAGTTCGTACACGACTTTGTTTGTTTTGTCATCATCAAATAGGGGAAGATTGTTGGGTTTTAGGTTCCTTAGATTTGATGAGACAAAGTAAATAGAAGAATGAAACATCAAGGGCTTAAAGAGAAAGAGAAGAAATCTACAAAAAGATGGAAGGACTTGCTTGCAAAAGAAGATTTAGTTATTAGTCCTTCGTAGTATTTTGTAAACCCTAATCCTCTAGTATATAAAGAGGACATGGGGTGTAGGTTTCATACAAAAAGTCTTCCAATGTAGACGTCTAGTAAAGGTGTGTGTGTAACCTAGACGTGTTTCTATAAACGTCTAGGGTTAGTGTTTGTTTTGTATATCCCTAAGATCTGAGATGGCTTAGATCCCTGTTACAGTTAGGTAACACGTTATATTCTGATCAATATATAATTGGGGAGATATTGATAAAAACCTTGTGTCAATAACATATTAAGTTCTTATTATTCCGCTGCATATTGTCTATGTTATTGTTAAACCCTAAGGCTCAAAACGATCTCAAGGAGTTTAACAAACTCCACACAATTCATTGAATATCATGTGAATCTGGTATGTCCCACGCATCAATATACTTTAAAAGTATATTCTACCAAAACTCAGATTTGTCTTAATTCAATGACATTCCCACATCATTGATCGACAACGGACTATTTAGAATAACATAAGTTATTCACGGATTAAACATGCAAATATAGGATATAATATTAAGAAAATGAAAAATAAACATAAACAACTATTTTATTTCATTAAAGTAATATTTGTTCATAACATCCTTTATCCAAATACTAATCACAGATCTGCATGAAACTACTAGCTAAACGAAGTCCTATCCCATCAGCATGGTCAGTAAGTTTATCTTTTGGCAAAGGTTTCGTAAAGGGATCAGCTAGATTTTCATCTGTATGAACTTTGAGTAGATTGATTTCACCTATGTCGACTTGTTCTCGAACATAGTGATATCGACGAGGAAAATGTCCGCGCCTTCATGACTCCAGGGCTCATTGGCAAATGTTATTGCGACGAGTTGTCACAATACACATTTAAAGGTAATTGATTGAGGGCATTACTCGAGTCCCGAAATGAATTTCCTAATCCAAACAGACTTCCATCGCAGACACAAGCGACTATGTACTCGACTTACGTAATAGACATCGCAACCGTTGTTTGCTTCTTGCTCTTCGGTCAATGCTCCTCCATTAATGACAAAGACATAACCCGTCGAGACTTCGTATCATCTTTATCGGTTTGGAATGACGATCGCAAAACACAGTAACATCAAGTTCGCATCTGGATTTCCTCCATACACTAGAAACATTTCTTTAGTAGCCCTTAGATACTTAAGAATGTTCTTAACGACTGCCGATGTTTCACACAGGTTACGTTGATACCGACCGGTAATGTTCGTGCAAACGCCACATCAGGCCTTGTACATCTCACAACATACATGATAGATCCTCGGCCGAAGCATAAGGAACTTTCTCATGTATTCCACCTCAGCCAGTGTTGACGCGCATAGTTTATTACTTAAGCCATGTTCAACTTGCATCGGCAAATATCCTTCTTGGAATTTTGCATACTAAATCTCTTCAAGATTTTATCAATGTAAGCACTTTGGCTTAGTCCAATTAACCGCCTTGATCTATCTATGTAGATCTTGATTCCCAGAATAAATCTTTGCTTCCCTAAGTCCTTCATAGAAAAGCACTCTCAAGATAAGACTTTACATCTTGCATACTTGGAATGTCTTTTCCCATGATCAATATGTCATTGACATATAAGACAAGGAAAATAACATTACTCCCACTAGCTTTGTGATACACACATGGCTCATCAAGATTTTGAGTGAAACCAAATTTCTTGATTTCTTCATCAAACTTCTTGTTCCATTGCCTTGATGCTTGCTTCAACCCATAAATGGATCTTTGAAGTTTGCATACACGCTCGGAAACTTTGGATTCACAAACCCTTGAGTCGCCATATAGATGTCCTCATCTAGGCGATTTATTTAAGAAGCGGTTTTACATCCATTTGCCATATCTCATAGTCATAGTACGCAACTATGGCTATAAGAATCTAATAGCTCTAATGTACGCTACGGGAGAAAATGTCTCCTCGTAGTCTACCCCATAGGTTTGAGTATAACCTTGAGCTACAAGACGAGCTTTATAGGTGTGTGCATTGCCATCCATGTCGGTCTTTATCTTAAAGAGCCACTTACTTCCAACTACCTTAGCATTTGGAGGTAAGTCAACCTCTATCCAGACTTCGTTATCTTTCATGGATTGCATTTCCCATTCATTGCAACTCGCCATTTTTCCTTTCGGGACTCATCATGGCGCCTTTATAGTTAGCGAGTTCACCAAGATCCCTAACATATTTTCCTCGACTTCTACGTTGAGACATAGACACTCAGTGCGTGTAGCCCTTGCGGATCTACGAATGGGAACCACTTCAATCTCGGTGGAACGCCTGGACTTTCGTGTTCTACTTGAGGTTGGCTAGTGTTTCGAAGGTGTTGTATCTTCCCGATCATCTTCCGGATCATATACTCTCCATGAATTCATGAGATATGAGATCCTTTTCAAGAAAGTCTCCATACCTAGCAACAATTACTTTGTTTTTAGGTGGAAAGTAGAAGTAGTAACCCATCGTTTCCTTTGGGTATCCTACTGAAGACACACTTAACATATCTTTGTTGCGACTTATCACAGAGTCACGTTTAACAAACGCCTCACAACCCCGGACCTTTAAGTAAGACAAGTTGGGAGGTTTCCCATACCACACTTCATAAGGAGTCTTAACAACCTTCTTAGTTGGAACCATATTTAATATGCGAACAACGGTTTCAAAGCATAATCCCAAAAGGATAAGGGAAGAGTCGTAAGATTAAACATCGATCGCACCATGTCTAGCAATGTACAATTCCTTCTCTCGGATACACTATTTTGTTGTGGAGTATATGGAGATGTGAGTTCTTTGGACAATACCACACTCACTAGATAATCTTTAAACTCTTGGCTTAAATATTCACCACCTCTATCGGATCGAAGAGCTTTAATCTTCTTTCCTAGTTGCGTTCTACTTCACTCTTAAAACCTTAAATGTTTCAAAGACTTCATGTTTATGTTTAAGTAAATAAACATAACCATAACGATCGAAATCATCGGTAAAGGTTAAGTAGCTAGCACCCTTTCTTGACACATGTCTTAGTGGTCCACATACGTCAAGATGTATCACACCAAGAAGATCGAAGCCCTTTCTAAACTATTTGTAAAAGGTTTCTTGGTCATCTTCCCGATATGCAAGATTAGCATTTATCAAATGATTCATCATTGATGTCTTGCAAAAGCCCATCGTGTTGCAATTGTTGCATGCGTTTCTTGCCTATATGAGAAAGTCTACAATGCCAAAGAAATGAAGAATCCAAATCACCTTTGATTCTTTTATTATTGATGCTAAAGATGTAATTATTATTATCAACAACATTATCATGCAAATCAATTTCAAACACACCATTTACGGAATAACATTAAAGTAAAAACATCATTTAAAAGCGAAATTCCATAATCAAGAAATGTATGAGCGAAACCAATATCTTTTAACAAGGAAAGCGAAGCGACACCCCTAACAATGGAAGGTGCGAATGACAATCGTTTAATGACAATTACTAAACCCGAAGGTAAAACTAAATTAAGCGTGCCTATAGCTTCAACGATTGCATGTGCTCCATTACCCACGTGCGGTATTGTCATCCATAGGCAAGCTTCCTTGCTCCTCTAAGTCCTCAAGTGTATTACATATGTGAATACCACATCCAGTATTATATACCCGTGAATTTATTTTATGAGGAAAAGCAAATAATTCTATCATCAAAAGAGTATCAAGCATCGCCACGGTGCGATATTTTATACCTCTTATTGCGCAACTCATCAAGGTGCGGTGGACAATTCCTCGCGGTGTCCAACCTCGGTGCGGTGATGACAAGCTCGATCCTCTTCGATTCTCACGCTTTTGGGAGGGTACTTTTGGGTTCTTGCCGATAAGTCATAACTTGTTTTCCCTTATCGCCTTTACCTTACCTTTCCCTTTCTTGTTCGCTAGCGGCTTATTAGGCTTAGAAATTCTACCCTTCGGATGGTCAAAACCGCAGTGTAGAGGCCTTCTTGGGCAAACCTTTTCATAATCAATGAGCATTGCATGTACCTCATCGACTGTCTTCCCCGTGCAATGCATATTATAATTCGCACGAAACCATCAAATTCCTTATTAAGGATCATTGATCGAGCCAATTTGTATGTCATTAGGGTAGACATAGTTCAAACGCCTAAGCGGTCCATGTAACTCATCATTTCGAGCAAAGGCGCTTACGAGTTTCCTTCTCCTTGCTTGCAACTATGAAGAGCATCAATCAAGTCATACTGACTCTGATTCTGAGCTTTTCAAACAACCTTTGCAATTCTTCCAAGATGAGATTAGGGAAGTAATTCTCAAATTGCTTTTGTAAGCTTGAGTTCATACTCCCAAGCATAATGCAAGGCGACCTCATTATACTTGTCATACTCAGTTGCCATGCGGCTCGTGCTTGAGCGGTAGCATCAGTGCGAGTTCGAGGAGGACAAGGCGTAGTCAAATAATTGAGTCTTTTGGCAACCCTCAAGACAATTACGAGTTGCCGATGCCAATCATTGAAATTCGGCGCTAGTCAATTTCTCTCGATCAAACATAGATTTGAACCACGAGGCTAGTGCGATAGATTCACTTGAGCCATTTCTCTGAAATAAAAGTTCAAAGTTAGTACTTTCGATAAGCAAACATTCAAGAAAATAAAATACCCTTTGGTCAATATTCATATTAACCATAGAATTTTCCTTGAATTTTGGATCCTCATTATCATAGTTCCACCACATCGGTTGATGCGCTAGTGGTGAAAGTATAGAATAGTGTCGTTGAAAAGCGATAATTGACAAACAAGTTTTCAATTCCAAAAGTTATGGGATTTACAATTTTGCCAAAACAATTAATGCAAAACGTAAGCATGTTTTATCCCATCTTATGCCTTAAGTTATAGGTCTCACTAACTAACTTAATTAAGTTGTCTAATTTAGAAGCGCAAATCATAAAGTCGAGGTCTCACACAACAAAATAATTCACCTCGTTATTGTAATCTAGATCAAGGTCTCACATAACTAAATTACAATTTCAAGTGTTTCATATCATTAGATGGCATAAACTTAAATTTAAAGGGTACAATTTTGATGTGTAATCAAAACTTATGTATAAAGAAGCATGCATACAACTTTATAACATAATATTTTGAAAACTTACTTAAAGATTTTAATTGCCAAGATTGAATTCTACAAAGTTTTAATCGATGCGTTGAGAAACTTACAACTTTGCACTAAGATGCTTCGTTACATTGAATGGTTATACTAGGTAGCTCCAATCGAAGCATTGAGCGGAGGACGGTGTGTTACCAAGCATAACCTTAGACATCCATTCGGTGAGACTATGCTCACTTCTTAAATACCCTTTATAGTTTGTTCTAGTGGGTGAGCCGTTCTAACCATTTAGTACAATCGCATCGATCGATTAAAAGTTCAAGAATAATTCTTAGATAACAAACCAATTTCGCCATTATTTAGTCCATTTAATTTTCTATTCATAAAAACTCTTTTGCTTACTAACATGTCAAACAATATATAAACAAAAAGCATTTTAATAAAAATTAAACACACTCAAATAATATAAACATATAACTAAACAATTTAACATATGTAAAACAATTAGCCACATGCATAATTATTTCAATAAACTCTAATAACAATTCTAGGCGTAAATAAATGCATACATTAACTAGGACTTTCATCTCATGAGGTAGATGAGCCACATACATCGACAAGTCGATTGCGTAAGTCGAAGTTAATAGTATACCAATTAGCACATAACAATTTTATTAGTTATAATTGAGGTCTTCCCAATTCAATAATTATTAAATAAATAAAACATGTGTGTATCACTTAACAATTAATCAATATACAATAAACAATACTCCATGGCAAAACATGCATGTTCCACCATGGATTCCGTGATAACAATTATCACCCAAGATACGCATATTACATGACACATAACAATTATTCATTAATTAACCACATAAAATAAGCATGCAATCCTAGGGTTTCTACAAGTTTTACAAAATTAAAACCTAATTAAATAAATATAAGGGTAATCGACCCATACATAAAAAATTAGGGTTTCGAATTCAAAACCCTAGAAACCATAAAAAGCATGCATATAATCATATAGATTCAATTTTTATGTGTTTTGGTAATTAATTACATCATATTAACGGCTCGTGATGCCACTGTTGGAATTTTATACTCATAACAATTATACATAAAACAAATAACATCATCAAAGCATGTAGCGGAAGACAATAGGAATAATATATGTAATTAATTAACCAAACAAGAAAGTGCGTACCTTTTAGCAATTCAAGTAAACAAACGATGATATGATCAAGTAACAAAACCCAAAACCCTAACAAAGGGTTTCACAAAATCGTCCCACCCAAAAAATCGACCACCAAGGAATACAAGCTCAAGTGTGCTTGCTCTTCGTTCTTGTACACACGTACTAATAGCGATTTGATGTGGAAAAGCTAGTTCAATTCCTTGAATCACAAATAAACCAAACACTAGTTTCTTTCACTTGGAAAATCGATCCCTTTGTGGAGGGGGTTTGTACGATCGGCCAAGGGAAAGAGGGAGGAGAGGAGAAGAAAAATTAGGTTATTGGTGATCCAAGATTAAGTTATGAATGAATACAAGGTTTTGTATTTATAGGTAACTTAACTTGGTGACCAAGTTTGTGTAGGATTGGGTTTGTAAACCCCCCACCGATCGGCCAAGGTTCCCAAGAGGGATTCTAGAACCTTCCCGACTTCTAATTTCATTCTTAGTCCTTGTAGTTAATATTTAACGACCGTTAACCAAACCTCGTTAATTATTTAACTATCGTTATGTTTTATTTAGTGACTAATAATTAATAATAATAACGTTTTATTTATATTAATTATGTACATCAATTCTCATATGTAATGTGTGCAATCCCGAAGTCTCGAGTTCGAATCCGGACATACTATTATTTAAATATCCATAAAACCTTTCACGGTGCAGGACCAATGATCGGTTAAGATATTCATATTCCCATCGCTTAATATTGGTATCACTTATAGAAAACATATTTCTTAATTAAAAATGAAAAGCAACAACGACATAAATAATATGAATTTAAAATACAATAAGACAAAGATGTGACCATGATACGCACTTTAACGTGTCTCAAGTCTTTTAAAAATGCATTTAAAATACAACGGATTGTATACAAAATCTGAATTAGACGATACAAATATAATCACTTGAAGTTTATGACTAAAAACATTTTATAATTATCTTGGATAATAAATTTTTTTTGTTTGTTAGTTTCTATCTTTACATTTTTAATTAAAATACATAAAAGTAAACATCGATTTTAAACAATACATTAACAAATTAAAGAGAAAAGTCAATATATTATCTACTAAGCTTTTCTACTTACAGGCAACTACCAGCCATTCAAATTTTAAAGAGAATAAAATTTGGAGTGTTCTATACATGGATTAAGTAACCATCTAACAGTAAAGTAAAGAGAAATTGATGTAAAGTATTCATTGAGCAAAAATTTTCTCCTACCTCTCACTAAAATCTCTCTCTAAAACAAATCCAACCTACCTACCTACCCTTCCAAAGCTTATCTTCTTCCTCCGGCGGTCGGTTTTAACAGGCCGTCTGGACCTTGTACTTTCTTTTCCCAAAATAAAGCCTTCCTCACGGATCATCATCTTCCTTCGCCCCATTGCTGTGGTTGTCATTGCCACCACCGCTCTTCGCTTTCGATCCGTTGCCATCCGGTCTCTTCCGCTCAGATCTGCTGTGGTCCGTCATCGATGGCTTCTTCTTTGCCTTGGTTTTGATTCTAGATCTGTTGGGTTTTGCTCAGGCTCCTTTTAAGATGCTTTGTTTTATCTTCTATGTATGTTATTTGTACTTTGTGTACTTTTGTCAAGCTACATCTTCATATGGTTGTGTCTACCAAAAGCTCACCTTGGTGATTCCCCCCACCCTTGTATGGTGTTGTTGTAGTATGTCACAACTATTAGGGTGTATGCTTTCTTTTAGCTTAACTTGTTACCACGTGTATTTTGTTTGGCAAGTCGGTTTCGATTTTGCCCTTTATGTTCGATGTAACTTGTTGTGTTCAAATTACCTCCATTTGTGAGGAGTGATATGGAATCTCCGTCACAAAAAAAAAAAAAAAAAAAAAAAAGTAACCATCTAACATTCTCAAGAAGTTGGACGAGAAGGGGTGGGATCAAGGGGCGGGTTTTCAAGGTAAAATAGAAGACAAAAAGCATAAGTAAAAGAGTAAAATAGGGTTAATATACAAAGAAGTTACTAAACTTTCAAAAAAATTTGTCCTAAGTTACTAATGTTTATCTTCTGTCATCTAAGTTACTACACTTCACGGGTTTTTCACATATGTTACTAAACCTTTTTATATGTGCCACCCTAGTCACTACATGGAAGGGCAACCAGTTGTAGTATGCCACCCTCTGCCACGTAGACCTTCCACCTAGACTTTTGTCCACCTCGACTTGTCCACATAGGATACCCACTAAAAATCCCCTTTTATACCCAACTCACCCCAACACACTTCATCCTCTTCCAACCCAAATTAGGGTTTGAAACCCACTTTTCCAAAACCTCAAAACTTCATCTTCTTCCAAGTTGACAATGGCCAATCTTTGTAGCTGTGGTGAAATTGCAAAATGTCGTACCTCTTGGACACAAACCAACCCGGGAAGAAGATTTCTTGGTTGCCCAAATTTCCTGGATCCCACAAGAAATTGTAATTATTTAAAATGGGCGGATGTGGCATTACCAAATCGTTGGTATCAAGCAAGGATGTATGAGCTCCATGTCAATTTGGTGAATGCACAAGATCACATTGTTCAATTGAACAATCAAAACTATCGAACTTCCTTCTACAATAGAGTGTTGATTGTATTGATTTTTGGGATCTTTCTTATTAGGTTTGTTTATGATGATTTGTTCATGATGTTTAAGGTGGTAGTAAGTTGTCTTTTGGAGATGTATGTTAGTTAGACAAGTTACAATGGATGTAATGAATGGTACCCTGTAATGAAATCATATGAATGGTACCCTATAATGTAATTTCTATGTTGTTAATGAAGTAATGAAATTTCTATGTTTTAATGGTTGTGTCTATTTAATGGTATTGTGTCTGTTTACATTATACAAAAGATGTAACAAATCATAAAAGGTAAGCAACTTAGAAGATGTAACAAAGCATATATACAAAACAGCCTAATATCATTCATTAAGTTATACCCCAATTACCATGTCAGTTTGTTATACAACATGTTGTCAATGGCAGATATACAAAATAGGGGAAGATAGACTGCAAAGGTTAAAGTTAAACCATCCTACTACATGTTAAAGTTAAACCATCCTACTACATGTTAACAAGTTATAATGGCAGATATACAAAACAGCCTAATAACTGGCTAGCCATTTTTAGTTGAACCTATCATCTATTCAAGTGAGATGGCATCATCTTCAGTCAATCCTGGTCCAGGAGATGGTGGCCTATTGAACAAGAGCTGCTTGATCCTTTCTGATTCCCTTTTTTTCTACGCAGGTTCTTTCTGAACTAGTGACTTCTGTATTGGTTTTTTCTGCACTTGTTTTTTCTGCACTGGTGACTTCTGCACTGATGCACTCCTCCTTTCAGCCATATTCCTTTCATATTGTGCATTTCTTCTAACCAATGGTTCCAACATAGGCTCTTGTAGGACAACAGGTTCTTATCTTTCAGCATGGATCCTCACAACCTCTGGTGTTATTCCAAGTGGCCAAGCTGGTCTTGGTAAGCCCATAGCATTCTGCAATAAAAGTTACATTAATAAACTTAAGACCCTAAACTTAATAAACCTAAGAGCTAAAAATACAAGAGTGCAGAAACAATACTTACTCCTAACATTGGCTTTCCATCCACTGGATCCCAAGAAACACCAAATCCTATAGGTTTAATACCACCAGGATACATACAAGCGTTTGATCCATCCCCTTTTCCTCTACTTCTAAGTATTTTCCCATTGATTGTACTAAGTCTCCTACTTCCACTTCCACTACCACCCCTCATCCTGACACCACCACCCCTCTTCCTGACACCACCACCCCTTTTCCTTCCAGCAGATGGTGTAGCAATCTCATCTGGTG
Organism: Chrysanthemum lavandulifolium; assembly: GCA_022545495.1. Taxonomy (NCBI): domain Eukaryota; kingdom Viridiplantae; phylum Streptophyta; class Magnoliopsida; order Asterales; family Asteraceae; genus Chrysanthemum; species Chrysanthemum lavandulifolium. Next base: position 18,557,379 of record CM040244.1, on the reverse strand, counting down.
CACACATCTCAAAACCAACTGGAGTGTAGATATCTCAACTGGTGCAAAGCAACCAGTTGGTATCTCAACTGGTTCAGATATGTGTGGTGGTGACTCAACTGGTTGAGAAGGTTCTGGTTGAGAAGGTTGTGGGGTTGACTCAACTGGTTGAGTAGGTTGTGGTGTTGAAGGTTCTGGTTCAGTAGGTTGTGGTGTAGGTTCAGACATCCCCTCCCTTGATTCTACTCCATCACCATCTCTTGTAGACCCAGTTGTGGTCTTACCACCTCTTAAACCCACTAGCAGACTTCTTAGACCCACTAGCAGACCTCTTCACACCACTGCTAGACCCTTCTTCCTTACTTAGACAACCCCTTTGATTGTGTCCAGATTTACCACAAAGCCTACAATGGTTAAGCTGGACCTTTCTACTTATCCTACTCCTATTGCCATAATTTTCAGAGGCATCTCTTTTTCTTTTATGTGGTGGTCTTCCAGGCATCCTTCTTTTTATTAGAGGTAATGGCTTATGAAAATTAGTGGAAGGCCATTGATCCGTTCCCCTCATCCCTTCAATGTACTGATTATAAGCAGCCACAAACCTTTGCTTACTATACCATTCAGAAACATACTCATCATGTTCCCTATGTAGGAAATAGATTGCTGCAAATCCATGTTCACATGGGAGACTAGTCAACTGCCACCCTCTGCAACTACAAGTCCTAAGTCTTTCATCAACTGTAAAGCCCTCATACCCATTCCTTACTTTAAACCTGCTCTCACCACCAGGAATCACCTTCCAGTTCCTACAATTATCAAAAGTGTGCATTAAAACATATACTACAACTGTAAAGACCTCATACTACTTGTGTTTCAAAGTGAGTTAATATAAAAGTAAAGATAGACCTGTGTTTATCCTTCAATACTTCAAACTTCTTCCTAATGTTAGGACATATCACATCATCCCATTTCTCATGCTTTTCCCTCATCTTTTGCATTCTCTCCATAAGACCTTGTCTGATGTCCTCCAACATGTTGATGATAGGTTTTCTTCTAGCCTCAACTATAAGTGAGTTGAAGCACTCAATTATCCCATTTTCAACTGCATCACATGCTCTATCTGTTATGAAGTATGCCCTACTCCAGCTTTGAGGATGTCTATCCATTATACGGGTGTGTGCTTCTTTGCTGACTTGCTTGATTTCATTCATCACTTGCTCACACTTTGCAGGATATGTGGCCTTAGCTGCTTTCCAAAATAGATTCCTAAACTGCACTCCAGTGAACTTCTTTCTGAAATTAGCATATATGTACCTGGCACATGTGCCTGGCACATTGTCTGTGTTCAGCCAAAGGCATCACATCTTTTGCAGCTTCCACAATTCCCTGTAAAACAGATTGGTTATACAAGAATTATTTAATAACTTGTCAAATTAAAAGGATTATACCTTATGTTGATCAGATATGATGGTAAGACCTTCACCAGCTGCAATGCCTAAGTCATCAATGAGACACTGCATGAACCAACTCCAATTCTCCTTGTTTTCAACACTAACCACAGCCCATGCAATTGGATAGATTTGGTTATTGGCATCTCTACCTACAGCTGATAGCAGTTCTCCCTTGCATATGGTCTTAAGAAAGCAACCATCTAAACCAATTACCCTCCTACATCCATCTAACCATCCTTATTTCAAAGCTTTAAAGCATACTTAAAAGCTACTAAAGTAGTTCTTTCCATCAGGCATTGAGGCAACACCTAGCTTACAAGTTGATCCAGGATTAGAATTAACAGCATAAGACCATAGCATACCATAGTGATCCTCTAAGCATGTTTCATATTGTTGCAAAGCCTTACTCTTTCCCCATATAGCTTGACTAAAAGTTACTTTGCACCTGTATTTCTTTAATATTAAAGCAATTAGAGCCCTAACTGTGATGGTAGGATTGACCATGATCTTTTTAGCAAAATTCCTAGCAACCCAGTTACTTGTTATTAAGCTACCATGCTCATATGTCCTAGAACACACATGTTCATCAACTAGGGTTTTGATTTGAAATGATTTCTCTTTCCCTGCTTGCATCCAAGATGCCCATAATCTAAATGGGCATTTCTTTTCTTTGTTATCTCTTGAACATTTAGCAAAAAGTCTCTTAGGATTGTTTACCTTATAATATAGCTTATAACCATTGGCCAAAGAATAGAATGCCAATGCTCTTTTCGATTGCTCAGGATTCTCATACCTTTCACCTAACTATGGCCTCATAAACTTCCATTTGACACTAGGATCATGGATTGGCCACTGATCACCCAACTTATCCCCATCATCTACTTTTTAAGATGACTATCTTTTTCAATAAAGTCATCCTTAGGCAAACCATTGTAAATTCTAGACAAAAATCTTTCATCAAACATCTTAGAAGCTTTTCTCTTAGGTGCAGGGTCTACAGTCCTAGTACTAACATCTAAAACCTCTTCCTCACCTTCAGACAAATTACCAAATGAAGCACTATCACTCTCTTTATAAATACAATAATCATAGACATTATAATCAGCATCCTCTATGTCACTTTCACTATCAGAATTATTTTGTTCAGCTGTGGTGTCATTTTCAATATCAAACTCAGAATGAGATGCATAGATATGCAAGACATGATCATTATCAATACCACACTGAATACAAGCATCAAATTCATCCTTACATTTTAAGGATTTTGTGGAAAACTAGAAGGGGGGTTGAATAGTTTTACCGATTAAAACTTGGTTTTAAACTATTTAGATTGACTAATATCTATCTATTTAAACATGTGTGTTAGATGTCGCTAGACAAGCGTATAGAAATCTAAATATGTAATGAAAAGATAAAGAGTAAGAAGCACAAAACCACAACGCGAGTATTTATAGTGGTTCGGCTACAAGGACACATTCCTTGCCCTACTCCACTCCCCGAGTCACATACTCGAGAGTTCGTAATCACTACACAACACCAACTCCTTATGGTGGAGAAGTCTTCACAACGTCGCCTACTCTTTATCCGGTACAAGGCTAGATACCGGGTTCTTCCACGAGGTAGAACCAAACCTATCACAACGTCGCCTACCCTTATCCAATACAAGGCTAGATACCGAGTTCCATTACAATGGAGGAACTACAACCCAACACTACACAACACCTAACCCAAAAGGAGACCAACTTCTTATTACAACATCATCAAGGATATCAATATCCTTGGATCCAATACTAATCTATCTTGTACATCGAAACACACCATATCAAATGTAATCCTTAGGCACCTTTCACTAATGCCCTTGGTTAGAATTCTAGGCACCCTTCACTAATGCCTTGTGACTTGACTTCTAGACACCTTTTATGCCTTTAGTCTTGACTTCTAAGCACCCTTCACTAGTGCTTTCACTACGGACGTTCGACACCTTTCACTAATGTCTTCGTCTTGACCCTTTAGACATCTTTCACTAATGTCTTCAACACTATACTTCTTATGAGAAAGAAGAGAACTATCAACAAGAGAACCTCGGTAGTCTTGATGATAACGAAGCATGGCAACTCATGGACTTGAGCTTGCTCATCTTCAAAAGATGGTGATCTCGCCTTTAAGAGGAACCTAGAGAATCACACGAAAACAAAACTACATACATAGATCACTTGGATCTGAGGTTAGAGAGTTTATAACTCAAAGAGAAAATATGTGAGAAAGGGGTGAGGTACAATGAAGAAATGGCTCACTATTTATAGAGGAAAAACAACTACTGTTCCACGGATCCCATGAATCCCTCACTTGAGGGATCCGTCCAGTGTATTACTGGGGATCCGTGGGACGCTCCCTTTTGCCCATGGGTTTTGGGTCATGGGTCATGGGTTATGGATCATGGATACCAAGTAGATTCAATGTATTTACAAGATGCAATGCATCTAGTCCATGAGTCATGGGTTAAAGCCATGGGTCATGGATAATATCCATATATGACATAAGCATGATGTCATGCAATGGGTTATGGGTCAAGCTCCATGGGTATGGGTCATGGACTTTGGGTCGTACCCAACTACATTTAATGTATTTGGTCAATGGGTCAAATACTTAAGTTTCTACCCATTTATATTACCCATTATAATACATACTATTTATGTATATATTTACCCAAATATATAAACACTAGTTGTTGTGCATATGTATGATAAAATCACTTATACTTGTTTTAGTGTTTTATATGAAAACTAAAGTGTGTTGGGAAACTATTGGCTCAAACCATTTACGTATTTTATTTGTTTCATTAAAATGATTTTACGTTTGTTATCGAAAAACATTAGAAGATCGTAAAATATAAATAAACGCTTTTACGCTTATTTGTATTAACAATCTCCCCTTTTGTTGATGACAAAACATAAAATTATTTTAAGGAAAAACTAAAATTTGTAAAGTTTGAATTGTAGTTTTACTTTCTTCTCCCCTTTTGTCGAAACAAAAGAGCGTCGAAAAGAAACTAACACAATGTTTTATGAAAAACATGTAAAAGAAAGAAAATATAGAGAGCAAGTGACGGGAAAATTTCTCGTCTTAACACCCCCTTTGCGAGTTCATCCCTTTGTGAGGGCGTCAAGTAAGAAAAACTACTAAGCTAATGCTTTGCAATGATGTTTGCAAATGGTTTCATCTTAGTGACGATAATGCTCCCCCTTGATGATTGCAACTTTGCAAAGGGACGTCATGAATTGTATTCCTAATTTTGCAAGTGAATTTGCAATGTATTGCTTTGACACAAAGCTCCCCCTAGCTTAGTGTGTCAAAGTCTTCATGTGTAAATTGAAAATCTACAAAACAAAGGTTAGAAAACAAGTATATAATACATAATTTCGCAAATAAGACTCAGTTAGTAGAAAACTAGTCTTTCGTTGCGGATCCCACGTTCCTCACGGAGGGATCCGTCCAAGCAAAACGTAGGGATCCGTGCATCGTAACTAAAATACAGCAAATGTGATGTACTAAAAGATGTTGGCATCAAAATGAGATATGTATTAGACCAATAATCATATACTCAGTCAATTATCATGTAATTTCATTTAATAAAACTAGAGATATGATATACATGACTCTAAAAACTAAGAAAATGAACAATACATGACTTTGAATTACTAGACTATCTAAGTCGCGCTTGATACTAGGACACCACTAGCATCCTCTAGCTCAAGTTTGTTTAGATTTAATCTCGTCAAAACGTTCGAGGAAGTGATAAAACATGAAACGTTGATCTTCACGTACTTCATGTATCAAACTTTCAACATGTTGACAATGATAACAATCTTTGGCATGGCTCGGTAGTGGTGGTGGAAGAAAGAGAATTGCTTGATGTGAAGGATCAATTGAAGCGGGTTTAGGAGCCTCAAAAGAAGGAGGAGGGCAGAGGCGCATTCGAAGATGGCTCGACCAAGAATGATGGTGGTGGTAGGGAGGTGTCAACTTCCATGTGGTCGGGTGGTTGACTTTGATGATTTCTCATAATCCAAAAGGGATTATTTGATGGTGACGGAGAAAAGGAAGCCGGAGCTAGTGTTGACTCAACACCTTGATTTTGTTCCACTATTCCTCCTAATGAGGAGAATGTTGTTGGTGGTGGAGGATGATATTGCCTAGGAGGCAAATCCTCTAGTTTGTAGAGGTGTGGTGATGAGAGTGGAGTGGTAAATAATACGGCTCTAGGCACCAATGGTGATGGTTTAGTGGAAATGGGATTATTTGGTTTAGGAGGTATGGTGGTGTTTGGCATTGGTAGTTTTGTGGGAACTATCCTTTTGGGGATTGGTTTGATAGGTGGAGGTGAGATCCTACCATTTGTGGATTTAATGGGAGATGACTCGGTTGAGGAAATATCGTGTACAACACGAGCAATTTTTTTGGGTGGTCCTTTGGTGGATGAATTACCACTAGGAGCTTTCCTCATGATGACTGAAGGATGTTTGTAAAGGTTTATAAGTGCTGAGAATGAGGATGAAGATGATGACTTTAAAAGTCTTAACAATGTGGTTTATAAAGAAAGAGATTTGGCAAGTGCATTCAAGACTTAAGCCACTAAGATCCCTTGGAATGTGATGATTAGCATGCAAAAGAGTCAAATTCAGAGTTGTACTGATCTAGGATCTTAATTAAGATAATATGGAGTGTTCAAGTTAGCAAGATGAGCTTGAAATGATTGTTATAGCTATAGTTGACATGAATCTGTCACCCGGATCCCACGGTTCCCTCCAATGAGGGATCCGTCTAGGCTAATCCTAGGGATCCGGCTCTCAGCAGCTAGGAAAGGATAGAAATGATGTTTATAAGGTCCAAAGCCTATACCTTTTTGAGTGTTTCAGTCCTTCTAAGTGTCTTAAATGGAAGGGTACTTAAATGTTCAAGAGCAATGATTGCCTTCTAAGTAGCTAATGATTGCCTTTTATGGAAGAAATTGGAACTTTTATGAGTACCAATGAATGATCAAAGATGACACTAATGGCTTGAGAGTGTCAAATGAAGCTAAATGATCCTAGAGACCAGATAGTAACTTAAGAAAATATTTTGGAGGATATCTTAAAAGTTATAAAATGGAAAAGCTAGAATTTGACCTATTTTAAGGTAAGGATGACTAAAATCAATTTGTTACAATTGAAACATTTCCAAAGCTGGATGTATTATTATGTGAGGGATGACGTGTGATCATAAGAGCGGAAGAGTAACGAGTTTTGGTGAAACAATAGATCTACAAGCGCCTTGAGATTGATCTAAGTGAGTTATGAGTGAGTATGAACCTTTTACTCAGCTTGATAAGGACTTAATTGGTCCTAAGACACTATGTCTAGCTAGTGTGAAGTGATCTAAAGGTATGGTTTGAAGTATAAAGATTGCAACTGCATTTCTGTTTGCCCGGATCCCATGGTTCCCTAATAGGAGGGATCCGTCTAGCACAAACTTAGGGATCCGTCTTCCTGCTAAACAGCACCTTTACAAAAGGTATGCAAGGGTTGCAAAGAGCATCACATTTCAAAGATAGTGTTTTCTAAGAAGTTCTAACACTAAAATAGTAGAGATATCAAATGTTAAATGTTTTATTTCATGAAAGAAATTGCATTACATTGATAGAGCATGAATACTAAGAGTTGACCTTTTTTGAAAGGAAACTAAGTTTCTTGAGCATTTCGCTAGATGGATCATCAAATGGTTGGTGAGTATTCGCCGATTAAGGAATGAAGAACCTCTTCATGAGAGATGCGTTTAGAGGTTCCATCATCTTGTTCACAAGTGTAGAAAACTAGAAGGGGGGTTGAATAGTTTACTGATTAAAAACTTTGTTTTGAAACTTATTGAAAGATCAATTGATATTGATCTTAAGTATGTTAATGAAATATGCAAGCAATATGTAATAAGTAAATATAGAAAGAAATGATCAAACCACAACAAGTTGTTTATAGTGGTTCGCCTACAAGGACTCTTTTTCCTTGCCTACTCCACTCCCGAGTCTCACACTCGAGAGTTTAACTTCACTAGTCAACAAGCTCCTTTCACCGTGGAGAAAACCTTTACACTTCGCTTACACTATTTCCGACACTAAGCTAGATGTCGAGTTCTTTCCAAGGGTACAACTACTCCCACACACAATGTATTTTGAGGACTAAAATACTAACCACTCACACTCACAAGATTTTGATGGTTTGATACAACTATGAAGTATGGATCAACACTAGATCATACAACACTAAACAAACAAGACTTCCAACTTCTCGTTGAAGCTTGAATATGACTTGATCTTCTTTGCTACAAAGAGATCACTAATATGATATAAACCGAGTTAGAAAGGTTAGAGAGAAGATATGTATGAGTATGTTGGAAAGGGATGAGAAACTACTTGGCTTGGCATTGCTATTTATAGCCAAAATGGACAGGGGCGATCCACGGACCGCGGACCCCTTAAAGGGTTCCGTCCGTGTACCTAAATGGTACCGCCAGACTGACAGCAAAGATATCAAATCTTGCTTAAAGTCAACTCAATCTAAGAGAGATTGTGCAAGATATGGAGAGTATAAATCTTCACAAAATATCTAATGGAATCTACAAATGATTCCCATGATGTAATACATGATGTCAAATGTTGTATTACTATTAATAGAAATATGCAAATGCTTAAGTAGTGTTTGGTTTTAAGAACCTAACACATTCTACAAACTACTATCATACATAATGATTAGAGTCATATCAAGATGTTACTAATCATAAATGTAAATTCTTGAATGATGAATATATTGTTTGAGAAAGCTTGTTTTAATATCTAATAAACTTGACAAGCTTTAAGCTTTTATAAATTAAATTTACTTTTGTCGTTAACAAAACTTAGGCAAAGATCAAAAATATAAATAACGTTTAATGACGATATTTGTATTAACAATCTCCCCTTTTGTTGAGGACAAAATATAAATTTTATTTTATAAAAGAAACAAAGTTTGTACAAGAGTTATAAAATATTAGTTTTAGAACTTGAAAAGGAAATGATAATGCAAGTGTATGAAATTTGACTTTTATGAAAGTCAAAGAATTCACTAGTTGATGCATGATGTTGACTTTTCGAAAGTCAAAGTATGCGTTTGACCTTTTAAGAAAAGTCAAGTATTACCAATGAGGGTTCTGTTTGACTTTTAGAAAGTCAATTTAGCGCTTGACTTTTTCGGAAAAGTCAAATATAAATAATTTCAAAGTTCTATATTTTCTCCCCTTTTGTCTCAACAAAAGAAGAGGTTATTGAATGTAATGAGCCGAGCTTATTATCTCCCCTTGTTCAAAGCTCCCCTAAATTGGGTGCTTTAATGGGAAGATACATGGATTGTGAAAATAAAGCTACAAAAAAAATGTTAGTAATAAGGATCATTCACAAGCATTTCCAAACACTATGTAATAACACCAACAATGTAATAAACAACATTCATTAGTTAAAATTTTTCATGAATCAAGATCATGAAAAGAGAACACAATGATGTGTTTTTAATACAAGAAAATAAAAATTATCCAAAGAACGCAAATAAAAGAAAAACTACGCTAAAACCACCCTAGAGTGATGGTGGATGGGAAAGAGCGTTTAGACGCTCAAGAATGTGGTTGAGGATGAACCTCATTTCCTCGTGGAAGTCATGGACCATAATCCGGGTCCGTTCCACGGTTTGACCAGTTTGCTCACAAGTTGAGCAACCGTGCCTTGGCGGGTAGAAAGTTTGGGAAGGTTGTGGTGGTGGAATGGTGGATGTGTTGGTGGTGTTGGGGATGTTTGGAGTGGTCATGATGGATGCAAGCAAAGCACTTTGCATTTGCATTGTCTCACTTAGTGAGAATCCACCATGCCTTTGAATTGGTGGAGGTTGTGGAGTTCGGCTTGAATCTCCTCTCAATGGGATTGTCATCCCACATGCTCTCGGAATGTCCTCAATGTGAGGGACATTGATGATGGAAGTGGATGATCCCGTATAAAGGACCATGAATGTCCTTGTGAATGGGGTGGAAAGGAGAGGTCTTGGCCCTAATGGGGCGTTTGGGTCAATGGATGACCGATGTGACTCATGAGCGATTCGCTCAATGGTGCCAAAGGATGGCAATGGTGGTGGATGACTTGGCCTAGAGGCAAGTCTTCCAAGTCCTCTAGGAAAGGATTTGGTGATGTTGGTGGAGTTGAAAATAACTCCATGGGAGTGAGTGGGAGACCTTGGTGAAGGTGGTGAGGGTGTTTTGGATGTTTGGATGGGTGCGGTGGAGGTGAAGTAGGTGGTTTTGTTGGTGGTGGAGTGGTGATCACAATGTGTGATGAAGTGGGTGTAGCTAAGGTGAGATGTGTATCATCTCTAATGGGAGATAGATTGTAAGTGGTGAGGAGTCGGATGATGAGCTAAGATGAGTAAGACAACAAGGCCTTACGCTAATTCTAGCGGTTTTCTTGCAAGGTTTGGTGATGATTTAGTCATTTTAACTTGGGTTTTGATTTGCTAGATAGTAATGAGAATGAGAAAGGTGTGAGGATGATCATGGTAAAGCCTTTCAATTTATAGAGGTTTAAAATGTTGAGAGATGTGTTTGATTTGATGTTGAACCATTGAAGAGATGAGGTTCCTCATGATTTGGAAGTGGGTTGAATGCTAGTCATATCACCCAAGTCAATCCATTCAAAGAGGATGGAGTGAAGAAGAAAAGATATGCAATAAATGTGTTCTAGTGAGTGGAATTTCCTAATATTGATTACCGGAGTTTGAAGGTACCAAAATTTGGTTCCTTCCTTTATGCCAAAGGGCTCCTTGGGTGGATTTTTCAAATTTTGAATTTTGGTGGGAAATGGATTTCTTACATCCCTTAGTGAATAATACTAGTTCTAATAACAGTATAAACTAGTTAAGATTGATTTATAAGTGATGGAAGATAATTTGGAATCACGAAAGAGTCGAAATTGAGAAAATTACCCGGAGGATCCACGGCACCAAAATCATACATGGACGGAACCCAAAAAGGGTGCCATCCGGTCCCTTTGTACAGATATGGCGGTACCAAATTACATAAAGGACGGTACCAAAATAATGGTGCCGATCCGATCCGTGGAGGTCAAATTTGGACAGAATGTTTCTTAAAATCAAATTTCCGAAACCTGAAATTTTTCTCAAAACCTGTTATACTAAACATTTCTAGTTAGGAAAAGTAAATAACACATATCTAAACATAGAGGAGCATAGATTTTGAGCAAGGCTTATTGATTTTCACAATATAGTGAAAATGGGTAAAATTTGATAGCATACTTGTGCTATCCCCCTGCATGAGATTGTTAGCATACACCATTGTTTTAAGTTATATTATCATCCTACATAATAAAAACAACTAAATAGTATCAAACATTAATGATAAAGCATTGTTCCAAACACTCCTTAAAGTACCCTCATTTGTCCAACTTCTTGTAAATCTGTTCATCATCCTACCAAGGCATTTGAACATTCCCTTAGTTTGTTTGAATTCTAACCGATTCATTCTCAATCTCGGGAAGAGATGCGTAATACTCGTGAGGTGGAAGACGAGAGCTTGGAAGACCATCCTGAGCTATTTGATGATGATGATGAAGGAGTTGGAGGTTTAGTTCTCTTGCCTTTAGTCTTAGCAACTCGAGCATCACTCAAAGGTACAAAGATGTGAGGATGAGATCATAGTGAAGGTGCATCCCTTTGGGGTTGGTGGAATTAAGCGAAGTTTCTATAGAGACGGGTGAGAAGCATCCGTATGGAAGAGCAACGGATCCTTGAGTTGGAATATCAATCATTCTCCTAGCTATGTAGTAGGCTAAGTTGAATGGTTGTCGGGTGGACAAGTTGTAAAGCATGTGGCAAAGACAAGCGTTTATGTGATCCCTATTCCTATGGTGCTAATGACGTTTGCTCTAAGTAACTCCTCCCATTTCTTAAATTCATGCTTAAGTTCATTGAGCTCCATTCCATATGGATCTCGGTCTACCTCTTTTCCTTTCGGGTTACTCGGGTTGTATCCGTTTTGGGTTAAAAGGTGTTCACGGATGACATCTTTATCGGCTAAACGGGTTATGTAGGGAAGAGAACGGTCATTGATTGCATCAAGGCGGTGAGTGACCACTTATCCGTGTAGACACAAGTTCCTCGGTTGGGAATTCCTAGAACTCTAGCAAAATCACTTAGGGTGATGGTGTAGTCATTTTGGTTGATTCTAAAGCTAAGACAAAATTCATCATCTTCATCACTAAAACCGGTCACACTAGCATAGAATTCTAACACGAACCTAGGACAAATTGGTTCATCAATGTCAAGAAGACAATCGAATTGAATGGCGGCTAGTTCTTCACGAAGATTGGTATGCTCAAGGAAAGATGGGTGAATGGTTCTACCCTCGTGGAAATATCTAGATTCTAGACCCCTAAATATTTCTACTTGTTCCTTGGTGAGTCCTTTGGTTTTGTGGTGTTTGGGAATGTAGTTAAGAGTGTCTTTGTGATCATAGAATCTTGCGGCTACCATGGTTATTCCTAAGGAGAAGAATTAACATGTTAAAAATGAAAATAAATTTTAACATTTTTGATTCTAGTGTGTGCCTATATGAAAACAATTTGGAGTTGCGGTTATCTCGACTCATTTTATGCACAAAATGGTTTTAGTGGAGTGTTTGGCAAATACCATGAGATAACCCAAATGCTCCTAATTCAATGTGGCTACATTTGAATATACCCGGGAGTGCATATTAGTTATGCAATACCTTTAGTATTCAAGAGCATGCAAGTGATGAAAATTCTAACGTTTCTATTTGTATTAGCAATGAAAAATGTTTTCCTACAAGTGAGAAGCTTTTCAAAACTTTTGACATGGGGTGTTTGGTTGTTTGAATAAGGCCTTATATTTATTATCTATCAATTAGTGGGAAACGTGATTTGTTTATGCAATATGATAATGTAGTACCTAATTTGAATGACTAGTTATGCAATTTGCCAATTGAATTCATATTTGGTATAAAAGCATACATAAAACCCCATGTAATGATTTGTGATAGTTTTGTGCATAAACAAGAATCCTAGACTCAGAATTAAGAGATGAAATATAGTTAGGATACTTACAATGATGTTATCTTCAGTGATTAGTGATTGGGAAGATGACAATAATGAGCTTGGTTTAAGTTTTGCACGTTTTGGTAAAGTGGGTTGTGAGGAAGAAGATGTTATGTATAAAGTCGTTTTGCTTCAGAGACACCGACGGACGCACGGCACCAAATTTTGGTTCCGTCCGTGTTGTCGTTTGGTGCCGTGGCTACTGAGAGCGAATACAAAACAAAATTGTTTTGGTTTGACTTTTCTAATGTTTTAGGCTATGTTTATCCTACATGTTTGGTTCCATTAACCCTAAACCAAGTCTAAGAAGATTAAAGGTTCTCGTTTAAGAGGTTTAGTAAGGATGTCGGCAATGTTGTCTTGAGGATACTTTCTCGATTGAGATGTTTCCTTTTTGAACATTGTCGTGAAGAAAGTGATGACGGATTTCAATGTGCTTTGTACGAGCATGTTGAACGGGATTCTTCTTGAGATCGATGGCTCCTTTGTTGTCGCAGTATCACGATGTCATTGAGATGAATTCCGTAGTCACGAGCTTGCTTCATCCAAAGAGCTTGTTGACATGCTTTTCCGGTGAGACGATTCGGCTTGATAGTAGAGATAGCTAAAGCCGTTTGCTTCTTTGCAAACCATGAGGTGAGACAATGTCCAACAAAAGTGCAAATACCACTTGTACTTTTTCTATCGACATAATCACCGGCATGATCCGAGTCGGCATACACTATGGTTTCTATACCCGTTCCTTTGGGATACCATAATCCTAAACACGTTGTTCCCTTAATATATCTAAAAATCCTTTTTAATGCTTCTAAGTGTGATGCCTTTGGGTTTTCTTGAAAGCGAGCACATAGACAAACACTAAACATAATGTCGGGTCTACTAGCCGTAAGATAGAGTAGGCTACCAATCATTCCTCTATATTTAGTGTTATCTACGGATTCACCTTCTTCGTCCTTGGTGAGTTTAGTGTCCGAAGACATGGGTGTTTTAGTTGGTTTGGAATCTTCAAGACCAAATTTCTTAAGCATATCTTTTATATATTTAGATTGGTTAAAGAAAATACCATCTTCTAGTTGTTTAATTTGAAGTCCTAGAAAGAAGTTTAACTCACCCATCATACTCATTTCAAACTCGTCATGCATGATTTTAGAGAAATCATTACATAGTTCTTGACAAGTTGATCCGAATATAATGTCATCAACGATATTTGAACAATAATAATTTGCGATTCCTTTTCTTAGTAAAAGAGTATTATCTACTAATCCCATAGTATATTTGTTATCAATAAGGAAAGTCTTAAGACGGTCGTACCAAGCTTTAGGTGCTTGTTTAAGGTCGTATAATGCTTTCTTGAGTTTGAAGACATGATGTGGTTTCTCAAAGTCGGTAAAACCGGGAGGTTGAGCAACATACACTTCTTCGTTAATAAACCCATTAAGAAAAGCACTTTTAACATCCATTTGAAATAATTTAAAATCATAAGCACATGCATAAGCAAGTAATATTCTAATAGATTCAAGTCTAGCTACCGGTGCATAAGTTTCATCATAGTCAATTCCTTCTTGTTGATTATAACCTTGTGCAACAAGCCTAGCTTTGTTTCTAGATACTATACCATTTTCGTCCATTTTGTTTGAAGACCCATTTTGTTCCAATTATAGTTTGATCTTTAGGTTTTGGAACTAGTTTCCAAACATCATTTCTAACGAATTGGTTTAATTCTTCTTGCATGGCCATTACCCATGATTCATCTTTTATTGCTTCATTTATGATTTTTGGTTCAATGGTGGATACAAAACAAAAATGATTACTTTGATTTTGAGCTTGTGATCTTAAGGTTCTTTGATTAAGTTTTCCTATGACCTTTTCTAATGGATGACTTTTAGATTCTTTTATGTTGACAATTTCCTTATTTAATGGTTCATCTTCCTTGTTATTATTAATTTGACTTTCAATTATTTGACTTTCAACTAAGTCATCATCTACCAAAGGTGATGTCTTAGAGGGAGGTGGACTTTCGTCAAATGTTATGTTCAACGATTCCTCGACTATCATTGTTTCTTTATTTAGGACAATGTAAGCTTTACTAGTTTGAGAGTAACCAAGAAATACACCTTCATAAGACTTTGGGTCAAACTTGGTGAGATAATCCTTAGTGTTAAGAATAAAACATTTGCAACCAAAGACTTTAAAATATCCTAATGTTGGCTTTTACCTTTATAAAGTTCATATGGTGTTTTGTTTAGGAAAGGACGATTAGGACTCTATTTAAAATATATGTAGAAGTGTCAACGACGTTACACCAAAACTTTTGAGGAATGTTTTGTTCATTAAGCATTGTTCTACTCATTTCTTGAATTGTTCTATTTTTACGTTCTACTACTCCATTTGATTGAGGTGTTCAGTGGAGCGGAAAAGTTATGTGTTATACCATTTGTATCACAAAAGTTTCCAAATTGAGTTTCGTTGTCAAATTCACGACCATGATCCGTTCAGTATCGACACAATTTTGACACCTAGAAGATTTTGAATTTTCTTGCTAAGTATTTCAAATTTATCAAAAGCTTCATTTTGGTTTTCAAAATAACGTCCAAGTAAACCTTGAGTAATCATCTACTATGACCAAAGTGTATAAGTTGCCTCCATAGCTTCTTATAGCGGATGGTCCAAACAAATCCATATGTAATAATTCTAGACACTTAGATGTAGATATCATATTTTTAGATTTGTGACTACTATGTGTTTGTTTACCAATTTTGCAAGCGTCGCAAAAGTGTTGGTCATATTTTAGTTTTGGCAAATTCCTAACTAACTCTTTTGAAGATAGGTTTTGTATAAGTCTCATATTAGCATGACCTAAGCGTCTATGCCAAAGAGATGAGCTATCGTCTAATGTTGTTAGGCAAAGTTTGTCATTATATGTTTTATCTATTTTCATGACGTATATGTTATTTTTCCTAACTCCTTTAGCTATGGTGATACCATCTTTTAGTATTTTACTACCATTTTCATCAAATAGTACTTTATACTTTTTATCACATAGTTGACTAATACTAAGTAGATTAAATCCTAACCTATCCACATGAGCAACATTTTCAATAGTTAGAGAGTTATGAGCAATCGTACCTTTGCCAATGATTTTGCTTTTGAGATTGCTACAAAGTGACATTACCTCCGTCATACTCTTGGTATGATGAGAAGAGACTTTGTTGCCCGTCATGTGTCGTGAACATCCACTATCTTTTATCCATTCATCGGGTTCCAATCCAACTTTCAAACATACCTAAGAAGCGAATAACTCAAACATTTGGTCCCCAATATCTCATGGGTCCGTTTGGGTTAAACATACCATTTATTTGATTCATGTATGGGAATGATGGATAAGGGTTCCATGGCATGTAATCTGAGTTTGATATGGTCTAGGAAAGTTTTGATTCCAACCGTTGTGTTGGTAGTTATGTTGAACGTTGTGGTTGCTCTTAGGAAAGGCGTTTGGTAAAGAAGTTTTATGTCGTTGTTGAGTAGTTTTGATCTAAATTCATTTTAATAAGTCCTACTCGATATAATGGCTGGTTTTAGTTTAACATTATCATTGGTTTTCTTTGTTACTTTAACAAATTCAAGACGGTCCGTATTGCGAACATTACATTACTCTTTGAAGTACCAGCGGTACCATCTTACAACGGACGGAACCCTTTTTTTGGTTCCGTGCGGTCCGTCTTGTCTGACAGATTTTTGAGAATGTTCGTCCTTTTCGCCGTTTTGTTTTGACTCTTAGGAATTAAAACTTCATTAAACCTAGCCCATTCATGTCTCACGGTGTTTTATGGATTTTAACTATTTCATCGGCAATAGCGATGTTTTTGTTAAACCTTTTAAACTTAGAATTATTTTCTATTAAAACTTCTTGTGTGAGCTTTAGTTTTCTATTTCAAGATTTAGCTCTTGACATGATTTACAATCATTGTCATTTGCTTTTCCTTTTCAAGTCGTTTTGCTTTTTCTTTTAACTCATATACCTCATTTTCCAAAACTCCTTTTTAGTTTTAGAAATTTATTTTAGTTATGATTTTAGACTTAGCTCACACAATTGATTATATTGTTTTGCAAGGTGTCATCATCTATGGAAGAATAAGAAGAGTCGGAAAGTACCTCATTTGACTCATGTGCCATTAGAGCGATCTCTTCCTTGCTTGATTCTTCATAATCTTCACTATCACTCCAAGCACCACTTACAAAAGCTCGTTGAGTTTTGCTCTTAGGTGGCTTGGGACATTCTCCTATGAGATGACTTGCATCACCACATCTAAAACACTTTCTTTCACCTTTGATCTTCTTATCATCCCGATCTTTTCGGAATGGCTTCTTTTCTTCTCGAGGTTGTCTTACAAACTTTCCTCTTCTTCTAAAGAACTTCTTGAAATCTCTAACGACCATGGCATACTCCTCATCTTCACTATCGGAACAAGATTCACCATCATCGCTTGATTCGCCTTTGCTTTAAGAGCAACGGATTTGATCTTCTCCTTTCTTCCTTTGATGATCTCGAATCTTTCTCCATTACCATTTCGTGAACTTTGAGGTTGCCAATTAGCTCATCTAGTGACATTATTGAGAGATCTTTGATTCTTCAATAGCGGTCACTTTAGCTCTCCATTTGGGATGGAGTGCTCTAAGAAATTTCGACAAAGCTCTTACTACGAAAAGATTAGTCAAGTGCTTTAAGTGATGTAATGATAGTGTTAAACGAGCAAAGCCACAATCAATGGTTTCATCTTGGGATAACAAATTGTTCATATTGTTGAACAAGAAGATCAATTTGTTATCCTTGACTTGTGAATTACCTTGATGTGTAACAATTAAAGATTCCCAAATATCTTTGGCGGTTTCACACATAAAATTCTTTCATATTCTTTTCTAGGTAAAGCATTATAAAGCATCATTTTAGCTTCATTATTTTTAGCAACTAATTTCTTTTGTTCATCAACGGAAATATCCTTTGTTGTAGAACTAAAATCTCCTTTAACAATAATAAACCAAAGATCTATATCTTTTGATTTTACATATGTTTCAAAGCGGTTTTCCAATAGATAAATCCATTGGTTTCAAAGAGTGGTGGTCTTTGCATAGATTGCCCTTCTTTAAAGTTTTGAGAATCCATGGATCGTTTCAAGTTTATAAAATACAAGTTATTTTAGAAATTCTTGAGCAACGAGGCTCTGGTACCAATTGTAGAAAACTAGAAGGGGTTGAATAGTTCTTGATTAAAAACTTTGTTTGAAACTTATTGAAAGATCAATTGATATTGATCTTAAGTATGTTAATGAAATATGCAAGCAATATGTAATAAGTAAATAAGGAAAGAAATGATCAAACCACAACAAGTTGTTTATAGTGGTTCGCCTACAAGGACTCTTTTTCCTTGCCTACTCCACTCCCCGAGTCTCACACTCGAGTTTAACTTCACTAGTCAACAAGCTCCTTTCACCGTGGAGAAAACCTTTACACTTAACACACTATTTCCGACACTAAGCTAGATGTCGAGTTCTTTCCAAGGGTACAACTACTCCCACACACAATGTATTTTGAGGACTAAAATACTAACCACTCACACTCACAAGATTATGATGGTTTGATACAACTATGAAGTATGGATCAACACTAGATCATACAACACTAAACAAACAAGACTTCCAACTTCTCGTTGAAGCTTGAATATGACTTGATCTTCTTTGCTACAAAGAGATCACTAATATGATATGGCCGAGTTAGAAAGGTTAGAGAGAATATATGTATGAGAGTATGTTGGAAAGGGATGAGAAACTACTTGGCTTGGCATTGCTATTTATAGCCAAAATGGACAGAGGCGATCCACGGACCACGGACCCTTTAAAAGGGTTCCGTCAATGTACCTAAATGGTACCGCCAGATCGACAAAGAAAGATATCAAATCTTGCTTAAAGTCAACTCAATCTAAGAGATTGTGCAAGATATGGAGAGTATAAATCTTCACAAAATATCTAATGGAATCTACAAATGATTCCCATGATGTAATACATGATGTCAAATGTTGTATTACTATTAATAGAAATATGCAAATGCTTAAGTAGTGTTTGGTTTAAGAACCTAACACATTCTACAAACTACTATCATACATAATGATTGAGTCATATCAAGATGTTACTAATCATAAATGTAAATGCTTGAATGATGAATATATTGTTTGAAAGCTTGTTTTAATATCTAATAAACTTGACAAGCTTTAATCTTTTATAAATTAAATTTACTTTTGTCGTTAACAAAACTTAGGCAAAGATCAAAAATATAAATAACGTTTAATGACGATATTTGTATTAACAACAAGTACGTACAACGGACTTTGAAATTGAGGGTGGAAGTACGTGATGTGATGATAAAGGTGTCTCAAGAACATTCCATAAGGGATTAGTTTGTTCTTGGAGCCTTGAAGATTTACAATTCGCCTTGCAAAGAAATAGGCGAGATTATATGGTTGTTGTGTTAGCAAACAATACATTATGTGAGCACAATAAGCGGGAAGGATTTCTCGATTTGCCCTAAGACTCCAAACATTTTCACGTAGGATGAGTGCGAGAGATTTTTACTCATCTCGGATATCCCGTGTATAGATAATGTTTGGATTCGAGTAATAGGGTTGAGGTTTGCATAACATGCGAGTCAAGTCTTGAGGGGAAGGTATGTGTGAACAATATGGACTATTTTCTTCACAATGGTTGAAGAGAGAATCAAGAGACCAATCTTCAGTGAAGGCACATTGTCAATGATTTGGAATTCGGAGGATATGAGCAAATTTCCCAAGGGTTAGAACAAACTTTTGGTTTTTGATCCAAAACCAAAGAGATAGAGAGCGATCCTCATTACGAACGAGTTCAACTTGACAAAAGAATTCCAATACAAACCTCAGACATATTTTCTCGTTAATTTCGAGAAGACATTCTAGTCCTATGGTTCGGAAGGAGGTATTGATACCTTCTTCGTATTGTAGAGGAGTGTCGACAATACGTCCCTCATGGAAGTGACGGGTTTTGAGATTATTGAACCGATGACATGATTTCCAGGTGTGTTGGGTTTAAGAGAGATGTTAGGGGTGTAGACGCAAGTGAGTGAAAAGTCGAACTCATATTCATGCGACATGACAAGACCTATAGAAGCGAAGAGTTAATAAGATGAGACGTTTAAGCAAAACAATGATTTTCCTAACATTTTTACTAGATATTTATTAACAATGATAATTAACCCATTTAATGTTTGACATTCTAGTGGAATATTTCTTTTAGGAAGAACATGGTTTTTATGTTGCATGAAAAACTGTTTTCCAGAAGGACGGTTCTCACGGTTCCCTTCTCAAAGGGATCCCGCTAGTAGAAACACAGGGATCCGTGGATCTGTAGTGACAGAAAAGGGTTTTGATAAAAACCTAGGTTTTTGCATCTTATAGTTTTATACCAAGATATGTATATTAGCAAACATTTACTTCTAGCATGCATTATCGATTTCTATTGTATCTCAAGACCAAAATTACAAAAGATATAATGTAAAAGAAATGACAAACACATTATGAAAAATAAACTAAAGCATTAGTAATATTTCATTTCAATGCTAAGGACGATACAAAGGATTGGGTATATAACACCAATGTAGATTAACAACACAAAGTACATATCTCCATAAGAAAACTTAATCATGGGGAAGACGAGAGCGATGAGTGTTAAGACGATAAGTACGAAGGCGATGTAAACCATGTTGATGAAGATCCTTATTGGTTTTGGTTTGAGATGAGATGAGATGAGAAGGAAGATGATGTTTGAATGAGAGGTAAGTTTTGAAAGTGGAAGATTTGAAAAATGAGGATTTGGTGGAGTGGACGTCGGAAGGGAGTTTTTATGGGGAAGGAGGAATTTTTAAGATTTGTGTTTTGTTTTATTATTAGGAAAATATGAATTGGATTAAGTAAAACAAAATACTAATTTTATAAACCTAGACTTTAGACGAAAGGGCAACACTATGCAAGAAAAAGTTTCTTAACGAAGCTACGTGTAGTATATGAGTATGTGCAAAAGATAATCATATAAATTCCTATGTAAGCATACTTATTATTTAAGCTAATTTTATCTAGAGATAGGTGGGAGATCATACCTCTAATGCACTTAGGAATGTCTTTAAAAATAACACAACAAATGTTACAAGACAACTCCAGTTCTATAATGTTTAAGATACCTTCTTAGGGAAGGTATTCTTGTTACCAAGCAATTTCTATGGCTTGATTGGTATGAGCTTTAACTAAGCAACATGACAAGGAAGGTTAGTGCAATTAAGTAAGAAAAATAAAAATAAGAAAAAAAATGTTGTCATCTAATCAACATCCAAACAAGGCGTTTTAAACATGGTGTTTGTTTTTGTAAAAGACCTTCTTTGTAATTTTCAATTAAACATGGATCGTATCAAGTTTTTTAAGTACAATATACTCTAAGAAACTTGGTAACGAAGCTCTGATGCCAATTGTGGAAAACTAGAAGGGGGGGTTGAATAGTTTTACCGATTAAAACTTGGTTTTAAACTATTTAGATCTACTTATGTCAATCTATTTAAACATGTGTGTTGGATGTCGCTAGACAAGCATATAGAAATCTAAATATGTAATGAAAAGATAAAGAGTAAGAAGCACAAAACCACAACGCGAGTATTTATAGTGGTTCGGCTACAAGGAAACCTTCCTTGCCCTACTCCACTCCCCGAGTCACCTACTCGAGAGTTCGTAATCACTACACAACACCAACTCCTTATGGCGGAGAAGCCTTCACAACGTCGCCTACTCTTTATCTGGTACAAGGCTAGATACCGGGTTCTTCCACGAGGTAGAACCAAACCTATCACAACGTTGCCTACACTTTATCCGGTACTAGGCTAGATACCGAGTTCCATTACAATGGAGGAACTACTACCCAACACTATACAACACCTAACCCAAAAGGAGACCAACTCCTTATTACAACATCATCAAGGATATCAATATCCTTGGATCCAATACTAATCTATCTTGTACATCGAAACACACCATATCGAATGTACTCCTTAGAAACCTTTCACTAATGCCCTTGGTTAGAATTCTAGGCACCCTTCACTAATGCCTTGTGACTTGACTTCTAGACACCTTTTATGCCTTTAGTCTTGACTTCTAAGTACCCTTCACTAGTGCTTTCACTACGGACGTTCGACACCTTTCACTAATGTCTTCGTCTTGACCCTTTAGACATCTTTCACTAATGTCTTCAACACTATACTTATTATGAGAAAGAAGAGAACTATCAACAAGAGAAACTCAGTACTCTTGATGATAACGAAGCATGGCAACTCATAGACTTGAGCTTGCTCGCCTTTAAAAGATGGTGATCTCGCCTTTAAGAGAAACCTAGAGAATCACACCAAAACAAAACTACATACATAGATCACTTAGATCTAGGGTTAGAGATTTTATAACTCAAAGTGAAAATATGTGAGAAAGGGGTGAGGTACAATGAAGAAATGGCTCACTATTTATAGAGTAAAAATAACTACTGTTCCACGGATCCTCACTGAGGATCCGTCCGATGTATTCTTGGGGATCCGTGGGACGCTCCCTTTGCCCATGGGTTTGGGTCATGGATCATGGGTTATGGATCATGGATACCAAGTAGATTCAATGTATCTACAAGATGCAATGCATCTAGTCCATGGGTCATGGGTTAAAGCCATGGGTCATGGACAATATCCATATATGACATAAGCATGATGTCATGCAATGGGTTATGGGTCAAGCTCCATGGGTATGGGTCATGGACTTTGGGTTGTACCCAACTACATTCAATGTATTTGGTCAATGGGTCAAATACTTAAGTTTCTACCCATTTATATTACCCATTATAATACATACTAGTTATGTATATATTTACCCAAATATGTAAATACTAATTGTTGTACATATGTATCATAAATTCACTTATACTTGTTTTAGTGTTTTATGTGAAAACGTAAGTGTGTTAGAAAACTATTGGCTCAAACCATTTACGTATTTTATTTGTTTCGTTAAACTGATTTTACGTTTATTATCTACAAAACATTAAAAGATCGTAAAATATAAATAAACGTTTTTACGGCTTATTTTTATTAACAGGTTTCAATCCTAAGTGACAATCTAAACCAGGTATCAAATAAAACAAGGAGTTTACTTCACCAGTACATTCAGTTTCCAAATGTTTTATAAAACCAATCAAGTCTAATGAAAGAAGATCAACACCTGGTATTTCAGTTAGTATTTCATAGTCATTTTAAAGAGGGTCTCTTACAAAGACACCACCACGATGGTATTTTATCAAGAAACTTGATCCTGTTGCCATCTGAAACATAATCAAACAAGAAAAATTGTTAATTTCAAAAACCCTAATTTTTAACAAAAACCCTAATTTTACAAATCAAATAAAAAACTATAATCAGAGTAAAAGTTACCTTTTTTGTAACACCCCGACCCGACAAGGGTAAAGGAAGCACAAGTAATGGTGTCATATCCAAGCAAACATAAATATCCAAAAGAAATCTCAACATAAATATTGAAATAATCCAAGTCAAAAGACTTCAATACATTGGTCCCAGCGGAAAATAAACTCCAAATGAAATGTCTAAAATATAAAGTCTAAATGGCATCATAAGATCAAAGCTAAAATCTCTAAGGTAAGTCCACTCAAGACTCATCCCAAAGCAAACCCAGCTCAATGCTTAGATACCGCCATGAAAGAAAAGAAATGCGGCCGAGCTTCAAAAGCCCAGGTGAGCAGATATAAAAGCAAAAGCGAATACGAAACGAGAACGAATACGAAAGAAAGTGAAAGAAAATAGTGAAATCATAATCATTTCAAAAGATAAATCGGGATAAATGAATAAGTTTTATAGCTAACTACCTCGAGCCCATACACATATGCCATATCATAAACATATCATAAACACATAAGGCAACATTTGTAGGGAGACCTACCGAGTTATGAAGGACGTGCATGCACGCATCAATCATCAAACACATACAACATATAACATATAATATATAACATATAATGTATCTAGGATGCACCCATACGCCTACGACATACATTGATAATATAACATAAATTGAGCTCATAGCAAATATCGATAAGGGACGTGGCGAACTTCACTCTATCGCCTAGAGTCATGTCGAAGTGCATTTATCGACACGGACATGGAACCCCATGACTAGTTAATAATTGGCTCGGTGTCAAACTATCTTAGGTCAAATTAGAATGTCAAACCGACATAGATCATACTTTATCAAATGTTTAATCATGTTTTCAAAATCAAAGGTTTTATATCATACAGTTCAAAATCAATGTTTTATGATTCAAAATCAAAGTTCGGATAAACAACAATTTCAAATAGACACATTAGGGTTCATAGCAAAGGCTTAGGAAATCCTAATATGAAAGCGAAAAGAAAACATTATACGAAACCTTTACTAAAAAGGTCAGAATATCTGTACCTTATTCCAAAGCAAATGATCGAAAAGAAGACACAAGGAAAGCAAATAATTACTCCTTCTTCACAGAACCTATACACATTAACGGTCGTATATATTATTAATGATTCCATAATCGTCAAAAAGATCCTTTAATAATTTAGGGTTTTATAATTAAATGAGACTTAATGTTTTATAATCAATATCGTAGATTAGGGTTCATATGTCTTTTATTAATGTTTAGGGTTTCTCATTCTTTAATATCTCATTAATAGACATTTACTTACATGTTACGTCTCTTAATGACTCGTCACTTAACCTAACACGTCATAAAATAATCTTTCCTTTTATGTTTCACCATATACGTTTTATGATTTTATGTGACATACGAGTTACTTATTACTCGTATTAATTACACACGCACATGAGACACGATTCACAACTATTAGGGTTTAGTATACCTTATTCGATTAACATGTCAAAACTAGGGTTTACGTTAACATAACCTTTACTTAATTAATATACTTTTAAAAACTCATATGTGACTCGGTTCAACTTAGGGTTTTCGGTTATTGGGTTATTACGAAAGTCCTAGCTCATCTTCATACTTTACTTATTCAAGTCACCATGTTTACACCTTATTCGAATATCATGAATGGTTCGATTCAAGTTTCATATGGTTCGGCCTTATTAAATCGACACAAACATAACCCGATTCAACATTACATATTACATACATCACTCTTAAATACTTGTAAAGTTTAATTATTAGTGTTTCTTATGTTTGGTTCCTATTCGGCTCGACACAAAAAGGAAAGAAATACAAACGACCAAAACACAACATACAACAATATATTAACGCAAGGTACATCAAACAAAGACGAGAACAAGTTATACCTTGACTTGGTTGAGCAAAAATCTCGACTCCTACGGTTGTTAAGGTTCGGCCGAGCAAAGAGCAAAAGAAAAGAAAAAGAGGCAACACAAACTAGGGTTTCACTTTTGTGATTTATGTATTGTATATATAGTAGTTGTATTTGAGTTAGACTTGGAAAAGGATTGGGTTTTCAGTTTGGCCCAACCGAATCACCACCACACGCACGCCATTGGGCTTCGGCCTTAGTCCACACGAAACAAAAGAAACACGACCCAAATCATTTACGTAACGTTAAATCTTCGTCGTACCAAAATCCATCACGTAATATATATTTTAGTTAGGTTTTAATTATTCACAAGTTAACTTTTAATTTCATTAAATGTCATAAATATATTTTACGTATTTTATAAAATTTAGTTCCAAGGGTATTTTAGTCTTTAGTAAGATTTTAGATTTTCGTGTTTTACAATTCTTCCTCTAAAGAAAATTTTAGGTCCTCGAAAATTGAAATGAAACGAAATGAAAACGAAAACGAGAACGAAAACGAAATGAGAACATACCAAACTATTCAAAGAAATGAGGATAACTAGCTCGCATCGACTCCTCGGTTTCCCAAGTAGCCTCACGTTCAGGATGATTTTTCCAAAGAATCTTAACGAATGGAATAACTTTATTCCTCATAACTCTTTCTTGTCTTTCCAGAATAGCTTCTGGTTCTTCAGATAAAGACATATCGGATTGAATTTGATCAAACGGAAGAAGCAGCGATGTAACGGATGATAGTTGTACCCCTTAGGAGTGATACATGGAAAACGTCATGAACATGCGATAACCGAGGCGGAAGTGCTAAACGATCGAGACTTCTCCTATCGCTCAAGAATCTCAAGCGGTCCAATAAATCGAGGACTAAGCTTGCCCTTGATTCCAAAACGTTTCACACCTCTAAACGGCGAAACTTTCAAAAATACACGATCTCCAACCGAAATTCTAAATCACGACGATGCTTGTCGGCATAACTTTTCCGACGAGACCTAGCTTCCTTCAACTTTTCTCTAGCCACGCCTACTTTCTCATTAGTGATCTCGATCATTTCGGACCTTCAATCAGCGCCACCTACTTCATCCCAACAAATAGGTGCTCTACATTTCCTTCCATAAAAAGTTCAAGCAGTGCGGCCTTAATGCTAGCATGCCAAGCTGTTGTTATATGCAAACTCTACTAAACATAAATATTCATCCCAACCGCAGGTCCATTCTAAAGCACAAGCCCTTAGCATATCCTCTAAGGTCCAGATAGTCCTCTCGATGACCATCCATTTGAGGATGAAATGCCGTACTAAAATTAAGTCGAGTACCTCAAGCTTTCGCAAACCTTTCCCAAACGAAGTAAAACGCGGATCTCTGCCGGACACAATAGATGCCGGAGTACCATGAAGTCTAACGATCTCTTCTTTGAAAAATCTCCGCCAATTTACCAATACCATAATCCTTTCTCGATTGGCAAGAAATGAGCGATTTGGTTAGTCGATCAACAACTACCCAAATCGCATCATGCTTCTTCCGAGTAAGAGGTAGTCCATCACAAAATCCATAGATATCTTATCCCACTTCCATGTTGGAATATCCAATGGTTGTAACAATCCACTAGCCCTTTGATGTTCAATCTTCACCGCCGACAAATCATACACTTGATACAAACGTCGCAACATCTTGCTTCATGCCGTTCCACCAAAAGTATCGCTTCAAATCCCTATACATCTTGGTAGAACCGGGATGAATAGTGAAAGGAGAACTATGAGCTTCATCATAACTTTCTCGAAGCACTGATCATTGGGAACACAAAGCCTATCTCCATACCATACAATACCGTCATTATCAACCTTAAACTCCGTGCTTACCTTCTTCAACATTTTGCGCCATCGCCCGCTCGCCGTCATCTTCTTTCGAGCCTCTTTAATTTGCGTATAAGGTTCGACTCCACCTTCATACTTGCCCAAGATCCATCAAAACCTCGACACACAACTCAACATCCAAACTCTCTAAGTCACGAATAATCCTAGGCTCAATCTTGATACTGCAAGAATGCCCGATTTAAAGCTAAGTCGTCGGCAACTCGTTAGCCTTACGGATGGTCTTGAATGTTTGTGTCATAATCTTTAAGAAGTTCTAACCATCTTCTTTGTCTCATGTTAAGTTCCTTCCGAGTGAAAATATACTTGAGACTCTTATGATCGATGAATATATCACACGCCTCTCCATACAAGTAATGTCTCCGGATCTTCAACGCAAACACCACGAAGCTAACTCAAGATCATGAGTTGGGTAATTCTCTCATAAGGTTTTAGGCGCTCAAGCATAAGCTATTACCTTTCCATGTTGCATCAAAACACACCTAATCCTTTCTTAGATGCATCATGTGATTTGAAATCCTCCGAACCAGTTGGAAGAGTCAAAATAGAGCCGACACCAACCTCCGCTTCAACTCTTCAAAACTCTTCTCTCGTTCATCCGTCCATACAAACTTTTCACCTTTCCTCATAAGTTGGGTTAGGGGTAGAGCTAAGCGAGAAACCTTCAACAAAACGCCCGTAGTAACCAAGAAGTCCAAGAAAACTCCCGACCTCGATCCATTGTCATAGGTCTTGGCCATTTGGTGATAGCCTCAACCTTAGAGCGGGTCCATGGTGATACCATCACCGATACGATATGACCAAGGAACGAACTTGTCTTAACCAAAACTCGCACTTCTAAAATTTGGCGTACAACTTTTCTTCCTCAAAATCTCCAAAACTATACGGAGATGTTCTTCATGCTCTTCTTCGACTTGGAGTAAACTAAAATGTAAATCGATGAAAACAATAACAAACTTGTCGAGAAACTCACGGAAAACACGATTCATCGGTCCATAAACACAAGAAAGCGATTGGTCAATCAAAGGCATAACGAGGAATTCGTAATGACCATATCCGATACGAAACGCGGTCTTAGGAACATCTTGCTCCTTCACACGTGAATCGATGGTAGCGGACCTCAAGTCAATCTTCGAAAGAACTTAGCTCCTTGTAGTTGATCAAACAAGTCATCAATACGTGGCGAGAGGATAACAGTTACGAATGGTAATACGATTGAGTTCACGGTAGTCGATACATAGCGCATGCTTCCATCCTTCTTCTTTACAAACAAGGCAATGCACCCCATGGCGAAATCTTGGGGTGAATAAACCGCTTTCTATCATCTCTTGCAGCTTGTTCCTTCAACTCCTTCAGTTCTCTGGTGCCATATGATACGGAGCCTTCAAATTGGTTCAAGACTGTGAATTAACTCGATGCTAAAATCAACTTCGGTGGGGAAGTCCAGGAGTTCATCGGGAAAACGTCGAAGAATTTGCAAACAACCGAAAGATTTTCGATGTTAGGACTCTCCAAAGATATGTCCTTAAGGATGCTAGAAAACCTTGGCATCCATGAGCAATCATGGTCCGTGCCTTCATAGCGGAAATGAGCTTACAGATTTAAGAGGTTGAGAACCATGATAAACGAATTCGGGATGTTTTACGCTCCAAAGATCACCGTTCTAGCATAGCGATCGATTGAAGCTCTATGGTAAGCCAACCAATCCATGCCTAGAATGATATCAAAGTCGACCATATCGAGAGGATACAGATTTGCAAAGCGAATCGATCATCAAAATGAAGAGGACACTTAACGATTTATGATCAATGATCACGTGATTTTTCATAGGCGAGAAATCGATAAGTGATTTGTTAACAGTTTGGGCTTCATATTAAGTTTCTTAGCAAATGTGATAGATATAATGGAGTGTGTGGCGCAAGATCAAATAAAACGAAGACAGCATAATCATCAATGAAAAGAGTGCCCGTAATAATGGTACCGAAGTGCGCTCCGCACAGTTACGAGTAGTAGCATAGACACGTCCAAGAGTAGTCGGTGGCTGATGTAGTTTCGAGAACCGCCGAGTTCTTCTTAGGGCAATCCTTAATCTTGTGAGCAAGGAACCACAAGCAAAACAACCACCGATGGCCTTGTAACACCGCCGGATGAGCTTTTCCACAAGTAGTACAAATAGGTGGGGTGGCAAAACCTCACCGTCTCTGCCGACTAGAAGATCACAAGCACGACCGATTTGCCCTCGAGTTGACCGATCCTTGTTGTGCTTGGTTATTGTTACCTTGGTTCGACGATCACTTCCATTCTTACCAAAGATTTCTATTATCTTGACCCTCGTCTCGGGCGCCCGGTGTCAACATTCCTTCTGATGACCCACTGATCATAACTCCTATCCACTTGATTCCTCGAATCATAACTCCTACCGAATTTCCCTTATAGTCATTGCCTTGAGTCCTACCTTGAATCCGATCACCATCGCGATTACGCTTGTTAGAACTCGAAACCTCATGAAAGATCTCAATGTTACGAGCTGCATCATTGCAAGCCGACACATTCTCATACTCAATATTAAGCAATCGGTCTGTGGAAACGTAGAGGGGGGGTGAATACGTTACCGTTTAAAAACTTTAGATCTTTAGTATCAAATCGCTTATGAAGCTTATTATAATATGAAAGTTCCAATTATTGTTTGTGACCAATGTAAAGCATAGTAAACCATGTTGTCACACAAGCATTAACATCAAACCACATCACAAGCAATAGTATAGTGCAACTATGAAAGTAAAGAGATAAAGAAAGGAAAGTGCAAACCGAACACGATGATTTATAGTGGTTCGGTCACGGATCTCCTTCCGCCTACTCCACTCCCAGTACCCAACCTCGAGAGTTACTTCACTAAATCAACAAGCTCCCTTCTCGCGGAGAAAACCTTACAATCGTCGCTTACACTTTTTCGGTACAAAGCTAAATACGGGTTCTAGTTCGAGGTAGAACCAACCTAACGTCGCCTATACAATATTTCGACACTAAGCTAGATGTCGAGTTCTTTTCAAGGGTACAACCACTCCCACTATGTTTTATGGCCCAACATAACAAACCTTGTGTTTTATGGTATAACACACAAACCATCTAATCTAGTTTGGTGAAAATGTTGTGAGGATGCAATGATGTTCTACTAATGATCCATGACACAAATGTCTAATGGATATGAATAACGACTTCTAAATGATCTTTCATTGATAGGAAGCCTTCATGATGAAGATCACAAGTTCCCTAAACTTGTTGTGATAGATCTTCACTTGTGGTGAGTGTGGATGGCTAGATCTCCAAGCTTTCCTTGGTTGATCAATGTAGAGTATGCTTACAACAAAGATGAATGTTAGAAGCATTATGATCATGATCATTAGGGTGTTTAATGTATGTTACTACATTGTTAATGATAGATCTAAATGTATGCAAGAAGGTGGAGAAGATGTGTTTTCAAGTGGTGAAGAAATGGGAAAACAATGGGCTTCTATTTATAGCCAAAAGTGGGACAGGGCGTCCACGGACCAAGGAGCCCTTTAAAGGGTTCCGCCTTTATAGAAAAGGGTTCCGTGGGTGCCGATGGAAAAGCTAAAAATCTTTCTTCAAATATTTCCAAGATATTACCAAATCTTACTAAGATCACATTTGATATATTGTGTGTCAATCTAACCAAAATATTCAAGTGATCTTCCAAGGATTTCAAAGATGATGCATGACATGATGTAACATGTATTTCCATTTTAGATTAAAAGTTTATCAAGGTAAACTTGTAAATGTATTATGTAACTAGTTAATAAAATGTCTAGTTACCTTTGTAAAGAGTGCTTGTCAAAATAAAATATATTTTGTCAAGTGTAAGTAAACTTTAGTATTTGTATGAAATACTTGTGAATGCAAATGTAAAATGAGGTTCTAAATAGAATGGTTAACCTATTAAAATACTTAGTGACTCTAAACGTATTTTAAACATTCTAAATGATTTGTTAATGGGTTTGATCATAATGCCACATAACAAACATGTACGAACATGTGTTGTAACATACAAGGACTTGAGACATCGAGAGGTGTTGAATGTATGTTGAGACAACGTGTGATTACAAGTAACTTGTACATTTTACGTTATGTATTACAAGTTACATGTTTGTCATCAATCAAAACAAACGAGATCGTATAGATTAAATATCGTAATATTTGCACTAACAATCTCCCTTTTGATGATGACAAATATATGTAAACGTAATAGAAAGTAAAATGTAAAAGTTACTTGTATCATTACTACCTTTACATTACCTTCTCCGTTTACACTCTTCTCCCCCTTTTGTCGAAACAAAAAGGGCGTGTCCTTGGAGTTTAACTTAATTTCTCCCCAAAAAGGCGAGCTTGCATCATCCCTAGTGAAGTTAAATCGTCCACTACAATCCGTCCCTTGTTTGGTAGCGGATCCATGGATCAAATAAAGAGGCTTAACCTACATCAAGGTTAGTTTTATGCAACAAAAATTATGAGAAATATATGAAAAAGAAAAATGCATAGCAATGTTAGCCTAGTTTCTCCACTTTTATCAAGCACAAATGCGTGTTGAAAAGTGAGAATGATGCTAAATCGTGCATGCTCCCCTGAAGGTTGCTCCCCTTGTTTGAGGCGTCGGTATAATTAAAACCTAAAAACAAATATTAGTGCAAAACTATATTCGTCATTACACGAGAAAGTGATATACAACAAAGTGTATATAAGATGCATTCAGTAAATTCTTGACGGTTGCTCCCCTTGCTCTAGGGCGTCAAGATGAACCTTCAAAATAAATATTAGTATAATAGAAGCTTTGTCTTTAGACAAATATGTCATATACAACCAAGTGTATAGACGATGCAATATGAGTGCTTAAAGGACATTCCTCCTTGTTCTAAGGTGTCAAGAAGCACCTAAAATAAGAAAAATAATTGATGCAAACTTCATCCTTAGATGAGTAAATTATATACAATCGAGTGTATATGATGATGAACCTACAATGAAAAACATTAGTGCAATATATTTCATCTTATTCACAAAGAAAAATAAGATGTATATATGTGATAAATGATATAATCAAAGATCTCATGAAGTGTAGTCTCCTAATTACAATCATAAGAAAAGTGAGAATATAATATGATAAAAACCTACATAATAGTTCCTAGAAAGAAGATATGAAGTCTCCCATCGGTGTGACACTAGTGGTGCTAGTGTTGGTGTCGGTTACTTGTAGGAATCATGTGGTGATGGTAGATGACTCGAGATTTACAAAAGTAAGGTTTCGCTAATCCATGGTGGTGATGATTAGTGAAAGTGGTGATGGAAGGTGGTGGTGATTAGGTTGGAAGCTATTAAGGATTTAGAAACTTCGTATGTATAGCAAATATAAAATATGGATTCATGCAATCCTTTCGTCATGTCAAGTGACTAAAGCTAAGAGGAAAAAAATGAATGGACATTGCATTTCAATGATGCATAAGGGTTATGATTTGAATGATTTATTGATGCTAACAACCTATTGTTTTGAGCAAGTTCTCATATGCTTCAACCCAAGGGTAATCAATAATGCGTTCTATCTAAGAATATATAAAAGTGATAACATGAAGATAAATTCATTCATTGATTGACACGAATTATAAAAATGACCTATTCTAGGTGACAATGGGAAAGGTAGTATTAGTATTGTTTTGACCGACATGGATGATTATCATTTTGAAAAGAAGTGAAGACAATATGGAAAATACTAATAATAATAATGAGTACCTATATGAGGATGAGAATGACATCATATAAGTGAGAGTTGGATGGACCAACGTGTTGGATATGGCTGTTTTGATTAATATATCGTTTGCAGTGACAATGACATGCATGATATATGTCAAGCGAGAAAAGGATAAGATCCTATGATGGTGTTCTAGTTAGTGAAGTTGTAAGGTGCTAGTTTAAGGAAAATCCTATATGTGGAGATGAAGACGTTTGTAAAACACGTGATGCGTTTTCACTTGATGAGGTATTGGTGTGAAAAGGTTGAACAGTTGTGGTTTCATGAACCGGTTTTAGCTAAGTGGTGTTTACCTATGTGTTGGTATTGTAGAGTCTAGAGACATAAATTTGACAAAAGACAATTATGTGAATGAATTTCTCTCCCTTAATTGGTGGACATCCAACATAATGTGTAATGTATCAAATAAGGAATGACAACAAAGTGTTTAGGAGGTTATTCGGGCTAACTAAAGAGATGAGCTTAGTGATATTTTCCGGATGATAGTTAGCATACAATGAACTTCATCCTTAAAGTCACGCACTCTTCTCGATTAATACGAGATGATGGTATGATGAGGCATGTGTTTTCCTAATAGGAAGTGAAGAGGATTAGAGTATTGTTATAACTAAATAATGATGGAGGTGATTTTGGAAAGCGGAAGCAAAATGAGATTTGGAAAGAGGTCGGTTGAAAGACAAAATGCAAAGCCAACCTCTAGAACTTAATTCTATATGCTTTTAGACTATATGCAAGTGTAGGGGTCCCATAGAGCATATTACTAATCTATGTAGCAATAAACGGGATTATGCAAAATGAGCATATAAAAGTTAGAACCAAGTGAGATAACAAATAATTTGTTATCAACCTACAAAACAAATTTGTTAGTGACAAAGATGTTAACATGATAGAAATCAAGTGATAACATATTATATAAGCAAAAACAACACATTGCACTTAGTAGACAAGAAATCACCACACAAGATATCATCAAAACAATCATATTATGCAAGAATATGACTTTATTCAAGACATTTCATTATGAGATTGTTTTGTCGTTAGACTTAGCCACTCAAGCATACTTGGATATACAATAATCTATGTGATTAATTTGTAAGATAACAAGCTTGTAAAAGTTTGTCATACAAAAGCACTTTGATGATTATATGTGCACACGTAGCAAACAAATAGTGTGACAAGAGGCAAAAGAAACAAAATGAAAGATTCATGCAAGCCATGTTTAAGACATAACAATTTGGAGCATGTATCATTTGGATTGTACTACACATAGATATAATGAATGCCAACTAATATCTTTCAAACACAAACTTATCATATCAGAATTATCACGTATCAAAATGACATATTATGATTTCATAATTAACATGTTAATCATGCTAAAACTAATTCAAAAGTAAGTATCATGAAAATAAAGTTTAGGTTTAAACGTTTAGTAGCATGAAACAAGAATACAAGTATTATAAAGATAAAACCGTACTAAGGTTTACACATTTGACTTATTATCAAATACTAAGATAATGTCAAATCAACTTATCATATTAAACAAGAACATGTAATTAACACATGTAAGTGCAATGCAAGTGGTTTTACTAAGGTTTGCACATTTGACTAGTTATCAAACACTAAGATAATGTCAAATCAACTTATTGTATCAAACAAGAACATGTAATCAACACATGTAGGTGCAATGCAAATGGTTTTAAAAGAAAAATCATATATACTACTTGTTTGATTAGTATTCCTAAGGCATGGCAAACTATCAATGTTTTAACACTTACTTTAGGCAAGTATAGGAAAATGATTTTCAAGTTGGAGAATGAATATGAGACTATTACTAGCGGTGCTCAATTAAGGCTAAACACGACCATTTTACGGGTGATTCCACATACCCAACTTCTCTCCAAGCAATTCAACCGTTAGGTCAAATTGAGTTTCTAGTGCAATAGGTTCTCCAGTAGTCATTCTCATGTTGAAAGATGGAACTCCTACTTTTGCCTATTAACGTGCATAAAAGATGATAGTTTACCAATACTTGGCTTAATGTGACACAACTAATATACAATATAACTAAGGTGATGAAGATGTCATGTTATACACGTGAATTTTAACAATGGTGTGTTGATAAACAATATGTTTTAATCTTGTGTTTAGAATCTAAGGTTGTTTAAATTACATAGCTAATTTTATGATCTAATGGATGACATCTTTAATGTTGAAGTGTACACTTTAAAAGTGATTTGATTTATCTAAGACTAGGGAATGGAATATGTTAAATTAAGAACGTTCTCAAGAAAGCTCTTTGGTATTTTATTTAACAATAATCTAAGTGAGGTTACCAACTTCAATAGATCTTGTGTATGCTCTAAAGATGTGTAGTTTTAACCTTGGATGTGCACTCGGTTTGAGCAAGGTTAGGTTATGATGTACGCTTGAAAGGAAATAGATACAAATAGTATCTTTTAATAAATGAGATTATCACATGGGATAAAGTTGTCATGCTTATGAAAACAAATATGACAAGATGAATTGGATATGCTAGTTCATAGAACTTGTAGATGTTTGTTTCAAGATCATTTAGCCAATGAGGTGTAATGAAATCTCTTGTAACACAACTATTTATGTCGCAAGAAGGATGCATAGGATATACAATATCCTTTTAACAAGATGAAATCTTAACGCATGAATCTTAGTCATAATGTTCTTCAAAACATCATGTTTTCCTAAATGAAGATATGAAGCCAAAGTGTTTGAATCAGATAGTCCCATCTAAATAAACTTGGTCTCAAGATTATATTCACTAGATGATGACAAGAGGAATTCACTCGAGTTTCTTATGTATACTCCTCAAGAGTCATTGTTGCTTGGGGTGTATGATGTTGGCTTTGAGATTGCATTTTAACATATGTTGTTAAAATGTTGATTTGAGGTTTAACGAAATTTATGCAGAAGTTTAATGACAAAGTATTACTAATACTTTGATAATTTGTGAAGGTAGTACTACTTATACCTAGTGGAAATTAACAACAATTACCAAGAGCACCATGCTTATTTGATAGTTGAGGTTCTAGCCATAATGAATTATCTAAGTCCTTATATGGGAAAGGATGTTTGAGTTTGAGTTAATTCAGTACAAGTGTTGGACACAAGGGCTTTTTGAGCAATACACTCAAGCGAATTCAAATGATGGTAAGGATGGTGGATTGGTTGATCCGGGTGGTAGGTCTTCTAGTGTGTCTAAATAAGGATGTGGTGATGTAGGGTTTGTTGTGCTATGGAGTACTTAGGTTGATTATTTGTCCATAGATGTTGAACACAAAAAGTACGGATACTAATTCTTATGGTTCATTGGTTGCTACAACTAGTGGGTGAAGTGCTTGAAGTTTTGGTTATGTTTATGAAGCTTAGGGGCTGAAGTATAGGTTCACCTTGAAAGGGCACGCTTGATTTAAAGTATACTCTTGGAAGTTCTTGAGCAATACGGTTAATGGAGCCAAAAGATGGAAGAGGATAGTAGGTGTAAAAAGGGATAAGTGGCACCGTGGGTTGTTTGTTTTGGATAAGTGTTTCAACATGTGTTGTTAAAATACTTGGGTGTTGATTTTTGGATATGACTTTTAATGACTACAATCGTAAGTCGCATATACTTGAATATTTTGGATGAAATACTTAAGTTGTCAATCCTAATTTGTTGAGATTATAAAGCTTAGATTGAACTCAAGGATAACAAGACTTGATAATATGTATTTAACATATGTGTGAGTTATGACTCGATGTAAATACTTATCGTCTTGAAGGATGACACATTATTTTCATGTTAACCAGGTGAGGCAATACATGTAGATACAAAACAATATCTATAGTCATATGTT
This sequence comes from Chrysanthemum lavandulifolium, assembly GCA_022545495.1. Taxonomy (NCBI): domain Eukaryota; kingdom Viridiplantae; phylum Streptophyta; class Magnoliopsida; order Asterales; family Asteraceae; genus Chrysanthemum; species Chrysanthemum lavandulifolium. Next base: position 18,520,770 of record CM040244.1, on the reverse strand, counting down.
AGACTTGTGTATGATATCTTTGCAAATAATGAGTCCAGGTTTATTAGTCTCGGTAAGTCATCTAAGTCATCCGCAAACGGGTAAGGAGATGTTGGTGGTGTTGCACAAAGTTTGATAGGTACAAGCTTTGGAGACTTTGGTAGTGAAGTTGTTTTGGATGATGGTGGGTGATTTTGGTGGTGGAGTTGGAGTACTCAAGTTTAGAAAGTTCACATCTTGAATGGTTGATGAGATGTTGAGAGGTAATGAGTCTGAGGATGAAGAGCTCAAGTTAATGAAGCAACAAGATCGAATGCTAATCCTAGTGGTTTTTAAGTGGCTTATTTGAGGTTAAGGATTTAGTCATTTTGACTTTGCTTTAAGAAATGCTAAGCTTGAGGAAAAGTAATGATGAAGGTGTGAAATGATCATCTTGAATGTCGATTTATGGAACTAAGGATTCATGGATTTGATGTTAATCCATACAAAGATGGTAGTTTCTAATGAGATGGAAGTGTCTAAAATCATGTCAAACATCCTAAGTTAATCCATTGAGGATGTGTTGAGTGAGGTATGAAAGATATACATTAACAACTATCCTAGAAACGACGTTTGGTAAATTAGATTATGGATTTAGTAAAATTCAATAACTTACCTGTAGGATTCACGGTACCAATTTTTCACACAGCGGAACCAAAATAATGGTGCCATCCGGTCCGCTTTGTGCTGTATGGCGGTACAAAAGCTATAACGGGCGGAACCAAATAATTGGTGCCGTCTGGTCCGTGGTGACAGAAATCTTCTGATCCATATTTTAACTATCGAGGACATTTCAAACCCGAAATTTTCTCAAAACATATGGCATTAACTATTTCTAGTTAGGAACAATCAATAACGCATACACAAACATAGTGGAGCATTGATTTTGAACAAGAGCTAACGATTTTCACATATAAGTGAAAATGGGTAAAATTGATAACACCGTGTGCTATCCCCTGCATGAACCGGTTAGCATACATCAATGTTTTTAGTTAGTTTATCATCCTACAAGCAAGAACACATAAATGACATCATACAACATTGTTTTTGTCCTTGTACCAAACACTCTCTTAAAAATTCCATTTTTCAAAGTACTTGACTAATTTTAGTTAGTACTCATTGATAATTGAGTTATGACATTTCATAAGTTATGCGAGATTTTAGTATAACCTATGCAAAGAAAGTTATCTAATTCTACAAGTGATGGTAAAATCATTTTCTAACTTATTGCACAAAATCTAGCAAAGACCTATTGTGCATAAACAAGAAGTTGCCAAACAAGTGAATAAAAAACATGGCAAGATTGACACTTATATTATGCAACCAAACAAGTGTAAATAACAATTTGAAAATAAGCAAGCACCATATATGCAAACAACATAAACAGGTAGTTATTTAGCATAGCATAAAATGAAAAACACTTTTCGTCATCTAGCATTTATATATGACGATGTATACCAAGCTTGATTAGTTTCCTTTAAACATATTACCAAATTAATTAGTTTCAAAAGAAGTTGTATCAAAGTTCTAAGAATACCAACTTATATTGTTTGATTCAAAAATTTGAGTTTTTATGTTAAAGCGAAACTTAATATTTTAGACATACTGTAGTATTTGGTCTATTTCGCTTATTTAAAATTAGACTCAGGCCATGAGAGTATTTTTAAATGAAAGTAGACTTAATTCCTTTAAAATGATAGTTGGTTCGACTTGTACGGACTTACGGTTAATTAGTTATGATTTTCTAAGTTGCCCAAAATCAGATATCTGCAGACGGATCCCACGGAACCAAATAAAGGATCCGCCTTTATAAGATTTGGTGCCGTGGTCCTCCGAGATGATTCACCAAAACGGTATTTGACATAGAGAAAACGTGTGTGACTTACTAGATTTCATAGTAAACATATAATATACATATTTAACAACATATCTACTAATGTAACTTATCTTAAACATTTACGGAGGTGATTTTTCAACTAGATTTATAGTTATCCCAAACACCTTTAAAATCATATTTCTTCGTAAATTTTCTATAAGTACACAATACAATACTTACTAGTTCTTTCAACAAACTTTTATTTTATTTTTCAAGAAAACCTTCAAGCTTGTATACAAAGTTACATTTAACAACAAAATTTCTAAGTATAACAAGCAAAGCATTTTTCCTATTATTTTTCGCTCAATGGTAATTTGATACATGGATCGTACTCTATTTTAAAACCATTTGTTTTGAAAATAAGAGCCACGTGGCTCGATACCAATTGTGGAAACGTAGGGGGGGTGAATACGTTACCGCTTAAAAACTTTAGATCTTTAGTATCAAATCGCATGGCTTATTATAATATGAAAGTTCCAATTATTGTTTGTGACCAATGTAAAGCATAGTAAACCATGTTGTCACACAAGCATTAACATCAAACCACATCACAAGCAATAGTATAGTGCAACTATGAAAGTAAAGAGATAAAGAAAGGAAAGTGCAAACCGAACACGATGATTTATAGTGGTTGGGTCACGGATCTCCTTTCCGCCTCTACTCCACTCCCCGAGTACCCAACTCGAGAGTTACTTCACTAAATCAACAAGCTCCTTCTCACGGAGAAAACCTTACAATCGCCGCTACACTTTTCCCAGACAAAGCCTAATTACCGGGTTCTAGTTCGAGGTAGAACCAACCTAACGCCGCTTATACAATATTTCCGACACTAAGCTAGATGTCGAGTTCTTTTCAAGGGTACAACCACTCCCACTATGTTTTATGGCCCAACATAACAAACCTTGTATTTTATGGTATAAACACATAAACCATCTAATCTAGTTTGGTGAAAATGTTGTGAGGATGCAATGATGTTCTACACTAATGATCCATGACACAAATGTCTAATGGATATGAATAACTACTTCTAAATGATCTTCCATTGATAGGAAGCCTTCATGATGAAGATCACAAGTTCCCTAAACTTGTTGTGATAGATCTTGACTTGTGGTGAGTGGATGGCTAGATCTCCAAGATTTCTTGGTTGATCAATGTAGAGTATGCTTACAACAAAGATGAATGTTAGAAGCATTATGATCATGATCATTAGGGTGTTTAATGTATGTTACTACATTGTTAATGATAGATCTAAATGTATGCAAGAAGGTGGAGAAGATGTGTTTTCAAGTGGTGAAGAAATGGGAAAACAATGGGCTTTTATTTATAGCCAAAAGTGGACAGGAGCGCCCATGCACCAAGGAGCCCTTTAAAGGGTTCCGCCCTTTATAGAAAAGGGTTCCGTGGGTGCCTGATGAAAAGCTAAAAATCTTCCTTCAAATCTTTCCAAGATATTACTGTCTTACTAAGATCACATTTGATATATTGTGTGTCAATCTAACCAAAATATTCAAGTGATCTTCCAAGGATTTCAAAGATGATGCATGACATGATGTAACATGTATTTCCATTTTTAGATTAAAAAGTTTATCAAGGTGAATACCGACGGGTTGATTTCCTCCACCACTACCTGAAGCACCATTCTGGTTACGAATGTTGTTGATCACTTGTTACATCATCTCAGGTGTAGTCAAACCAGGGAAAAGAGAGTTGAGAGCATTCGCAATCGCAGTATCCATGTTAGTAGCATCATCGTCTCCATCCGCGCCACCAGTAGTACGAGTTCGAACCATCTGAACGATTAGAAAAAGGAACGAAGGTGAGATACGAAATGGAAGTACGAAGGAATCCTAAAGTCTACCCAAATCCTCACAGTCAAATCCTAAGCTCTAAAGTCTCAAAACCTAGGCTCCTTATGTCACAGTCCCGACTACAAGTCGAAACTGGGCTCGATGCTATAAATTGTAACGCCCCGACCCGACAAGGGTAAAGGAATCACAAGTAATGGTGTCATATCAAAGCAAACATAAATATCCAAAAGAAATCTCAACATAAATATTGAAATAATCCAAGTCAAAAGACTTCAATACATTGGTCCCAACGGAAAATAAACTCCAAATGAAATGTCTAAAATATAAAGTCTAAATGGCATCATAAGATCAAAGCTAAAATCTCTAAGGTAAGTCCACTCAAGACTCATCCTAAAGCAAACCCAGCCCAATGCTTAGATACCGCCGCGAAAGAAAAGAAATGCGGCCGAGCTTCAAAAGCCCAAAGGAATGATATACAAGCAAAATGAATACGAAACGAGAACGAATACGAAAGAAAGTGAAAGAAAGATAGTGAAATCATAATCATTTCAAAAGATAAATCAGATAAAAGAATAAGTTTTATAGCTAACTACCTCGAGCCCATACACATATGCCATATCATAAACATATCATAAACACATAAGGCAACATTTGTAGGGGAGACCTACCAGATTATGAAGGCGTGCATGCACGCAAAGATCAATCATCAAACACATACAAGATATAACATATAATATATAACATATAATGTATCTAGGATGCACCCATACGCCTTGAGACATACATTGATAATATGACATAAATTGAGCTCATAGCAAATATCGATAAGGGACGTGGCGTAACTTCACTCATCGCCTCTAGAGTCATGTCAGAAGTGCATTTACTGACACGGACATGGAACCCCCATGACTAGTTAATAATTGGCTCGGGTGTCAAACTATCTTAGGTCAAATTAGAATGTCAAAACTGACATAGATCATACTTTATCAAATGTTTAATCATGTTTTCAAAATCAAAGGTTTTATATCATACAGTTCAAAATCAATGTTTTATGATTCAAAAATCAAAGTTCAGATAAGCAACAGCTCAAATAGACACATTAGGGTTCATAGCAAAGGCTTAGGAAATCCTAATATGAAAGCGAAAAGAAAACATTATACGAAACCTTTACTAAAAAGGTCAGAATATCTGTACCTTATTCCAAAGCAAATGATCGAAAAGAAGACACAAGGAAAGCAAAGAATTACTCCTTCTTCACGTAACCTATAGACATTAACTGTCGATATATTATTAATGATTCCATAATCGTCAAAAGATCCTTTAATATTTTAGGGTTTTATAATTAAATGAGACTTAATGTTTTATAATCAATATCGTAGATTAGGGTTCATATGTCTTTTATTAATGTTTAGGGTTTCTCATTCTTTAATATCTCATTAATAGACATTTACTTACATTTTACGTCTCTTAATGACTCGTCACTTAACCTAACACGTCATAAAATAATCTTTCCTTTTATGTTTCACCATATACGTTTTATGATTTTATGTGACATCTGAGTTACTTATTACTCAGTATTACTACACACGCATGAGACACGATTCACAACTATTAGGGTTTAGTATACCTTATTCGATTAACATGTCAAAACTAGGGTTTACGTTAACATAACCTTTACTTAATTAATATACTTTTAAAAACTCATATGACTCGGTTCAACTTAGGGTTTTCGGTTATTGGGTTATTCGAAAGTCCTAGCTCATCTTCATACTTTACTTATTCAAGTCACCATGTTTACACCTTATTCGAATATCATGAATGGTTCGATTCAAGTTTCATATGGTTCGGCCTTATTAAATCGACACAAACATAACCCGATTCAACATTACATATTACATACATCACTCTTAAATACTTGTAAAGTTTAATTATTAGGGTTTCTTATGTTTGGTTCCTATTCGGCTCGACACAAAAAGAAAAGAAACACAAACGACAAAAACACAACATACAACAATATATTAACGCAAGGTACATCAAACAAAGACGAGAACAAGTTATACCTTGACTGTGTTGAGCAAAAATCTCGACTCCTGTGGTTGTTAAGGTTCGGCCGAGCAAAGAGCAAAAGAAAAAAAAAAGAGGCAACACAAACTAGGGTTTCACTTTTGTGATTTATGTATTGTATATATAGTAGTTGTATTTGAGTTAGACTTGGAAAAGGATTGGGTTTTCGGTTTGGCCCAACCGAATCACCACCACACGCACGCCATTGGGCTTCGGCCTTAGTCCACATGAAACAAAAGAAACACGATCCAAATCATTTACGTAACGTTAAATCTTCGTCGTACCAAAATCGATCACGTAATATATATTTTAGTTAGGTTTTAATTATTCACAAGTTAACTTTTAATTTCATTAAATGTCATAAATATATTTTACGTATTTTATAAAATTTAGTTCCAAGAGTATTTTAGTCTTTAGTCAGATTTTAGATTTTCAGGTTTTACATTTTTGGAGAAGATGGCAACTGTAATCGAACCCAATTTTGATTACCCCAATTTAGATTCTTGGGAAAATGCTTTTGATTCTTGGATCGTGAAATTAGGTTTCAGTATGTGTGTGTGTGGGTTTTTGTGTGAAGTGGAATTGGGATTATTAATTAGAGCGTTTAATATATTAGAATAAATAATGGTCAAATTACACGTCAGATTTGAACCGGTAACAATAGTTTGCAAAACTAGTGGTATCCAATATAACTGGTTACGTGAAGTATAGTAACTTAGATGACAGAAGATAAACATTAGTGACTTAGGACAATTTTTTTTGAAATTTTAGCAACTTTTTTGTATATTAACCCGAGTAAAATACACCAATCGTCCCTATGGTTTGGACAGGTTCTGTGGCTAGTCCAAAATCGCGAAAATTCACTTGGCGAGTTCTAAATTTCTAGAATATTACGCGTCCGGTCCACTAATGACGTTAGGTTTCCTCGTTATCTCTCATGTCACGTGCAAATTACACGAGGGTAGCTTTGTCTTTTTAATTTTTGTCCTTTCCCTACTGCCCTCTAACTAGTTGTCATATCAATGTTCCCGCCCATTATGTCACCCCTTTTCAACACAACATCAAATAATTTTTTCACCAAAATCATCTCAAAACTTTTCTCAAATCACACACATAAACCTTAATATTTTTCCCCAAATTATTCTTATAAATCTTTTAATGATCGTGACACAATGGGTACTCTAAAATGGAAGATACAGGGTACAGACATTCAAAGCGGTGATGAAGATCTGTTTGTGTTTCCAACTGAGGATTATAATAACTTTTGTTTGTTGGTTTTATTTTGTTCCATTTGATGTAATTTGGTTGATATTTTAAAGATTATGTTCTAATTATTGTTTGACTTTCTCTGAGAATATCATCATGTTGTATTTACAATAAAGATTCACCATGGTATTAAGTACATGTTTTATCCAGAAGGGTAATGGGAGTAAGAAAAGAATTGTTAATATGGTATATATTGAAATCTTCTCGATTCACGAGTTAAATGATATGGTTAAGGATCTTGGTTGACAGATGGAAAGATAATGTAATATAACTCTTAAACCTGATATAAATCTAGATATAGGGTTGCATGCTTTATTTAGTGATGATGATGTACATTTTTAAGTTAGTTTATAGGTGACCATAAGGTCATTGAAGTTTATAGAATATCTTTGGTCGAATGTAAGAACTTATTTCAAGTCAAATCAAACAATTGGTGTTGTTATTGATGAAATAGATGAGGAAATGGCGTTAGTACTAGTAACCCTAATCGTATTGGTACTAGTAGTTCTAGAAGTATTGGTCCCAAGAAGCTACTCTTGGAAATGTTTAACCCTCAAGAGCCGAAGTTGAGAGGAAATTAGTAGGTTTACCGATTTACCTACTCAAGAGCCTGGTTAATTGAATTACCTACTCAAGAGTCTAGGTTTACTAAGTTACCTACTCAAGAGTCTTCTTTTCCAATCGTTAGATGCGAACTAGATAATATTGATGAGGTATTTGGTAGTATTAACTTAAATTTTTCTATAAATGTTAGTCAAAAACAAGAAGTTGAAGATTCTTTGAGGGTAGTGGATTATGAACTAAATGATATGGATGTGTATGTTAATGTGAGGGTACATGAGAACGAACAAGAAGTTGAAAATGTGGAGGATAATAAGAGGGTACATGAAAGTGAACAAGAATTTGATAATGTGGATGATAATGTGAGTGTACATGAAAATGAAGAAGTAGTGTCTCCTATGGTACTTGATGATCATGCTAGTATAGAAGAAACTAATGATTAAGTGAATGATAGTGTAGGTGTTGATTCTATGGGTTTAGAGGATAGTTATGATGATGTCTTTTCAAGTGATAGGGTTGGTGATGAGAGTTATGTTTACGAGGGAGATACTGAGGAAGAAAATGATGTTTTTACTGATAAGAGTTACATTGTACATGAACTTGATGTTGATGTACGTTTTTTTTGTTGAATGCACAAGAGAATGAAACATAGGATGATTTTCTAGGTTTAAATAATCATACTCCTAATTCCTTGTTTGATGAGAATCTGTTAGTTGTTATTTATAATGATGATTTTAACGGTGATATTGGAGAGGACGATGGTAGAGATAGTGTTTTATAAATAAAACCAAGGCAACTAAGAAAGGCAAAAGACAAAGAAGAGGTTGCAATCAAAAAGTATGGTTTTTATGTAGGACAGTGCTTTGGTTCAAGTAAGCAGATAAAAGATAGAGTTTACATGCATTCCATAGAAACTAGAAGGAAACTAAAATTAGTAAGGAATGACAAAACTAGATAGGGCCAAATGTGTTGGGTTTATCCCTGTTTTTTTACCTTAATGATAATGGGCCTTTCAAAGATGGGCCTTCTAAGGAATGTGCAAGTCCATCTAGTGGTCCAAGAACTAGGTCTAGGTCAAAAGGGTTGTTGAGCACATAGACAAAGGAAAGGAACCGATGATGAGGAAATTAAGGAGTGTCCGTGGGAACTTTATTGCACTAAAACATAGATAAAGAATCTTGAGTATGCAAGACTCATATAAGTGAGCATTTATGTTTATAGTCAAGGACATTAAAGCTTGCAACTACAAGTTTCTATCAATCCATATCCTGGATCAAGTAACTGTAGATCCAACTATTCCTACAAAAAGTAGTTCAAGATGCACTTCAGAAGAAAGAGGAATTAAACGTTTCTCACATTAAGGGATTAAGAGTAAAGGCAAGAGTTGTCCAGCTGATAAGGGGTTATTAAAATGGTCAATATTCTTTGTTAAGAGATTATATTCTAGAGTTGACAAACCAAAAACATGGAACCATGGTCAAATGTTAAGTAGAAATGCTTGATGATCATAATGCTCTTACTAGAGTCTTCAGAAAAATATATGTGTGTCTTGGTGCATTTTAGCAAGGATTCAAAGCTAAGGGAACTGTTGGGGTTGGATGGAACTTTTATAAGTGGGTCATTCTCTAGGCAAGTGTTAACAATTGTTGTTATTAATGCTAACAATGACATCTATCCTGTTGTTTATGCCATTGCCGAAGCTGAATGCAATGATTCTTGGGTTTCGTTTTTGAACATGTTAGGGGTTGACTTTGATCTATACATAAAATCTAATTTTTACTTTCATATCAGATAGACAAAAGATACAATATAAACATTTTTTTTTATAGTTTTGACTATATTAACAGTCTTTTAATTTTTCCAATTTTTTGTAGGTTAAGGGGTATCATTCAAAAGCAACGGCTTAGCTCGGGTTGGCAACCCGGGCTCCTTCCGAGCTTGGGGAGGTTTTACCCAGGGTTCGAGTCTCGCAAGAGACCAAAATCCAGGTTTTCTTCTAGTGCGAAGCCGTGAGTTGTAGGGGTTTTCCTTCGCGGGTCTCTCCTAGTGGTTCGGGTCTTGGGCCTGCCCGTTTGGATGGTTTAACTCGTGGTTCGGATATCAAGTGTGGTCTGTTCTAAAAAAGTATCATTCAAGCATTAGTTGAAGTGTTCCCAGTGCGTAACATAGATATTGCTTAAAGAATATCCATGAAAACATGTAGAAACAACGGAATGGAGTTGCTTACAAGCAACTCGTGAAATGTGCTACAACTACAACAGTTAAGTGGATTTGAATTTGCGGTGAAAGAACTTTCGAATTATCTCCTTTCGCACACGCGCTATTAACACATATTATGTCGAACATTGGTCTAGAGCACACTTTTCGTAACTTGTTATTGCTTATGTCAATTATTAATCAAGATGCATACAATTAATTCCTTAGGACAATTTATTATTTTTGTTTGTAGCAAGAGCTCATTCGGATGTTTTGCAAAATAATATGTGAAGTGATGAATGGTAAGATTGTCCAAGGTAGGGATAAACTACTTTAGAGTTCATTAGCGAGTCTTACATGAAAAAATTGTGAATGTTGTACAAGCCATTGATAAATGTATTGGTCCTCTTACCCCTACTACAACTAGTATTATGACAAAATCAAACAAGATGCTAGTAATTATACTACTCAGTGGAAAGGAGAAAACAAGTATTAGTGTAATGTGCCATGGGGGGATCAATGTGTAGTTAATTTTGTTAGGAGAACATGTACTTGAAGGAGATGGAAGATTACAGGAATTCCTTGTAAGCATGCAGTTGTTGCAAACTAGAATATGGTTATCAATGGCCAACCTATTGAAATACCAGAAGCACCGACTTATAAGTGTTATTGGTTACAAACATGGAAACAAGTTTACAATTTTAAGATACAACCAATTAGTGGTAAGACCTTTTGGAAGAAAACTACATGTCTTACAATACTAACTCCTCCACATCATCACCCTTTAGTAGGTAGGTCTAGGAAGAAGAGAGTCAGATTAGAAATGGAGGACACACCATGCGTTAAGGATGAGAAGTTGAGTAGGAAATGGGAAAGTGTTAGATGTTCTGCTTGTGGACACGTGGGTCATAATAAGCTATCATGTAAGGGTCAAGGTGGTGAATCATCTTCTAGTTCTAAAAAGTAAAGTAAAAAAGAGTAAGGTTTGGATGATGAAATTCAAAGTTCATAAGTTGAAAGTCAAAGTGTTTGCATACTATAATGTAAGAAACTATATACTCTTACTATTTTATAGCTTTTCAATTCTTGTTACAAATTTTTATGAATGTTCAGAATGCAGTTGGAAGTCAAAGTGGTGGAAATAAAAGTCATAATATTACAAGTCAAAGTGGTCAAATTTATGTGTTGGTGGTGCAACCCACATTGAAGCTGGTGCAAGACAAAGTGATGATGGGAGGATCAATCCAAAGCAAAGTGAAGGTGGTGCATCTGCAAGTAAAAGTGTCAATGTTGGTGGAAGTCAAACTGGTCCACCTAAATGGAGCAGAAGTGTAATAAGGAATGAATGAAGTGCTGGTAGAAGTCAAGTGTCTGGTTCACTAAAGAAGTCTAATGCTCCTTGCTAACCCAAATGGAGCAAATCTATAACCAAGAGTAAAAGAGTTGGAGTTGGTTCACCAAAACAACCTTAGGTGGGATAGTTTGGTGTTTTAAACTTATATGGAATAATTGAACATGTTTAAGACTTATTTATGTTTGTATGTGGATATTAAACTTTGGTAACTATGATAGGCAATTGCAATTTTCAAGTCATTGCAACCTTTTGCAATGAAAATATTCAATTAAAGGCTTTTATCAGCTTAAGTGTACAGGTGTAGCCCATTTTATTTGTTCCAGTTACTTCCATCTGCTTTGTGTGTATGCAAAAATAAAACTTCTTATCAGTTTAGTATGCAAAAAGGTAAAAGTAAACCCACTGACCAAATGGTCACCTACAACTTTTTAACCAAAAAAAAGTCAACAAGCCAAAAAAAATTCATTAAGTTGGCTTTAAAAAAAATTGTTTATAAGTTTTGTATGTCAAAAAAAGTGAAACTTAACCTCGACCAAGTGGTCAACTACTAGTTTTACCTAAAACAAAGTCAACAAACTAAAATTTTCCATCAACAAAAAAAAGCGACAATCAAAATTGAGGAAATAGTAGCATTAAACTAATATTTTATTACCACAAAAATTACACGTTCATCAACTACATCTTTGACCCAAAAAAATTCAAACCCCATCACCTAATGACTTCCCCATCGATAACTTTTCTTCGCTTTACTTAAAAAAAATACATGAAATTGCAAAAAAAAAAAGAAAAAAAAAAACTAAAAAAAAATATAAAAACAAACTTAAGATCAAGTATTTCTTCATGTTAACAACTTCAAGTCTTGTTTCCTCTAAAGTAGCTTCCATATTATTCCTTGCCTTTAGTAGACCAGAAATGATATCAACTAATCTTGCACAAATTAGCGGATTGTTGCCAGTCGACAAACTCACAATTAGATCCCTATAAACAAAATTAAAAAGTATTAATATTCTAGTGTGTTGACAAAGTAAAGTACAAATTAAAAATCTAATACCGGATCTGGACAAACATATAACCTACGTCCAAAATTTCTGTTTGTCCACGATGTGCGAATTACAACTTGTTTTCCACACCAACACGCCATCATTTTTTTGTGTTCTTAAATTTTGGGGAAGAAAAAAAAAGGTGAAGAGATGGAAAAAGTGAGTGGGTAAAACGTGTGGAGTACTCAAGATTTTAATCAGGATATGTAAAAATTAAGTACACGCATGAGCAAGTACAATAACATCACTAAACAAAGGAGATTGAAAAGGATAAATAAAATGTGGTTGGACAAAGCTACCCTCATGTGATTTGTACCTGACATGAGAGATACCAAGGAAACCTAACGTCATTAGCAAATTTGGAGCAGACGCGTAATATTTTGGAGATTTGAGACACGCCACACTACTACAAAAAAGGCCCTTTACCCAAAAAATACAAAGCTACCCTCGTGTGATTTGCACGTGACATGAGAGATAACAAGGAAACCCAATGTCATTAGCAAATTTAGACCAGACGCGTAATATTCTGGAGATTTGAGACACACCCAGTGAATTTTCTCGATTTTGGACAAAACACGAAATCTAGTCAAACCACATGAATGAATGGTGTATTTTACTCTAAGTTAAAGGAACAAAAAGATGAAAAAGAAAAGACTAATGGCACCAAAATGTACCATAGTCGTCACTTGTTCCTTCTATATGTATTGAACAATTTTTTTTTTGCAATTATGTGTTATAAACTCGATTTTGTGGGCTCTTTGATGTATTAAATGACCATTTTACCCTTGCCTGGGAGGGGCAAAATGGTCATTTAATACATCAAAAAGCTCGCAAAATCGAGTTTAATACACATAATTGCAAAAAAATAATGTTTGATATATTTAAAATAAAATCATGACAACTATGATACATTTTGGTGCTATTAGCGAAAAAAAAAGAAAAAAAAATCGTGAGAAGGCGAATGGTTGAAACTTTGATTTCTACGTGTTTAGAGTTATTATAATAAAGTCAAAACAAAGGATAATGGTTAGTGGTTCCCGTTGAATAATTCAACTTTTGGAGTCGTAAAATTTTTACATATAGATATGACAGAATTTGAGGTAGTCGAAGTGGGCCATATCACATCAGCTGAAGTTATTGAGCTGGTGGAATTAAAACGTGAGTTGGAAGGTTTAGAGTTAAAGAAGGAAGTCGACAAATGGGAATGGAAAGGTAGGAACAAAAAATCCTTTAGTGTTAAAGGTGTGAAAGAGTTAATCCAAAGTCATCACGACTATAGTAATAGGTTCGTTTTCAAGTGGTCAAAATGGATTCTGAAAAAATGCAATATATTAATGTGGCGCTTAGGGATGGATAGAATCCCCACTAGTACGGCCCTTAGAGTCAGAAATTGCTTTTTCGGATCCATGATGTGTGAGTTATGTGGCCAAGCGGGTGAGTCTGCCGATCATCCTGCTTTTGGTATTAAGTGTCCACGGAGATTTGGTATAGAATTGGTAAATGGATCAATTCCCCCTTACATGTTCTCAATTCTGGATTTGTTCGATACGCATAGGTGGGGAATTATGGACAAGAAGAAAAGGAAAATTATTAAAGGGGTCATCTTTATCACGTGTTGGTCTATTTGGAAAGCTAGGAATTCGAAGAAGTTCGATAACAAACCCATTCATGTTAATATTATTATTTTAGCTATTATGGGTTTCGGTTTCTTGTGTTATAAAAACCGATGGGGGAATTCTAGTCTTAGATGGGATAAGTGGTGTAAGTTCGAAGTGATGTAATTGTTTTGTGTTTCGTGTTGCCCCTTCGCTAGTTGGCGTTGGTTGGGTTGGCCGGTGTGAATAATAGTTAACTTTAAAAAAAAAAGATATGACAGAATCATAGATGGATAAATTCAATGTGATTTTAGTTTTGATATTAGGTTTAACCTAATATTGGCCTGTTTACCCAAACAAACAGAAAGTTTTGTGCTCTTCGGGCACTAAAAGAAGAAAAATATACTTGGTATTTGAGAAAAATAATAGGAATTTTAAAAGCTAATACTTGTTATAATTTGCTTTTGTTGATAACGAATAATTTTTTTTGCTTTTGCGAGTATTTTTCTTTCAAATTCATCTTTTTGGAGTATTATGTGATATTTTTCTTTCAAAATCAAATGCCCATTAGGGTCTTGGCAATCGTCTCGGCATGGCATTCGGTTTGATGATTCCGATCGGCATGAGTAATGCCTTGGAATCAACATGAGGCGGCATGGCAAGTGCATAATCGGCAAAGATTGCCGAATCTATATGGGCACAAAAATAGCGTTAGGTGCATTGAAAACTCAAAATGTACCGTTAGGTGCATTAAAAAAATCCTTTTTTTTCTCCCTATTTAAACACAATTACATCTCTATTTTTTCTCAAACAATATCATTTCTATTTCACAAACAAAATGTATTCATCTTCATCTTCATCTTTATCTTCATCTTCTTCATCCGAGGACGAGTTAGATTTTTATCCGACTCTTCCGAGGACATATTTTCCACCGGTTCTACCATAGAAACCTATTTAGCGCGCGATAGCATTGAAGACACATCTAGCTCTACAGAAGACATGTTACCCGTTATCGTGAAAAAGCTCTAGAAACTCTAATGAATGACTATTTCGTAGAAGAAAACCCAAAGTTTCCTCCGATGTTTTTCGTGAAAGATTTCGTATGAATCAAAGCTTGTTTCTAAAAATTGTTGGTGATATTGAGCGAATTTGAATGGTTTCAAGAGGCGTGAGACGCTAGGGGAAAAAAAGTTTCACGGCGTTGCAAAATGTACATCGGCTATTCGTCAACTCGAACGGTGGACCTCCGGATAGATCGATGACTACTTAAACATGGCACGAAGAACATCAGTTATTTTATATAAATCGGTATTTTTATTTTATATAATTCGTGTTTTTTTATATATATAATTCGTATTTATTATTTTATATAATTCGGTATTTTTAATTATTTATAATTTCAGATACTTTGTAGGTGAATGCCTTGATCATTTTGTGAAGCGGTAATCCAATTATATAGGCAAGAGTTCCTCGTGGGTCGACAACCCACGACGTTGCACGCTTATTCGAGGCACATGAAGAGCAACATCACATTCTGGAATGCTTGGTAACATTAATTGTACACATTTCGTTTGGCGAAATTGTCCTAGGCATTGAGAGGGCAATATAAAGAGGTGATCACCAATACCGACTATTATGCTTGAAGCCGTTGCTTCAAATGATATGTGGTTTTGGCATTCGCTTTTTGGTCCTCCCGGTGCAAATAACGACATCAATGTTTTGAATCAATCACCGTTGTATCTTACTCATCGAAATGGAACGGCGCCCAATAGTTCATTTACTCTAAATGAACGGCTTTACAAACGTGGATATTATCTTACCGATGGAATCTATCCTACGTATTCAACGTTTGTTAAAGCATATCCTTATATAACTGACCCGAAAGAAAAGAGATTCAAGAAGCTACAAGAGTCTACACGAAAGGATGTCGAAAGAGCTTTTGGTCGTCTTAAAGCAAAATGGATTATTCTCAGAAATCTTCTGCGGGCTATGTCCGTCGAAAAGATTCAAAAATCGTTCATACGTGTGTTATATTACAAAATATGATTTTAAAAGACGACGGGTGACAATATCACGGTTCATATAATGGATCCGTCGGTCACGCCAGCTTTATGACCGAATGTACTACCGGAGTTACAAGATGAAAATATCCATCACCGTCTCCGTTATGATCTTACAGTATGTGGACACTCAAGACTTACCATACCTTGATAACTAGTGTTTTTTTTTAATAAGTACTATGTAATTTTCTTTTAAGTATTAATAAAATATTATGTTTTATTAAATTATTTAATATAATTATAAAAATATATATATATATATATATATATATATATATATATATATATATATATATATATATATATATAGATGAGTTAGGCATGGTTGCCACTAAAATATATTGTTATGTATGAGATTGGTATGAGATGAGATGGAAGGATATTATTGGTGAGTGATTAAGCATGAAAAATTGGCTTAGACATGGTTGCCACCACCCTTACGTTGAATCACTTTACACTTTATGGCATTGAAAGCGTTGTAAAATAAAGTGTAATCATATGAACTATAATATCTTATTCATCTTATATTTTATACGCCGGACTAAGCGAGTGTAGAAACCCGCGATGCAATGGGAAGCTTCAAAGGACTTACTTGTAACGACACTTAAACCTTAGGGACTATTTTGCCAAATTGCTATAGATAGCAATTAATGCTGAGGGCTTACTTTGCAACGACACTTAAACGTCGAGGATTGTTTTGCCAAGTTGTGAAACTTTGCATTTAATGTTTGGTTAGGACTTACCTTTGCAACGCCGCTAAACCTTAGGGACTATTTTTGCAAGATTGCTATAGATAGCAATTAATGATGCGGGACTTATTTTGCAGCGCCACTTGAACCTCATGGACTATTTTTGCCAAGTTAGGAAAGTTTGCAATTAATGTTTGCATTGCAAAACTTAAGGTCCTGCCTTTTAGTACATATACTAATTATATCTCCAATTTGATTAATCAAAGTTCATGTAGAGGTGCATTAAAATGGACTACTAAAATTATAGACAAGTACATCTACACATATTTGCGATTCCACGACAACTCAAAATGCGTAACACCATAAATTACAACTAGGCGAGTACCGCGCTTAGCGTATCAAACAATTAACGATATCGATATTGTGATAAGTGTTTCAGATAACCTTCAAAATAAAGCGTAAAAGATCAAAATGTAATTGCAAACGGTTTGTAACATGTGATAATTCAACTCCAAAGAAAATTTTAACATATATCAAATGACATATAAAATATTTAGTAGATTACATCAATTATGAGATACTAACTAACAATGCACGTTACTGTCACGTAAAACTTCTTGGTAGACGAAATGTAGAAGAAGAAAAACAAATAAAGCTTTTTCCATTGTGAAATGCGCAAAATATTAAGCACTAAAGCCCTGGTATTTATAAGGCTTAATTTTTATTTCATTAAAAGAAAAAACCAGTTACCAATCACACATTTAATGTCTTTAAACCCGACCAAGATATTTTTGTTGAGTCATCAACCATTTCCACAATCCGATTTTATTGACTCGATCAAAAGTATTCAATGTGTAACCGAAGAACCAAATCGTTTCCATAATTATTACTATTTTTAAATGTACAGCCTAGCACATGTAATTCCCCCACCTAGCTAATTTTTAATGGTTTTCTTATTTCAGATTTTCAATATTTTCAACTTTTTCACACATTAATCGTTTCCTTATTTCAGATTTTCAACATTTCAACTCACATAGCCGAGTACCGGCTCCTAGCGGCAGCGACGTCTAATTTTCGACAAGTTTCAATATTGATGGTTCTAGCTGATTTGTCGAAGTTCAAGTCTGGCTTAGAAAATTATAAGATTGATTTGTTTTATATATAATGTTAGAAAGTTAGTTGATGTTTTTTAAAAAAATAAAAGTATTTAGTTATTTACTACATTTTCGTGTCAGTTACACATTTTCTAATCTTCATTTAGCTTTTGAGTTGTTTATAAATGTCGTATTGGTTATTCTCGTGTGCTAAACCTAAACTTTCACAAAAAGATAAACGGTCATGGCGATGATAAAACAAATGATCATTGGTAAACCCTCTGTACTTACATATTACATCAAAATATGAAATATTTTCCTTAGAGAACTGATTAAATGAAATAATATCAATTTGATTACCATATTTTTGTGAATTCAAGGAAGACAAACCCAAATTGATGAAAGATTTAATCTTATCACTTGAGAATAACATTAATTAGTTGGTTGTGATTTTAATAGCATGAATTTATAGTTGTAATTAGAGGTACCATTTAATAGTGACTATTTTTTCATTCTATCGCCATTTTTAAATATTATATTGGGATTAAGTCGTAGGGTAGCAATGTACTTTTCAATGTGTCTCATTTTGGCACGTGTACATTTTTAAGTTGTAGAACATCAATATACTTTTCATAAGTGTCTGTTTTAGTACTTGTATTTTTTAGCTTTATTTAATTTGTAGAATAACAATGTACTTTCTATAAGTGTTTCAATTTGGTACGTCATCCACGTACTAAATTGGAAAACGTATGGAAAGTACATTGATATTCTACAACTTTTACAACTTAAAAAAAAATACACGTATTAAAATGACATACTTTGAAAAATACATTGCTATTCTACGATTTAATCCCTATTATATTTGGTCTTCCATTTTTGTTAATATTATATTTGGTCTTAGATTTTTCTTGTAATTGTTCGAATCATACAACTACGTGCTTGGATATCTCTTTTGAAAAGTAGTACAATAGGACTTGTCTCTTTGAAAAAGCAAGTAGAATAGGACTTGTACCTTCTTTTTGAAAAATACAATGAATACTTACGACTCCATTATTATAGTCTTGGTAGTCAAATCTTTTAAAATCTCAAATAGCTTTCAAAAGTGTAATTTTTCAAAGCTTAAAAACTCAAAAGTTTTCAATTTAAAATTTTAAAACTTCTAATAATCAAAACTTTCATAATAATAAGCTTTCAAAGCCTAAAAAACTTTAAAGAAAAAATAATAAAAATGAAATACTAAGCATTTAAAAAACAAAGCTTACAAAACTAAATTTAAAACTAAGAATCAGATTTGCGAGAAAAGATTAAAAAATCAGATCGAATAATAAGGACCAAACAAATCAGATGTATACAAACTTTTACAAATCTAGGTTTTTATAAAGAAAAAAACTCAAAATAAATGAGATTTGTAAAAATTCCAGATTTACAAAAAAAATCTCAAGAAAGTAAATATTAAAAAACACAAAAGAGGAAAAAAAAATATAAAACACAAATTGTCAGCTTTATAAATAAAGGTTAAAAAATAGATTTATAAAAAACTCAAATTATCAATAAAACCTCATATTGATAAAAAATAGATGTATAAAAATCTCAAAAAAGCAGTCTATGCAAAAAAAAAAAAAAAAAAAAAAAAAATCAAATATATTTTTATCACATCATATAGATCCCGTTAAAAATAAATAAATAAATAAAAACAAAAAAATTACGGCGGGGGCATGAACTATTTCCGACTAACATCAACGGTGCCGACGGTGTAGGCAAGCGGCGCTGTAAAAAAATACCTCCTTCGGTGATCGTGGTACTGTGGTGGTGGGGCTTACTGTGGAGAAGTGGGTTTCGGTGGTGAGGTTCTTATGGTGGTGAGGTGTGGTTGTAGAGTGGCGGTGGTATAGTGGTCCGGTGGTGGAGGGATTTTGTGGTGGTGAGGATGGTGGTTGATGAGTGCATTTTGTATGTGTTTTGAGTGAGTTGTGATAAGAGAGTATTAGGTAAGCCTTTACATATCTCTCTCTCTCTCATTTGACCCTTTTCAAACAATTCAACTTTTTCATTTTTCCACTTTTCTACTTTAACTGTTTTTCCATTTTATGTAGTATAGATATGCATTTATATAAATTTATTATGTTGACCCAAACAAACGGAAACTCTTGTCGGGCACGAAATACAAGTCCACTCTTTGATAAAGTCAATTTAATTGTGCCCGAAGAAAAAGAAAATGTTATCAATAAAATCAACACTGTAATTCATTAACATTATCCCGAACTTTGCAGCCATATTACGAATCGTTTCATGCCTTGTGAACCACTTCGCGCCCATTAGAAATGTATTAATGGGTCATTCATCCTTTGTCAATTGTCATATAAGAGATTCTAACTTCATGTTAAAAATTATACTTCATGCCATTGGTCATGTTATTTTCTTACAGTGAGCCAATTAAGTAGCCAACATGTTGTTTTTTTTTCCAGAAGCCAAAGAGAAACAGATATATACATGCACCAAACTTCAATAGAATTGACGAAACCCATGATAACTTCTTGTATAAGAGTTATAAATTGGTATAGAGAGTGAGGAGTTGTGAATAACATTATGGATCAAATTGTACATGAGCAAATGCGTAGAAGGACGGTGATAGACTCGATGATCGGACATCACGGGCTGAAGACGGCAATTAGGGTTTTCTTAACTGTTATTTTCAATGTTTTTCAAACTTAAATTTACAGTTTACTAACAAAGGAAAATAAATACTATTATAAATTACTAGTAAATACTTTCAAAACACAAGGGTCTACTAAAAACTCCAAAGAAATATGGCGGTTTGGAAAGCGTGGACCACACCTTTATTATCCTTTTATTTAATGCATGGTCCCACTTCTATTTCCTTTCAAGTGACAAGAAGAAATTGAGAATCGGTATATAAATAGGAAACAAAAGGGACGAGGAGTGTGAATGTCATTGGATTACCCTTTTACATTAAACAGTTGAAAGTAGTAAAATATGTTACTTGTTATAAATTTAAGGTTTTTTAACTTGTGGCTTAGGCACAAGTTAAGCATATCAAAAGTATATTGGGACCTACTAAAAGTACAGGAATCACATAAAAGTACAAACATGTGTACTTTTACGTGTGTCCTAGTGTACTTTAGATTACTTTGGTGTGTTCAAAGGCACAAGTTAGAAAACCCAATTTGTAATCCGTCTTATTATGTTGACCCAAACAAACGGAAACTCTTGTCGGGTACGAAAATAATTTTTTGCTTTTCAAAAGTGATATGATTGGGAATATAAAGTTGATAAGCACATGAGGGAGAAAAAACTCATGATTCTGAACCTCATCTTCTTTAAATGTTTGCATCCAAAAAAAAACTAGCACTCACTATGTCATTATGTCAAAGCCAATAGAAAAGGTCAAAAAAAATAAAAACTAATCTAACGTGCGTTTGCATCCAAAGGGACCCAAAGTACCTTGATATCCAACAAAACAATCCAATTTCTCATGATTCTAAAAGGGACATAACATAACTATAAAGGAAGAACATTTTGGTGAACAAAAGTAGAAGCTAACAAGGATCTCTTATACATACCTTTCTTATGTTGTCACATCATAGATTTTTAGTCAAACCATATAATCCGCGATGCACACCGTACAAGCCAACGATGCACCCATTATTGGATACCCTCCTATGAGAGGGTGTGGATAACTTGTCACATGTAGTCCAAAGAATTGAGTGGTACAAGCGTGCCACTCGGAAGTCGAACCATGAAAAACTCTAAGGGGAGGGTGGTGATTGGGTAGGAATCGGGTACCTAACCCGATCGTAACGCCATCCCGAGTACATCGGGTAGCGCATTCGGTACCAAATCGGGTTCCAAGCCCGATCGGTGAAAGTGTTACTTTTCAAAATTTTCGAACGTTGGGACTAGCCGTTGGCTGGTTTAAACATTAAATTAAAAAAATATATATATATATCCCTTTAAAACCAAACATCACAAACTCATTTTTTCAAAAAAAAAAAAATACACACAACCTCTCAAAACACAAAACCATGGTATTTTTTATTTTAATATTGTATGTGATTTTTAAGTTGTAGTTTTTTAAGTATTATGCAATGTTTTTATTTTTAATGAAATGGTATGTTTTTATTTTAATATTGTATGTGATTTTATGTATTAAAAAAAAATCGGGTACTAGGGTACCACTCCCTCCAAATCGGGTAGTGTTAGGGTAGAATTGGATAGTTTTGAGTTGGAGGGTTTTTATTGGATAGAGGTGATGTGGCAATTTGGGTACTAGGGTACCACTCCCTCCCCCTAATGTTTCATTCCCATTGAAAGGATATAACGACTAGAAAAGTAAGGAGCAAACAGACAAGGAACGGAAAAACATAGATAAGACAACAATAGGGTAGGTTTTTCTTGACGCAAAAGTCAGATAAGAAAGCCTTGGTTATCATTAATTTCCATTATCACATGAACCACCCACAACATTTTTTCATTAACAAACAAACATGACCTCTGAGCCCATGGAGACGGAACTTGTGTTCACTCTACATAGGGGCTTAGACCTAAAAAATCTAAAGCACCAAAATACTCAAGAAAGTGAAGAAACCAAATGCGTGCTTGCTCGTTGAAGACTATCCGTAAAGTTCGAACCGGGACCGATGAAAAATGGTTCAAATCTGTTTGGGAATGTAGATTCAAGTTCGATTTCAAACACCGATCACGATGTCCTTTGTCCATAAGGTGTTGTCTTTGAGATTCAACATGAATCCTCATTGTCGACGTAAGTATGGGCAAAGTCGAAATTCCACTCAAGATTTACTCTCGGAAATGGCGAAGAGGTTAGCTACGCGGTTCATTTATCAAACGTGTTGGTTATGGGAGAAATTTTCATCTCTCACAAACGCAACATAATCCAACGGGTGATTGTGGATGGTACGCGAGTAACAAACCGTCCATCGCTTTGAAGTTCGGGGTCAAAGGAACTTCCTTTTCGTCGAGCAAGTTTTTCAACACCCTAGGCGGTGAACCTAATCGTTGTAGTGTAGTATTAGGGTAAGCCACGGAATTGATATCGTTCTCTAGGGAATAGGAATGCTAGTGAGAAGTTACTACGCTAAGGTTGGGGTTGAGGAAGATTATTTTTATCTTTTATGTTTTTTAGAAAAGGAAAAGTACGAATCTCGGGGTTTGGATTTGGGGGGTTGGTATTTCTACCGATTACTCTACTTTTATCTAATTATCTAAACTAAGGTGGTGGTAGTCTATGTCTAATTATTGTGTGCTCGTATGATAGTTTAAAGATGTGTTTACTTAGGTTTTACTACTCCTTAATTATCTCCTATTGGTGGTTGAATTGTCACGTCCTTATTCCTAATTGCGTTGTGTGTCTAGAGTTGTAGGGTATGCGTTTCTCCCAACTCTTTGAAGTTACCAAAGGGTCTCGTCTACAAAACCCACAAGGGATGATAAACTCTAACTCTAAGGCCTCTTTGGATAGTTTAGCTTACAACAACTCAAAGTGCTATAACCTAAGGTTCACAAAGATTAATCAAGCATTAAGTACACAACGAATGACCTATCGCATTACTAGATCATTAATCAACTAAGATAAGAAACAACCAATCAATATTCAATAATTAAGTTTCATATTCCTAAGCAAACACACAAGTAAATTAGCGGACATGGAGAACATGCAAGCATACACACAAATAATTGAAGACATAATTAAATTAATGAAGTAAACAACTTATCTTGGTGTAAGATAGGGTTTAGAACCCTAAAATACGACCTTGGTTCGGTTTAGGTTTTACTCAAAAGTTTACCCAAAAGACTACTCTAAAAGCGAAAAATTCGGATTCTATATATAAGATTACATGTGCGGCGTCACCTTATGATTTGTGGCGCCGTCGTGTCGCCGTCATTAGGGTTTCGTCTTGGCCAAGTTAATCTTGCGACGGCGTCACCTTATGCTTGTGACGCCGTCCTCTTTAGCTTCGGCGCCGTCTGGATTGAATCTAGGCCGTCGAGTTGCGACGACCTACTCTTTTAAAGCCCGACGCCGTCCTTCGAACTTAGCAATTTCTCTTACGAGTAGTCACAAATTCCTCCGACGGCGTCGCAGATTAAGCGATGGCGCCGTCCCTTGTAATTTAGCGACTTGAGTGTCTCGATTCTTGACTTTGGCCATTTTCTTCATATATCCGCGCTTTTCGTCCAAATAAGTGCCATTACTGAGTAGTTTGCCTTCAAGAGACCTAAAAGTGAAAAGGAACGATATTAAGCAATAACGGATACAAAAGTGATCAAATAAGGGCTTAAACGACCCTCAAAAGGTACATTTAAAACCTTATCAAATATCCCTACACTTGGTATTTGCTTGTCCTCAAGCAAATGTGCTTTTAGCCAATTAATTTATAAGTTAGATGTCATGAAGCATTGGTTTAAAACAGTCCACAACACATATAAGCCCCGCAAAAGTCATAACAAGCACGGAAATACATACTAGCACCTCACATGGGGTGTTTGGATACTCACATCTCTCGGGTGTATATGAAATATAACAAATTGGAAATGGAAGATAAACACTCATTAACCGGTCCTAGTACATAGATTACCATAGGCTTGAGAATAGATCAAACCTCCATCGCTTTGGCGTAAGCACCTAGGAAAGACTATCAAAGAGGTCTTTAAAGGGTTGTAACGTTAGGCTTACGGTAGGGAAACAAAGGGTTTGGTGGGATAGGCTATTTAGTGGTGGCAAGTCAAAAATCTCAATGTTACATGCATACGAAGAATGGCGTTGCTAAGCCAAGACTCGACACTCTAAACTCTAGATAACTGAAATAAACAAACATAAATTTAAAGATAGATGTAGGATGGTAGCCCGTATGTGTTTTTTTTTTTTTTTTTTTTTTTGAACACTCTATTTTTTTTTTTTTCTCTTTTTCTTTTTTTTTCGATTTTTTTCATACACTTTTACTCTACCATCCTCTACGATAACATCAAAATAATAGGGATTTATAGCACATCCCTACACTTGAGTTTTTATTACTCTAACACTAATATGACCCGAATTGAAAAGATCAAAATACTTGGGGTATGTTATTACGCAAATTAGGGAAATTAACGTTCCCTTTCAAACATTTTATAAACTTTAACTTTTTCCCATGAGTCCCAATCGTCCCAAAACTGTGTACAAAAGATATGACTCAACTTAGCAACTCATGCAAGCAACTAGATAATTGAACTAAGGGTTTTGGGTGATAACAATAATGCACTAAAAGTGAGTGCATACAAGGTAGGCTAAAGCGATTTGGGTGTACATTTGGGGGTGGAGTGTAAACAATGCTCTTCATTGATATTCCGGAAAACCGAAACATCACGAGAACCGCGAAAAGGATAGGCTCGAGGGTTTAACTAGGGTATCGTGTACTAAAGATGAGTACAACGCAAGGGTGTGGGGAATTACTCAACCGATGTGGAAGAAGTAATTATATTACGGGTATCAAACAAGGGTTATCCTAATGCCTCTTATCATTTAGTTATTCCTAACTACACAAGTGTAGTCTTACTAGCGATCTCGGGATGCATCACAAAACAAGTTCTAGAATCTAATATACTACCGGTTCACACTCTAAGCATTAAAGATGAATGCTTTAATTCCTACTAATCTAAGGCGATCCTCACATTTTGGTGGAATTTAAGTGGTAAAGGGTTTTGTGCTAGTCATATAACTTCCTATCCGTGAGACGCTTTTGTTAAGACTAATGGCCCACTCCTATATATTATGAAAAATTTTAAATTTGGTGCCAAAATTACCCTAACCGACATTTTCTCATGGTTTATTACGCAAATGCAATTGGACAAAGCAAATAATCAAGGATAAGCATAGTTTCAAAGTTCCGTTTTATTTTCCTCCCTACACTTAAACCGAACATTGTCCCCAATGTTCCCGAAAGTATCAAAGTTATGATAAAGAAGGTAGTCAAAACGAAGAAACTAATACTCCCCTGATTAGCTCGGTAGGATCCGTGTGTGAAGTAGTGGTTAAATCCTTTCCAAGAAGAATGTATGCGTGAAAAACTCCTTCCAACTTTATGTATCTTCTTCTTGATAAACAAAACCTGCACACTTGAAGAAAACAAACGAAACCTTCGCGTAAAATCGGCGGTAATAATATATAAGACTCGATTTAAACTAGGATATAATGCTTGTGGAATGGATGGTTACAGAATTTCTAAGAAAATTAAGACCTGGAAAATTCCAAAAATTTATAAGTAGCTCAGAAAACGAGAAAAAGTAATCTGATGTTTTTACTCCTTCCCGCGCGTCAGTTGCAATCTGACGCCGTCAGTTATCCCGACAAAAAGCGGTGCGATTTTCGGAAAAATTCGGAAAATTTACATCTTTAGAATCTGAAAAATTTCTGCAAAACATCCATTATGACTCGATACAAGCATTTGACTCGAACAAACATGCAAATATATCTTTTAATTAATTGTTATTCTCATGTTCACGTTTCTTATGAAAACGTGTGTAATCCTCCCTACACTTATCCTTTATGTAAAATACCTTTATATGCAATTAAGACGAGGTTAAAAACAAAATAAAGCATTTTTACAAATTTAAACATGAGATTAAACAATCAATAAAAGATATATGACACAAACAAACAAACAATTAAACATGGGTTGCCTCCCACGAAGCGCTTTTCTTTATTTAAGAGTCTTGTAGCTAGACTCGTAGTCGTGCTCCTACGTGACTTCATTACTGTCACCTTGACGGTCTCTAATGGGGGATTCCATGTTGTAGAAGTGCCCTATAATGCACTTCTCTAAGAGTTCATCCTCTCCCCAATCGGTCCTATATTCCGGTCCTAGGTTCAAGCAATTCTTATAGAATCCGAAAATCTTAGCCATAACATAATCTACACCTTTCTCCCTATCCTCATCATTCCTATAATAGACCGACAGTTTAAGTTCCTTTTCATCATTAGAGAGTGATGAAAACTTCTCAATCTTAAACGGCATTTGGTAAGCTATGTCATCGGTCTCATCCTTGAATCGCACTACTCCTAACGAGGGATTATAGGTCATCCTGGTGCTTTCTATGAAAGGTTTTCCTAGAATAACATGGGACAAGCTAGGGTCTATGGCCGTGCTAATATCATCCACAATTATGAAGTCCGTAGGAAACGTGAAACTACCTACATAAACGGGCAATCCCTTAATTCTTCCGAGAAAATTGCAACTAACATTAGGATCATTGGGGTCTTGCCTAGTTGGAATAGGCTTCTTCAATATCCAATTGTAGTAGGTGCTAGTCATTATGTTGATTGGGGACTTACGATCAATGTAGGCCTTTGCCACAAAAAGGTGTCCTATGCAACATGGTATGTTAAGATTCCAAGGGTTCCCAAACTTGATTCTAGGGCTTTTCCTAACATACATGTGACGGAGGTCACGCACTAAATGAGGGTGGCGGGATAGCTCTTCTTCCGTAGGAAACTTATTGAAATAGTCATTGTCTACTTCATTTGTTCCCTTGGTCGTTTCATTCGTCGGTGTTTCCTTAACCTCAAGTATCATCTCATGGCTTGCTTCGTCATTTGTTCTATTAGGTTTTACTAAAGCTATGGTATTGACGAATTGGACATGCTTAGCCAACTTACTTGGGTCCTTGATCTCTACACCGGAAGTTTCGGGGGTTGAGATAGAATTAACCTTCCTATCACTATTGGTTATGGCTTTCAAAAGGTTATCTATCTTCCTATCCATATCGGCTTGTTGTTGGTTGAAACGGTCCGAGAGCTTAGCTATTTGGGCTTCTTGGGATGCGACAAGTTGATGCAACATTCCTTCAATGTTTTGGCTAGGGCCATGAGATAAGGGTAATGAGAAATCATTAGAAGTGAATTCTTTGGTTTGTCCCCAATAGAAGTCGGGCTTGCCCTTCCATGCTTCTCGGGTGTCATTAAAAGTCCTAGGTCCGGGTGTTGCAGGAAATCTTCCTCCCGTTCCATTAACACGCGAGGATGCGTAGTCAACGGAAGCATGTTCGGGGGATCGGGTGTAAGTGCGCGTGTTATGAGGATCACTACACGGCTCACACGAGGAGGAAACTTTGTTCACATGGCGTGAAGACTTAGGATTTTCGTAAGAGCTCATAAGGAATTTTACTTGATCTTCAAGTTCAAGCATCCTACGGTCGGAAGGTTGTGAGTCAATTGGAGGCAAGGAGATTGCCTTAACGGTTTTGGGCAACTCACGGGGGTCATTCCAACTTTCGTTGTCATAGAGAGCAAGGTCCTCTATTATACCCCATGATTCTTCCGCGGTGAGATCACTAAGTTTTCCACCGGCCGCTTGGTCAATGGATCGCTTAGTGGGAAGTTGACATGATCATAAAAGATTTGGACTTGGAGCCAAAGATCAATGCCGTGATGAGGGACTTTATGGAGTAAGTCCTTGAATCGAGTCCATGCTTCGTAGAGAGATTCACCTTGACGTTGTTGGAACATCAAGATGTCATTCCTAAGTTTTGTGGTTCTCCCGGTGGGAAAAATTGAGCAAGGAAACGAGTGGTGAGATCATCCCAACTTGAGATGGAGCCGGGAAGTCGCTCAAGCCAATTACTAGCTTGGTCCCGTAGAGAGAATTGGAAGAGACGCAGACGCGTGGTCTCCCGAGTAGTAGCATCAAGGTCAATAGAATCGACAATTTTAAGGAAGTCCTTAAGATGCTGATTAGGATCTTCGGAACGAAGTCCATGGAATGCACATCCATTTTGCACCAACCGGATGGTGTCGGATCGCAGGGCCGTAATTTGGGCTTGGTCGGGAAGCTCAATGGTGTTCCTATAGCCTTGGTGGCTAGGTCTCGAGTATTCACCAAGAGTACGGTCTCTTGGCGGGACAATGATTTGAGGGGTTTTCACCTTCCATGATGAAAAGTGATGGGGTTACGAACAAAGGTCACGAAGAAGGGGATAGACTAAAAGAAAGCTAAAATGAGAAAAAGTTTACTTGATAGGAATCAAGCAAAGAAACCTAAACGAGGTGGACTACTAACTAGCTATTCTATTCCCGTGGCGCTAAAACTTGATACGCTTACACAGTAGTTCGGGGTCAAAGGAACTTCCTTTTCGTCGAGCAAGTTTTTCAACACCCTAGGCAATGAACCTAATCGTTGTAGTGTAGTATTAGGGTAAGCCACGGAATTGATATCGTTCTCTAGGGAATAGGAATGCTAGTGAGAAGTTACTACGCTAAGGTTGGGGTTGAGGAAGATTATTTTTATCTTTTATGTTTTTAGAAAAGGAAAAGTACGAATCTCGGGTTTGGATTTGGGGGGTTGGTATTTCTACCGATTACTCTACTTTTATCTAATTATCTAAACTAAGGTGGTGGTAGTCTATGTCTAATTATTGTGTGCTCGTATGATAGTTTAAAGATGTGTTTACTTAGGTTTTACTACTCCTTAATTATCTCCTATTGGTGGTTGAATTGTCACGTCCTTATTCCTAATTGCGTTGTGTGTCTAGAGTTGTAGGGTATGCGTTTCTCCCTAACTCTTTGAAGTTACCAAAGGGTCTCGTCTACAAAACCCACAAGGGATGATAAACTCTAACTCTAAGGCCTCTTTGGATAGTTTAGCTTACAACAACTCAAAGTGCTATAACCTAAGGTTCACAAAGATTAATCAAGCATTAAGTACACAACGAATGACCTATCGCATTACTAGATCATTAATCAACTAAGATAAGAAACAACCAATCAATATTCAATAATTAAGTTTCATATTCCTAAGCAAACACACAAGTAAATTAGCGGACATGGAGAACATGCAAGCATACACACAAATAATTGAAGACATAATTAAATTAATGAAGTAAACAACTTATCTTGGTGTAAGATAGGGTTTAGAACCCTAAAATACGACCTTGGTTCGGTTTAGGTTTTACTCCAAAAGTTTACCCAAAAGACTACTCTCTTAAATGCCGCGAAAAATTCGGATTCTATATATAAGATTACATGCTTGCGACGGCGTAAACCCACCTTATGATTTGTGACTTCCGTCGTGTCGCCAAGTCCTCATTAGGGTTTAGCCTTGGAGTGATTATAAAGATAAACCTTGTGTCAATAACTATGATTTGTTTTATTCGGCTGCGTACCAAGTTTATTGTCATTGTTATTGTTAACCCTAGAGGCTTAAAATGATCTCAAGGAGTCATATCAAACTCCACAATTGGTATCGAGCTTGGGGAGCTCGTTACCTAGGGATTCACAAGGTTTTATTGGTGAAGAATGGCGAAAAGAAGAAAAATTCGGTGAAAATTTTCGTATATGTTTCTGCAAAGACCTTGTTTTGTAACGATCATAACTTTTTCGTTAACTGTTGGATCGTGACGAAATTTTGATGGACGTTCTCTATATATTCATCTAACTTTCCACCGGAGGATTTATGATCCGAGCTTCTAGTAAAAGTTATTCATTGTCGAAGTTGGTGCTGAAGGGTTTTCGAAACCGGTTTAATAATTGAATTTTGGGTTTTCATGCATATTCAACTTCTTGAATTTGTGTTACTTGTTCTAATTCTTGATGGAGGTTGTTTATACATTGTGTGGTGTTTATGATTCGTGGTTAGAATCAGCACTCCTAGTGTTTCTACGAAACCACTTCTAGTGTTTTCTGAAACCACTGATAGTGTATTCTCGAAACCACTGATAGTGTATTCTTGAAACCACTGATAGTGTATTCTCGAAACCACTGATAGTGTATTCTCGAAACCACTGATAGTGTTTTCTCGAAACCACTTCTAGTGTTTTTCTGAAACCACTCATAGTGTTTTCTCGAAACCACTGCTAGTGTTATCTCAATTCCACTGCTGGTGTTTCTTGCGTTATTCGTTTATGCTAATGAGGATTTGGAATTGAGGGGTCGTACATGTTTTTGGTCGATATTTTGGTGACACACACATGGGATTTTGGTTCACACACAAGGAGTTTGGTTATTTGATCTTAAAGGTTTTAAAAGGCTCGTATTTGGTTTATTGGACTAGTTGATTCTGAAGACGGTTGAATATCACTAATTTGATGTTGTAGTTGAGTTTCACGAGGTTTGTGTTCTTATCATATCTCAAAGTGGGTGTTACACTTTGTAGATAACTTGTTCGTGCTTAAAGGATGTTGACGAAGACTTGCAAAATCTAGTTTTCATAGGTCAAGGGGTGGATGGATGAAGACCTAGTTAACTATCACTTAAAGGAGTTACATTGTAGTGCTCGATGTCTCATTGAAGATGAGGATTTTGTCAAGAGATTGCGGTCTACTTATATGGTGTTAGTATAAGTTTGGAGTCACGTGGATAAACAAGTCATAAGATACAAGTTTGGGTTATTTAACTTCTTCATCAAATTCATTATACTTGGTTTTCTTCACTAGTGATCATTACATAGAGCTTCTTGATTTGAAGGATAATTTTCATGCATCACTCGAGGGAAGTTTCTCTCGCTTATATTCTCTATTTGTTGATAACAAAAGGGAAGAAATATTAGAGTGCGATGGCATGGATTAAGGGGAAGACAAAGGAAGACAATATTTGTTTCATTTAGGGAGATGTTTACATCTCAACTTCTGCTACTTCGTCTAGGGAAGTTCGTACACGACTTTGTTTGTTTTGTCATCATCAAATAGGGGAAGATTGTTGGGTTTTAGGTTCCTTGGATTTGATGAGACAAAATAAATACAAGAATGAAACAAAGGGACTTAAAGTGACAAAGAAGAAATCTACAAAAAGATGGAAGGACTTGCTTGCAAAAGAAGATTTATTTATTAGTCCTTCGTAGTATCTTGTAAACCCTAATGCTCTACTATATAAAGAGACATGGGGTGTAGGTTTTTATAATTAAGTCTTCCATAATGTAGTCATTAAAGGTGTGTGTGTGTATCTAGGCGTCAAGTCCTCTAAGTGGACGCCTAGGATTTGTGTAGTTTAGCCTCAAGGATCTTTGATCCCTGTTACAAGTTTAGTGTAACCGTATTATTCCGATCAAATAATATTTGAGGCTTGGAGTGATTATAAAGATAAACCTTGTGTCAATAACTATGATTTGTTTTATTCATTGCGTACCAAGTTTATTGTCATTGTTATTGTTAACCCTAGAGGCTTAAAATGATCTCAAGGAGTCATATCAAACTCCACAATTAGGGTTTCGTCTTGGCCAAGTTAATCTTGCGACGGCGTTACCTTATGCTTGTGACGCCGTCCTCTTTAGCTTCGGCCGTCTGGATTGAATCTAGGCCGTCTAAGTTGCGACGGCCTACTCTTTTAAAGCCCCGACGTCCTTGAACTTAGCAATTTCTCTTACGGCGAGCACAAATTCCTTCGACGGCGCAGACAGCATGATGGCCGTCTCCTTGTAATTTAGCGACTTGAGTGTCTCGATTCTTGACTTTGGCCATTTTTTTATATATCCACGCTTTTTCGTCCAAATAAGTGCCATTACTAGTTTGCCTTCAAGAGACCTAAAAAGTGAAAAAGGAACGATATTAAGCAATAACGGATACAAAAGTGATCAAATAAGGGCTTAAACGACCCCTCAAAAAGGTACATTTTAAAACCTTATCAGTCCCTAAGTTGGTAAACAAATAACACACCAAGTCCAATAGTTAACGTGCCGTTAGTAAGACCAAAAAGTCAGACCACGTGGCAAAGATGGGAGGGTATTTTTGTCTTTCCATGTTCCAACGTTATTATACTATCATATTTAATAAAAAACCACCCCCACCACAGATTTCATCTTCTTCTTCCATTTAAGAACAAAAACCACCCCCACCTCAAATCAAATCCAAACGATGGTGAATTGTTTTTGTGGTAGAAGAACAAATATCGTCACATCGTGGACAAATGAAAACCTTGGCAGACGTTTTTATGGATGCCCAAATCATGTAAGTATTATCTTGTTTATTAGGGTTAAACTTTGAAATCATGAATATGTTATCTTTCTTGTTTATTAGGGTATAGTGGATTGGTTTGATCCCCCGATGTGCCATCGTGTTGTAAACATCATATCAGGACTATTGAGGGCAAGAAACAGGCAAGAAGCTCAATTGTTGTAAGCACAAAAGGGACGTGAAAGAATGAAGAAGTTGTTGGTTGTTTCATGGTTAATATTTTTATTGTATGAATTTTTCAAGATGTCCTGTTAGTTTAGTGGTTGTATTGCAGCGGTAGTTTTTGACATATATAGTAATGGGTTATTGTAATGTTTGACTTATATAGTCAATTTTGTATTACAATGTTAATTGAGTATGTATGAATGGTTGTTTTTGATCTTGAATGTTAATACTCTTTAGTCAATTTTGTATTACAATCTCAATTGAGTATGTATGTATTGTGGTTGTTTTTGAATGTCAAAACTGAGAGTTACTTGACCCATAACAAAACATAAGTCTCAGTTGCAGAATCTGGTCAAATTAAACTAGTGTCAAAAGTAACCATAAACATAAACCTAAACTGACCCATAACTAGTAAAAATTGACCCATTCCATAAACAATATCAAATTAACCATAAAACAAAACCATTCCATAAACAATATCTGGCCAAATGATCACACATGAACCAAATCAGTCACATAACATAGTATTGGTACACAAAAGGAAAATTCAGATGTAGTTCCAAAAGATCACACAGGATCAACATAGTGTTATTACTAATAAAAGTTAACTAAATGACATCATTTGGCTACACTTGGGCTGCATTTTCTTTCTTACCCCTACCAAGACCGAGTTTCTTTGGAGTCGGTTGACTTGTGACTTCACTTGGAGGAGTTGTAGAAGTTGCGATTTTCTTTGGAGCAACTTCACTTGTAGGAGTTGAAGAAGTAGATTGACTTGCGTTTTCCTACGGTCTTGCTCTTTCCACCAGTGTGCTCTGGATTTCTTGGCCCTTGCATGTTCTCTTGTTATGTCCTTTTGAGTTGCACAAAACACAAGTTACGCTTTTAGCTTTCTTGTGAGCTTACCATCCTTGACTATATCAACCATCTCGATTCTGCGACCTCTTCCTCTTCTTGTTTGGTCTTCCGTGTTAAGGATGATGCTTTGGTGGAATGATTGTGGTTGATGTAAAGCTACATTTAGGCCACATACTTGGACCATTTGTGGGCGAATCTTGTGTCCGTAAACTTCTTTCCATGTATCCAATCATGTGAGGATGCACCCAATCTTTCGGTCAACCAGGTTCATGTTGTTTGATGCCATATTCCAATTGATCACTGACATGCTTGCGGTATACCGATTATTTCCGATACCTACAAGTGCAACTCCTTTGTGACATATTAACCATATACTGATCATGCCTGTTAATACAAATAAGCCGTAAAAACGTTTATTTATATTTTACGATCTTCTAATGTTTTGTCGATAACAAACGTAAAATCATGTTAACGAAACAAATAAAATACGTAAATGGTTTGAACTAATAGTTTCTAACATATTCACACTTTCACATAAAACACTAAAACAAGTATAAGTGATTATATGATTTAGTAACACATATGTACAACAACTAGTGTTTACATATTTGGGTAAAATATACACATAACTAGTATGTAGTATATTGGGTAATATAAATGGGTAGAAACTTAAGTATCATAACCCATTGGGCAAATACATTGAATGTAGTTGGGTACAACCCAAAGCCCATGACCCATAACCCATTGCATGACATCATGCTTATATCATATATGGATAATATCCATAACCCATGGTATTGACCCATACCCAATGTCTAGATACATTGAACCCTTGGTGAACCCATAACCCATGACCCATGATCCATAACCAAAAATACTCATGGGCAAAGAGGAGCGTTCCACGGATCCCTAGCTTTGTGCTAGCCGGATCCCTTGTGGAAGGATCCGGGGAACAGTAGAAATTTTCTCTATAAATAGAGAGCCATATCTTCCTTTCTACTCACCACATCACACATACTTTATCCAAAGTATTATATCTCTCTAACCTCAGATCCAAGAGATCTATGTAGTTTTTCTTTTGTTTTTGTGTGATCTTCTAGGTTCCTCTTAAAGGCGAGATCACCACCACTTGAAGTCGAGCAAGCTCAAGTCCATGAGTTGCCATGCTTCGTCATCATCAAGACAACTGAGGTTCTCTTGTTGATAGTTCTTTCTTTCTCCATAGAGGGTGAAGGCATTAGTGAAGGATGCCGAAAGAGTCAAGACGAAAGCACTAGTGAAAGGTGCTAAACGTCCGCGTCAAAAGCATTAGTGAAGAATGTTAAAGGTGTCAAGACGAAGGCATTAGTGAAGGGTGCCAAGCGTTGTGTCAAAGGCATTAGTGAAGGATGCCTAAGAATCAAATCAAGTGGCATTAGTGAAGAATGCCTAGGTCGTATAATCGATGAGGTGCATCATTATACATATAAGTAGTTGTTATTTCCAAGGATGGTGATATCCTTGATGGTGTTGTAACAAGGAGTAGATCTCCTCGATATTAGGTGTTGTGTTGTGAAGGGTAGTAGTTCCTCCATAGTAATGGAACTAGGTGCTTAGCCTAGTACCTAATGAAGGGTAGGCGACATTGTGATAGGATTAGTTCTCCTTGGTGTGAAAGAACTCGGTGGTTAGCCTAGCACCGTATAAAGGGTAGGCGACGTTGTGTAGGTGTGGTTCACCTTGGTGTGAAAGAACTCGGTATTTAGCTTTGTACCGGAAAAAGGTGTAAGCGACGTTGTGAAGGCTTCTCCGCCATAAGAAGTTGGTGTAGTGTTTACGAACTCTCGAGTAGGTGACTCGGGGAGTGGAGTAGGGCAAGGAAGGTGTCCTTGTAGCCGAACCACTATAAATACTTGTGTCGTGGTGATGTGCTTCTTACTCTTTATCTTTCATTACACGTTTATATATCTATCTATCAATGTCCAACATAAACAACCAAATAGATTGACATAAGTCGATCTAAATATTTAAAAGAAGTTTTAAATTGGTAAAACTATTCAACCCCCTTCTAGTTTTCCACAATTGGTATCGAGCTTAGTTACCAAGTCTTTTAAAAGTATATTGTACTTTGAAAACTTGATACGTTCCGTATATGTTTGAAAACTACAAAGAGAATTTCTTAAAACAAAAGTCATGTTTTTAGAAATTATCGTTTTTAAATGTTGGATAGTGATAGATCATTCTAACATTTTCTTTTGAGAAATCTTCATACTAGAATTCTTCCAATGACTTCGTTCTATCAGAAGAAAAGAAGTCAACACCCAAAGAAGAATACAAAGTGACCACAACTTGCTTTTCCAAAATACGATTAAGTATTTTTAAAGCTTATGAAGTTTTCGTCCGGGGTTTCTAAAACCATACAAAGGGAATATGGCAAAGGTATGTTCTCTTAGTTACAATTAGTTGGTAAAAACGTGCTAATTTCTTGTGAATAAAATGGTGATATATGCTTATCTCTTATAATAAGCATAATATGAAAAGTACTTTGTTGATTTTTTTCTTTAAAGTTTTGTTGTTAGATATCTTGTTAATCAAGCTTGAATAAAGGTAAAATGGGTAATATAACTTCACTAAAAAGTCTACAAAGGTTAAACCTTTTCGGGTCAAAATATACAATTTTGTATTTTTGTGTCGAGATCCGCGGATCCTCGTTTACATCGGACGGATCCTCAAGCAAGGGATCCGTGGGATCCGTGGACGAAGACAGATTTTATGCAATTTCAAAAATTCATAACTAATTAACCGTAAGTCGTTAGAAGTCGTGCCACCTATCGTTTTAAAGGTATTTGAGTCTACTTTCATATAAAAATGATTTCATAAACTGATTCAAAACAATAATTTACAGAATCATTGATTTATAATAGAAAGTCATTTTTCGGTCATAACTTTTGTACAAACTTTTAATCTAATTGGAGACGGATGTTTTTGTCCTTGAATAACAATGTGTCCTCTTTTGAAATTAAAGTTTTGATCATATTTATAAAAGAAACTAATCAAGCTTGGTATACATGTTTATATTTAACACAAATCGATGAAAAGAACTTTCGTATGCTATGCTAAATGATAAATTGTCTTCCTTTCATTACTTGATTATTTGCTTATCTCAAATAGTTTTTGTGCTTGTTTGATTGAATAACATATGTGGTTTCCTTACCTTGCTATTCATTCTCTTGCTTGTCGATTTAGTAATTTTCTACTAATCAATGTGCTACTTGAAGGAGTGTTTGGGATAACATCTAGTTGTGTCAAAAATGTTAGTTTTATAATTTGAATAATGTTTAAAACATATAACACACCAAATGGCTTTTTGATTGAGTTTGTCATGTGTGAAACATAAATGTTTTATGTGCTTATATTATTTCTTGATTTCATATTTTCTTGTATCGTTTTCTAAAAACAACAAGAATGTACATCGAATCATAACCTACACTTGTGTTGATGATGTACTCTCGCGTTTTCCTTTTCATGATCGCTCTCCAAGCTTCATAGTAGGATTGACAACTTGATTATTTCATCCGATGTACTCAAGTAAATTATTTTGCAACATAAATATAATTGTTCATATCCGAAAGTCCAAACTCTAGCTTTCCAACAACATATGTTGAACTAGCTCATCCAACCATTTTTTTGTTCACCGTATGGACAACTTTTAATTATTTCTTTTACACCTTCGTCATCTTAGTTGTTTCAAGTATAATATTAATAAAAGAAGTAAAGTATCATCATTGTTACTCTTGATAGGCCATTGTAGGAATATAAATTTTCCTAACTTGAGAATGAATCTTGGAGAACTTATTGCACTATAAACTCAATTTGACCTAACGGTTGAATTGCTTCCTTGATGAAAGTTGGGTATGTGGAATCACCCGTAAAAATGGTCGTGTTTAGCCGTAATTGAGCACCGCTGGTAATAGTCTCATATTCATTCTCTCACTTGAGAAATCTATAATCCTATGTTTTCCTAAAGTAAGTTTACAATGGAAATACTTTGCGTTGTCTTAGGATTACTAATCAAACTAGCTGTAAAATTGATTTTTCTTTTAGTTAATCACAACCACTTTCCTCATCAAGCGATTATCTTGCCTTGATCGAGAAGAGCTACATGACTTCCCGGATGAAGTTCATTGTATGCTAATCACCATCCGTAATGACTATACATAGCTCATTGCTTCCATTGACCAAAACAACAACTCCGGATGAAGTATAGGATTTTCTTGAACTAGCACCTCACAACTCTATTGTCGTGAATACTATCAATTACTCTTTTCTTTCTTGACATATACCTTACACGCCATTGTTAATACAAATGATTTACTAATCTAGATCGTAAATATGTTTTGAGTTTCTTGAATAGTTCTTGTTAAGTTTGATAAACCTCTTTGCTATTTGTAAGCTCGATCTCATTTGATATATTAGTGTTAGAACCTCTTAAACTTGAAATATGATGCATTGTCAAAGTCATTGCATACCTTTTGTAAAGGTTACGCTTAGCGAGATAGACGGATCCCAAAATTTATGCTTGACGGATCCTTACTCTTAGGGAACCGTGGGATCCGCAAGCAGAAAATGCAATTGCTATAATTGTATTTCAATCATGTCCTTAGAACACCTCACACTAAGCTAAACATAGTGTCTTAAGGCAAATTAAGTCCTTATCAAGTTATGTTAGGAATTAGAAATTCCGGTATTAAAGAGTCGGTCACCTCAAGTATATGTAATCGTTAAGCTCGTAGTCGTAGTTATTTCAAGCTAAGTAGTATTTAGTTAAGTAACACCGTGGAGGACAGACGGGTCTTTACCCTTGTATGCACGATCCACGACCCGTTGTGTGGCGTTTATGTAAGACTATAAATACTCTCTACCTCCCAAGGTAGAGTTGGAGCTCATAATAATATCTTTCACTTTCTCTCACTAAGTTCCCTAAACCTCTAACTTTCTCTCTAGAATTCCACTTATCGCCCACTTTGTGTTATGGTTTGATGTGTAAGTGAAAACCAATATCTTACAATTGGTATCAAGAGCCATGGTTAGATCATATCTTGCACATCTTTGGATTTCTAGTGGTTTTAGGTGGTTTTGAGTTTGAAAAAGTTTAGTGGTTTGTGCATCATTTGGTTGATTTCTTGTGTTAAAGCTTGGATTTTGTTAGTACTTTTACGTTTAGAATCATCACAAGTGTTTAGGTTTTCATTTGGTAAGCTTGAATCATCTTGGTTGGGTTGTTTTGGATTGAAAAGTGATGTTTGTGAAGTTTTCTTGCTAGCGACTTGACCTACGGATTATTTTCTTTGTAGCGACTTGCTTTACATTTTGTAGCGAGTTGCGGTTTTGGAGCTAGCGACTTAGGCTTAGCGACTTACGGTACAAGTAGTGGACTCTCCACTACGGGTAGCGACTTAGTGTTAGCGACTTGGTGAGTAGCGAGTTGCTATTTAGCGACTTGATTCTTTAGCGACTTGAATCTTAGCGAATTCTTGCCAAAATTTTGCTAGCGACTTGAGGCTTAGCGAGTTACTATTTAGCGACTTGCCTTTGTTTAGCGACTTGGGACTTTAGCGACTTGGTGGTATAGCGAGCGACTTGCGACTTTTAGCGACTTGGTGATATAGCGAGTTGCTACTTAGCGACTTGGTGACTTAGCGACTTGGTTCAAGGGTTATAGCGACTTGGTTGATTTTACGAAGAAGAGGTTTGACCAAAGTTGACTTTTACGTCAAAACTTCAAGCGGCCATAACTTTTGATCCGTAACTCCGTTTTATTGAAATACTGTCAAAGCGACCGGAACAACTGAATATTGTGAGGTTTCACCACGATGTCGTGAAACAATTTTTCGAGGCCCAAATCCTCTCCGAAAGGAAGTTATTGAGCTTTTAAGTTTTAGACCTAAATTTCTCCATAAAATCGTGCAACAACCAACCCAAATCACAACCAAACAACATCTCGCTTATCCCACAAACAATCATAAGACCTAACACACAATTGTCTATCATTGTGTCGATCCATCGATCATCTTAACACATTCCATTGGTCATTGCTTAACGGTTTGGTCTTGATTTTAGTAAAATCCATGAAGATTCTATTTCTCGGTTTAAATCATAGACTTGTAAAATCCGTGCATTCTACCACATCATGTCTTACTCTCTTGACCCGGTGATTTCGAAGTGCTTAAATTGTATGATCTTGTGGACAATAATGTTAATGAATGCTACCTGAGCGATTAAAGATGTTTGAATTAAACAATGAGGATGTGAGATCTTCATGTTACGAGTACAATGAGAATGAATTGCACTTTCTGAATGCCATGCAAATGGAATGCGACATTGAGCCCTATCGACTACTTCATCGCACCTCATACATTTGTTATCCATAGGTGGGGATCGAACATGTAGTGCTCTTTTCGCGGGACTTACCTACATTGACAAGAAGCTTCTTTGTTGAACTTAGAACATTTAAAGCTGCAACTTACCAATGAAGAGGTTCAAAAGGATGGTTCGGTCTGACTCTTCAAGTAATCTACAAACAATTTCACCATTCATCGATGGGGAATATTGATGATTACGATCAACACTTATGGAATTTCCTTCAAAAACATCTTGGAATGGAAATTCGAGAATTCATTGAGACATTTATCCAACTCATGGATAATGTGAAAAGTACATTGAAGAATCGCACAAAAGAATGAAGCGTGAATGAGTGTCGGTGCGGTTGAAAGATTGTTGTGATAAGTTGGGTAATGTATACATTGAAGAATCGGGTGTTCTTGAATGCGAGAATGTCGGTGACAACAAAAATGATGAGTCGGATAATGCAAAATGGAATCTTCGTGCTCAAATTCACAAGAGAGAGGTGCACGAGACACAACTGTGCAAGTTAATGCAAAGGAATGCTCCATGGAAGCTTCGGATGTACCCAAGATAGAGATGCACCCGTCACGACTGTGCATGTCAATCTTGAGGTAAGTTGCATGGAAGTTTCTATTGTACCTAGTTGTGCATCTTCTACTCAAAATGATGATTATGAACTGCATGAGTCTGTTGCATTTGTGCACGATGATTCCGTTACCACCGAGCTTAACATATATAAGGATCAAGTTGCTATTTATGAGCAGTGCTAAGTTTGAGTTGACCACCCGTGAGCGAAATGGATGTCCAAATACGTACAATCATTAGAAAAAGTAATTTTAGAAGAAGTATTAAAACAAGAGTTAAACTCCTTACAAGAAAAGCTTTCTAAAGCGCTAAGCAAAAACACGAACTTCAAGAAAATGTTAAAATGCTTAAGCAAGAATTCAAGGCTAAGGAATCAAAACTTTTGAATGATTTTCCAATCTAAAAACTTTGAAAAACAAGCTTGAAAATAAGTTATGCGTACAAGGAATACCATTCTGATGCTCACATGATCACTAAGCATAGAGT
Source organism: Chrysanthemum lavandulifolium (assembly GCA_022545495.1). Lineage (NCBI taxonomy): Eukaryota > Viridiplantae > Streptophyta > Magnoliopsida > Asterales > Asteraceae > Chrysanthemum > Chrysanthemum lavandulifolium. The sequence goes on along the minus strand of CM040244.1, from coordinate 18,479,719 downwards.
CTTAAGCGATAAGCATAGCATTCCCTTGTTGAGGAACCAAATCCAGAGGTAATTAAAAGGCTAGAAATGCTCATAAGGTGCTTTATGATGGTAATGAAATCCTTAAGCCTAGGCGAAACCTAGTTGCGTTGAGTGCGAGGAAGATAAGAAATCGATGAAGTCACTAGGGAGAAAATGAATAAGAAGTTAGAAGATCACGAGTGTAAAAAGAATAACATAACGATCAAACCCCATAATTACACTAAAGAAAATTGGATCTCCTTGAACAAGTTTAAGTCTCGGACTCTATTAACCCCGAACAAGTGTTACGGAAAAGGATATGGAAATGCAAAAGCTGAAAATCTTGTTGAAAAGAATCCCCTTGTAGGAAGCGCCTAAAACAACTGTGTATCCTCCTAATACACCAATGCACTTAGTTCCTAGATCTATTGCCACTAAAAGCAAGACCTTAATCGGTCAATATGTTATCTTTCAACTATTTGTTGATTTTGAGAAAACTTGTAAGAAAAGGATCACACCTTTGGTATAATCGAAGGGAAAGGGTTTTGAGCAAACTAAAGAATGCTATTTAAGCGAGGTCATGCCTTTCTTTAAACAACTAAAAGATCAATTTGAGAGTCTTAAAAAGGGACACATTCGATATTAAAGAAATGGAAAAGGAATTTGATGCAATGATTGTTGAGGTTAGTGACTATGAGAGAATTAAAATATAGTGAGATTGAAAGGAAGAACTTGCATACATTTGAATGAGAATCGATTTACGAATGTATTGCTCAAGATGTGTTTTCAACGCTACAAATTGTTCCATTAATGCTTCTCAATTTCATGAATTATCTGTTGCTCGAAAGTCTCCCATGATCGTGTCATTGAGCTTGAAACAACAAATTCAAAATTGCATGAGAAAATAGAACAGGATGATCATGATAACTTGGTCAAACATTATTCTAAATTAGAAGTTGAACATCTTGCTTTGCAATTAAAACATCAACATCTCAAAGAAAATGTTAAAACCTCAAATATCAAGACATCCTCTCGATGCTCCCGAGTTTGATGCGGTTTTGAAATTAGCAAGCGTGATGAACAAATTCGAGCTCATTATAACACGATCAAAAGATTGAAAGCCCAAATTTCACAACCGAAAGGTGAAAAGAAGGATGTGTTGGTTCCCATATGCCTCCACCTTTAGATTCTCGAATTTCCAACTTCAAAACATAATTGATAACTTGCAAAGGAAAATGATTATTTTAAATTTGAAATTTCAAAGGTTAATGATCAAAACAAAGAGTTATGTGATTCATTTAAAGTTAATCATGATAAACAAATTGAAAAGATAACTTCTTTACTTAACGATATTGAGAATCAAGCGTGAGGTGAAAGGAAAGTTGCCAATCCCCAATTGCAAATACTCTATTCCTAAGGTTTACGCTTGTGATAAATATGCTATCGATATGTTATATATTCCCCGCCCATTAGGAATAATGAACTTGCACATAAAGCATATCTCTCATACCTTAAGGAAAGTTTGAAGGGTCTCGTGAGATTGTTGAAGATGAAAGATTAGAAAAACCTTTTGATAGTACTATAGCCTATGCCTGCATGGATGCCAAACGATCTCGGGAACTCTTAGAGTATGTAATTGTCACAAGTCCGAAATCTAGCAATAGGCGAGATAGAATAGTTGTGCCTTGTTCTATGCCTAAAGCCAAGCATGTGACCCTTGATATGCCTTGTTCCATGTCTAAATTCAAGCAAGCAACTTTGTGATGTGCCTCCTAGAATTTCGGATCCAGCACTTCTAGACCGGGAATGCGAGAAAGTAGTGAAGCCATGTAATGTTCCCATCGTTACTTCTACGGATGTTAAGATTGACACTAAAGTTTGCGGGTCAAAACCTAGAAGCAATGCAAAGAAGGATAGGATTACGCAAACTAAAAGTGATCATGATAAGGAAGTGAAAGAACACCATAGGGACAAGAAGTTTGATTTGAACAAAAGAATCGTGTTAGTTCTAGTATTAGCTCCAAGCTTCTCGAAATTAATTCGAGCCCTTATCTTGTCGCAAAACATGTAAAAATGTTTATCTTACGGTAATCATGATAAATGTGATGTGTTATTTCGAGGTCTATGATTCATAACCCGATTAAGAAAGTTTGGAGAGCGAAGCAGTTAAGCAATCACGAAACCTCGGGGAATGTGTTTACAAATGTAGGATTTCGGTGGAAGCCCTGGTCGAATATTAACGCATGGCAAACCTTACCCCTTAGCTAGATCCACTATGCCTAGAATAGTGCATGTTAAGGTTTGGAAGCCAAGCGGTAGAATAATCCCATTAAGCACAAAAGGTCATTTGACTAAGTCGATGCTTCTACTAGTTCGACTCCTAGTGATAATGCCATTGCATCTAGGGTTTCTTGATTCAAAGATTGTTTGTGCTAACCAAAAGGAACCCATCAAGACGTGGGGATCCAATGTTTCCAATTCTTTGTCTTCGATACATTGTCCAAAGCGGTCGTACAAATCGTCCCTTGGTATTTGGATTGGTGGCTCTAAACATATGATTGGGCTCTTAACAATGACGTCTGTTCACTTGATTCGGGCCTCGTACTTCATCATAATGGCGTCGAAGATAACACTTGAGGCCCGTTCCTCATAGAAAAGAAAAGTGTACGCTTACGTGCGCTTTATCTTGACTAATAAGAAATTCTCTCATGTGAATGGCCATACTCATCTACATTCTTCATCAACAAGCTTCATGTTTTTCCACGCTCATTCGGTCATCAAGTGGATCTCGTTCATTGGTGTATACTCTTATTCACTTGTTAAATCAAAAATGGCAACCGGATGCAATTTTGAGGGGAGAAGAGTGAATATACTACATGATAATGGATGTTTGAATAATGGTTATCGACTTAATTTTTGATGATGATAAGTGTATATTCTTTTGATTGAGTGAATATACTAAGGATGGATTCATTGTTTTGATTTTGATGACTCTCCTCCAACGCCTAATGCTTCACTTACTAAGGATAAATGGGAATCAATGTTTGGGATTCATTGTTTTTCAAAGATATGTTTGATGAGTACTTTCAACCTCCGACGAATGTTGATCATCCGACACGAAGCTCATGCTCCGGTTTCTATTGACTCAATTGGTTCACCATCTAAGAAGTACTTCTTGGAATTCTCAAGAAACCTTATCTCCAATTATTTCACAAGGCGTTTATAATGACTATCATGATATTGTAAGTTGCACTATTGAATAATGATCCGCTCTTTGGTATTCCTGTGCCAAATCTTCACGGATTGTTGTTCATGGATAATGATCCGCTCTTTGGTATTCCTTTGCCAAATCTTCACGGATTATTGTTCCTCTCATTGTGCACGTTATAAATCAACCACATGAACATTAAGGAAAATGACTACCTCATTCGCTCGAAGACATTTTGGTGAATCTTCGGATCGGTCTCTACATGTATACCTTTAGGAAGAATGCATTGATGTTGAGGAATCATTTGCTCCGGTTCATTCGGTGGGTCAATGTACATCCGATTGTATGTTTATTCACGTGTTGGACATTTGACACAAGTTGATTACTTGAGTTAATCATTTATCACTTATTTGAGATTGAAGTTGACCTTCACAAAGGCGTGTTCTTATTTGATAACTTGCTCGGGCTTAAGAATTTGAGTTGAAGGCTTGGTTTATCTAGTTACCGGCGATCGGAGTGGATGGTTGAAGACACGGTTAACTATCACTATTAGGAGTTACGTTGTTTTACTCGGTGTCACATGAAGATGATGATGTGGATAATATCAAGAGGTGTTAATGTCTCATACTTTGTTTGAGTGTGAGTACTTAGAGATTTGCTTGAAGCATAGATTCTCGACACCGTTCTTCCATCTTTAAGTGCAAGCTTAAGACACAAATCGGGAATTCGACTTGGTTTCAAGTTTGGTATATCGGGTTTTTCTTCAACGATGGTCACTTCAAATTGTCTACATATGGGTTGATAAAGATAGTCGAGAGAGTTTATGTAGCGATTGATTCTCACGAGATTCATTTGGGCTATTTGAGTTCTTCTCACAAGATTTCAAGTTTATGGATATATTATGTTTCTTGATTACGAGGTATCAAAACCATTTGGGGAAGGATATATTATTCCAACTATTTGGGGAAGTGGTCTCTGGAGACCTTTGGTTTTGTTACTTGAGTGTTCGGTTGGAAGAAATGTGAGAAGAATATTTGGAGCGTGAGATGATCGCCTATCGACATCTTATATACGGTTTATGATAAAGTGCTTCGGTTATATGCACAACATGTTCACTTGATCGAGCTAATTCGATTATTTGAGTTGACATCCACAGAGATGATTAGTGACTCAACATGTTACATGGATGTCATCGTCTCTACTCTTGTTGGGTACATGTGTACATTATGTCTTGATTGGTTATATGTTATATAACGGAATGCACTTGGTAAAATGAAGATGTTGATATATTGTTCCCTAAATAGACAACTGGTCAATCTCGAAGAGTAAGGTGTACATCGGGGATGCAACGAGTTCATGTGATCGGTCGTGTCAGTTAATCCGGTTTGATAACCACCGAGCGATCAATGTTTCAACTTGTTACCGGTGTTCTCGTGTTCTTGGTCTTGAGCTTCAATCAATGAGACCGCTTTGTATTCAACTCTACTTCTTAGGAAATGGTCTTTATTCGATGTTTGTCGGTTTGGGGAAGCTACCAAAGATTCAAATTGAGAAGGCTCATGTCGAGACGATTTTCTTAGAAGCCTCGAATGCTTTGGTGGCAAAAGTTTAAGAGATGTTGATTCCTTTCTTCTACAACGTCTTTGAGCGATATCTTTATCTCGGTACTCATTTCATCATTCTCTTAAACTAATTTATCTCTTGTAAATATTTATTCGAAAAACAAAATACAAAATTATAAAACCTTCAAAAATCAAATAGAAAAATATAAAACTTTCAAAATCCATAAAAAATTTGAAAAAATTTGAAAAATCTTCAAAAAAATATTGTCATTTTGTCATGTTTCTCTCGATTCGATAATATCTACGGTCTTGATGTTGTCATTCAAAGAATGACACGGGACTTTAGATGTTGTTCGAATTTTTATATAAAAAAAAATCAAAAAAAATATTTTTGGGAGAAAGAGAAAAAATGGTTTATTGTCATTTCGAGAGATAACCGCTTTTCAAAGAAAAAACGAGCCATGCTTTACCATGTTTTCAAATTCCATGCTCGATTCTATAAACATTTATCTCTTTGAAAACTAAGCGCTTTGAAAAATAACTCGGTCTCTATTTTTGATAATCATCGGGACTTATTTGTCAAAATCTCTATCTCTCAATCAACAACCTATGTCATTGATTGAGGGGAGAATGATTTCAATTAAATTAAAAAGTTATTTGGCATTAAATTGTTTTCAAAAGATGTACATGCATGGTTTATCAATGGAGTTTAAAGTCTTAAAATCCGATCCTTATCCGTTAAAACGCTTTCATAATCAAGTCACAATTCTCCTTAAAAGCTTTCAAAATCAATTTAAATCAATAAGAGATCACAAATCTCAAATGATTTGATAATTGTGATCGGGGAGAATGTGTGATTTAAATTGGATTTAAAGCGATAATTCGGTAAATGGTTTTATAAGGATGTACATACTATCCTTCCCACATGTGACAAACGATTTCAAATTTTCCATGCACATGTTGAGGGGAGCATCTATCTTAAACCTATGATTTGAAGCGTGATCATTTATCTCAATATGCGGGTTCCTCTAGTATGTGCAAAACTCTTTTCAAACCTCGAGGCACATATTGAGGGGAGCAAACTTATGGAAACCTCATCCTTCCCAAAATGCTTTATCTACTTGATTTGATCAAGGAAGTGATGGTGATATCTTTTAGAAAATGGTAATCAAAGAAGTAATTTCTTCCTCTTGCCTCCGTGTGCAAAAGCGATTTCAAACAATTGATGCACATGTTGAGGGGAGCACTTATTCTAAAAATATCAAAAACAATTCGGTACAAAATGTTTTGATAATATATCACAAGTATACGGATTGATTTTCAAATGGTTTTCAATTGGTTCCAATGGCGGATGAACAATACCAAATAGACCGACCAACTTTACTTTATGTACGGTGATATAAGGATGATAAGGTTAGGTATGTGTTCCCATGATCCACCGAACCGGAGGGATCTACCGAGGACAATCCACTAGTTAGTGTAGAAGTCCTTAGGTATGATGATAAAAGGAGAAAAATGAGATATGGGAAGAGTGCGGATGAGATAGAGCTAGTCTTGGAACAAACCCAACAAGGTTCTAGCTATGAAGTCTCGGTAAGCTTGAAGGGTTGAAGAATTAAAAGAATTGAATGAGAAAGGGTGAAAACAAATAGCCCTCCATTTATTCAACCTTAGGCGAAACCGGGTTCAATTCATATGCTCTTGATGGTAACATCGGTATTGAAGACAAGGCGTCATGGACCCGGTGACGCCTTGCACTTCAACTTTCCAAACCACTCAAGTTCCTCTTAAAGGACTTGTTTCATTCTCACGGGAACCGACATTATCTATCGACTTTCTCTTAGAGATTGTTGATATTGAAGAAGGAGACCCTCTCCCTAGTCTCCGACACGGGATCCAAATATGCACAAATTGAGTCTAGAGCCACGAGATCATCAATAAATCTCATTAGGACACTTTCAATGAAGACTCTCTGTTTCACACAATGTGGAAGAGAGATTATATCTTGAGTCCTCGCATTATCCTTGTGGTATTGCGGAACATCGAGTGATATGTTTACATATTCACAATGAAGATGGAAAGCCTTACGGAGCCAACATCAAACAAGCTCTGGTAGGTGGCATGTGAGATCTATTATATAGATCAACCATGTGACAAGCGAGCGAAACAATGGGGCGATTCAATCTCTTGAATCAATCACGGTTCGAGTTATGGATTGACGGATACCTTTGAAAAACCGGTCTTTGTGCTTAAAACTCTTTTCTTTAGCACATCGACCGTGTACTAATTTTCAAATCAAAAGGTGTTTTATGATTGATAATTGATTTTCAATAAAACCTTCGTTGTATTGCAAAAAACAATTTCTATTGAGCAATACACGATTGTTTTCAAATCTCTTTTCATCAATCGGTGGACTTAAATTATTGGTTCACTCACTCCGTGTTGTCTTCTTTGAGGCGTTCGGTTTGAGAACGACTAGAGCATTGCGAAACCTGTCAAGGAAATTCTTAGGAATTATACGATCACGAGCGAAGACATGTCTTGATCAGCGGGGAACCGTGGGCGTGTACCTCAATTCAACTAAAGTGGTCAAAGACACTTTCGTGCGCTTTATTGCTAAGCTGTTGTATGCGGTACACCCGGCGTTTGCGGTGATCGAATGAAGCGGTCAATCCATAGCCGCATGCTCACACAATACATTCATCTCAAAAGAAATCATGATAAGTGCATCAATGACTCGATATTTTCACTCCATGCTTACTTTCTGCTGCGCCAATATCATGAATCAACGAAAGCTTCCGTTACTCGATGAGAAGATATCATGATCCGAATGTGAGCATGTCGGTCCGAAAGTCACAACATCACATAATACCAACACCACAATGGATGTCTCGAGATTTTTGATAGTGATGATCTCAAAAGTCGGCTCAAATTTATTATCACGTGGATCAATTAAAGACCTCCACTTGGAGTAACCAAACATGCAATGAGAAGAATCAATGACTACGAGCTTGAACAAAGTACTACATCAAGAATGCAAGAACAATTGTTAATGAAATATCTGTTTGTATTCAATGTAATTTTGTACATGATTGAGGTGACCTCCTTAGGGAGATTGTTAGGAATTAGAAATTCCGGTATTAAAAGTCGGTCACCTCAAGTATATGTAATCGTTAAGCTCGTAGTCGTAGTTATTTCAAGCTAAGTAGTATTTAGTTAAGTAACACCGTGGAGGACAGACGGGTCTTTACCCTACCTGTATGAGCTCATAATAATATCGATCCACTAAGTTCCCTAAACCTCTAACCCGAATTTGTGTGGCGTTATGGTTTATGTAAGACTATAAATACCTCTCTACCTCCACTAAACCAAGGTAGAGATCTCTTTTCCCCACTCATAATAATATCTTTCACTTTCTCTCACTAAGTTCCCTAAACCTCTAACTTTCTCTCTATCAATTCCATTTGGATTATGAGAAATCATCAAAGTCAACCACCCTTTGTGTTATGGTTTGATGTGTATCGTGAAAAGCCGCTTCACTTGAATATCTTCCACCAGGATGGATAGAATCCCCACTAGTACGGCCCTTAGAGTCAGAAATTGCTTTTTCGGATCCATGATGTGCGAGTTATGTGGCCAAGCGGGTGAGTCTGCTGATCATCTGTTTTGCAACTGTGAAGTGTCCACGGAGATTTGGTATAGAATTGGTCGATGGATCAATTCCCCCCCCCCCCCTGTACATGTTCTCAATTCTGGATTTGTTCGATATGCATAGGTGGGGAATTATGGACAAGAAGAAAAGGAAAATTATTAAAGGGGTCATCTTTATCACGTGTTGGTCTATTTGGAAAGCTAGAAATTCGAAGAAGTTCGATAACAAACCCATTAATGTTAATAGTATTATTTTAGATATTATGGGTTTCGGTTTCTTGTGTTATAAAAACCGATGGGGGAATTCTAGTCTTAGATGGGATAAGTGGTGTAAGTTCGAAGTGATGTAATTGTGTTGTGTTTCTTGTTGCCCCTTCGCTAGTTGGCATTGGTTGGGTTGGCCGGTGTGAATAATAGTTAACTTTCGAAAAAAAAAGATATGACAGAATCATAGATGGATAAATTCAATGTGATTTTAGTTTTGATATTAGGTTTAACCTAATATTGGCCTGTTGACCCAAACAAACAGAAAGTTTTGTGCTCTTCGGGCACTAAAAGAAGAAAAATATACTTGATATTTGAGAAAAATAATAGGAATTTTAAAAGGTAATACTTGTTATAATTTGCTTTTGTTGATAACGAATAATTTTTTTGCTTTTGTGAGTATTTTTCTTTCAAATTCATCTTTTTAGAGTATTATGTGACATTTTTCTTTCAAAATCAAATGCCCATTAGGGTACTGGCAAACGTCTCAGCATGGCATTCGGTTTGATGCTTGCCGATCGACATGAGTAATGCCTTGGAATCGGCATGACGCGGCATGGGCTGAGCAAGTGCATAATCGACAAAGATTGCCGAATCTACATGGGCACAAAAATAACCTTAGGTGTATTGAAAACTCAAAAATGTACCGTTAGGTGCATTAAAAAAAATCTTTTTTTTTCTCCCTATTTAAACACAATAACATCTCTATTTTTTCTCAAACAATATCATTTCTATTTCACAAACAAAATGTATTCATCTTCATCTTCATCTTTTTCATCCGAGGACGAGTTAGATTTTTTATCCGACTCTTCCGAGGACATATTTTCCACCGGTTCTACCATAGAAACCTATTTAGCCGCGTGCGATAGCATTGAAGACACGGCTAGCTCTACCCGAAGACATGTTACCCGTTATCGTAAAAAAGATCTAGAAACTCTAATGAATGACTATTTCGTAGAAGAAACCCCAAAGTTTCCCTCTGATGTTTTTCGTGAAAGATTTCGTATGAATAAAAGCTTGTTTCTAAAAATTGTTGGTGATATTGAATCGAATTTTGAATGGTTTCAAGAGGGCGTAGACGCTAGGGGGAAAAAGTTTCACGGCGTTGCGAAAATGTACATCGGCTATTCGTCAACTCGCAACGGGTGGACCTCCGGATATATACGATGACTACTTAAACATGGCACGAAGAACATCAGGTTATTTTTATATAATTCGGTATTTTTATTTTTATATAATTCGGTGTTTTTTTTTATATATAATTCGGTATTTATTATTTTTATATAATTCGGTATTTTTAATTATTTATAATTCTGTATACTTTGTAGGTGAATGCCTTGATCATTTTTGTGAAGCGGTAATCCAATTATATAGGCAAGAGTTCTTACGTAGGCCGACAACCCACGACGTTGCAGGCTTATTCGAGGCACATGAAGAGCAACATCACATTCCTGGAATGCTTGGTAGCATTGATTGTACACATTTCGTTTGGCGAAATTGTCCTAGGCATTTGAGAGGGCAATATAAAAGAGGTGATCACCAATACCCGACTATTATGCTTGAAGTCGTTGCTTCAAATGATATGTGGTTTTGGCATTCGTTTTTTGGTCCTCCCGGTGCAAATAACGACATCAATGTTTTGAATCAATCACCGTTGTATCTTACTCATCGAAATGGAACGACGCCCAATAGTTCATTTACTCTAAATGAACGGCTTTACAAACGTGGATATTATCTTACCGATGGAATAAATCCTACGTATTCAACGTTTGTTAAAGCATATCCTTATCCAACTGACCCGAAAGAAAAGAGATTCAAGAAGCTACAAGAGTCTGCACGAAAGGATGTCGAAAGAGCTTTTGGTCGTCTTAAAGCAAAATGGATTATTCTCAAAAATCCTCTCAGGGCTATGTCCGTCGAAAAGATTCGAAAAATCGTTCATACGTGTGTTATATTACACAATATGATTTTTAAAGATGACGGGGTGGCAATATCACGGTTCATATAATGGATCCACCGTCACGCCGCTTATGACCGAATGTACTACCGGAGTTACAAGATGAAAATATCCATCACCGTCTCCGTTATGATCTTCAGTGTATGTGGACGCCAAGACTTACTATACCTTGATGACTAGTGTTTTTTTAATAAGTACTATGTAATTTTCTTTTAAGTATTAATAAAATATTATGTTTTTATTAAATTGTTTAATATAATTATAAAAATATATATATATATATATATATATGAGTTAGACATGGTTGCCACTAAAATATATTGTTAGGTATGAGATTGGTATGAGATGAGATGGAAGGATATTATTGGTGGGTGATTAGGCATGAAAATTTGGTTTAGGCATGGTTGCCACCACCCTTACGTTGAATCACTTTACACTTTATGGGATTGAAAGCGTTGTAAAATAAAGTGTAATCATATGAACTATAATTTCTTATTCATCTTATATTTTATACGCTTTTGGACTAAATTATATCTCCAATTTGATTCATCAAAGTTCATGTAGAGGTGCATCAAAATGGACTACTAAAATTATAGACAAGTACATCTACACATATTTGCGATTCCACGACAACTCAAAATGCGTAACACCATAAATTACAATATGCATTTATATAAATTTATTATGTTGACCCAAACAAACGGAAACTCTTGTCGGGCACGAAATATGTTTGAGCAAATTTCCGTAAGTGCTCTTCAGCCCTGATCCGATCCTGAGGAGGTCCTGTAGCTGCTCCTGCGGAGGTCTTGCAGTTACTCCTTCGTCTCTAGGCTGAAATAAGAAAGAACACCGTTAGCTCGCCCCGGGTTTTTAATCCGTGACCAAGCTCCGGTGTGAGAGTAAGTATATGCTTGGCATAAGTTCTAGTGAGAGAAACTAGAGAGAGAGATAGTAAGAGTAGTAAGTGAGGAGTAAAGTCCCTGTTCATGTGTGTGAACATCTCCTTTTATACTACTTGGGGTTAGCTTCACGACATTAGTACTGTGGGGACGAGTTTGTCATTTATGTGCAACATGTAAGTTGCTAATGAATACCAGGCATGGTCCTCGGGATCCAAGTTGTTGTTATGCCACAAGTACTAGTTGTGGACCAGAGCCTCTGTGCTTATTCGTACATCATTGTACTTGTATGTCAGTTGCTAGTGTACTAACTCCGATGCAGGCACTGCTCCGTCATTATGCCTCCTAAGCGATACATCGCTCATCAATATACTTCCGAGTGCACCGCTTCATCACTATTCCTCCCGAGCGCACATCGCCCATCACTATACTTCCTAGCGTGCACCGCTCATCACTATACCTCCCGGTAGGAACCGCTTCATCACTATGCTTCTGAAAGCGTGCACCGCTTCATCACTATACCTCTTGAGTAGGAACCGCTTCATCACTATGCTTCCCGAGCGTGCACCGCTTCATCAATATACTTCGAAGCGTGCATCGCTTAATCACTATGCTTCTGACGTGCACTACTTCATCACTATACCTCCCGAGTGTGCATCGCTTCATCACTATGCTTCCGAGCGAGAACCGCTCATCACTATACCTCCTAAGAGTGCTCGCTTCATCACTATACCTTCAGACACTGGTGACCCTCGTCACCTCGGCTACTCAGAAGGACCTGTTCCCACGTAGGGTGGTTTTATCTTATAAACATTTGGAGTTAATTGTGATTGTCTCCTCCAAAGTATCCGGAGGAGGACATACCTCATCATGTCCCCCAGTCTAGTATCAATGGATTGTCAAAGAGTTGGTACTAGACTCGAAAGAAAATAGTTGTCTAGTTTGGAGGTCAAAATTGCCAAAGATTTGGTACTCTCGAAAATTTTGTCTATCTGTCCGAATGTCTCGATCGAGGATGAAAGAGTTTCCAAGAATACCATTAAATTTCAAAGTTCGATACAAGATTGGGTCACTACCCATATTACTCCGCCTGTCTTAGAGACATGGCTATCCATACGCCTACTCTAAAGGAGATCATTGCCACTTGATCGATCCTAAGTGGTTGCAAAGGAAAAGGCATCGACCAAGCGAAAAGCCTCTACTAAGTCACAAGAGCCTTCTGATGCAACCAAAAACAGGGAGATTGACCAAGAGAAGTTCCAAAGTAGGGTCTAGTGAGCCATCAAATGAAGAAGGTGATGAGGTTTACAAGAGACTTTCCCCTCTTGACTGTACAAGTCTTTGGGGTGCGATGGGAAGAGTATTGATTCAGTTGGCGATTCCCACTTGGTAATTCACACCACGTATTTTAGTGGTGAATTGTACGCCATATCTCCATAGTCGAGACCAGAGCCGAATCCACTTCCCAAAGTGATGTTCCTTATGCTTTCGATCGCTTGGATCGTGTTGATATTGTGCCTCTGCGTCAATTTACGAGCTAATTAGAAAGGTTGCTCGTCCGCCCGAGTGTTTCATTCAGAGGCTAAGAGATTTTCAAACATACCAATAATTTTGGACTATGTACCTCATCATTCCCCCGTCTAGTGTTAATGTATTGCCAAAGAGTTGATACTAGACTCTGAGAATGTGTCTCACCAGTTGCGTATCTCGTTCGGAGGTTAAAGTTATATTTCTTTGCCTTTCCGCTCGAGTACCTCGTTCAGATCTAACATCACAAACTGAAGGGTTTCATTCGGATATTTTGGGTTTGGGTATCACGATTAGTGTTTCAATCGCAGTTTGTGGGCTTGGGCATCCCGATTGGTGTTTCAGTCGGAGCAATTACTTGTACCACAATTCTAGGTTTAAATCGAAGTTTCAATCACAACCAAAGGATTTCGTTCGGAGCTTTAGTCGCGAGCGAAAACCCAATGGTTTTGTTCGGAGTTCTATTCGCAAACCAAAGGTGGTTTGCTTCGAAGGTTTTATCACAATCCCAAGTAACTCGTTCGGAGTATTATTCACAAACCCGAGTTTTTATTTGGAGCTTTTATTGGCATCACAAACTTATGGATTCGTTCGTAGCTTTCATTCAACTAGCATCGCAAACTTAGAGTTTCGTTCGCTGCATTTATTAGCATTGCAAACGTAAGTGTTTCGTTCTCAGCGTTACAAACTTAAGTGTTTCGTTCTGAGCTTTTACTAAGATATGGTCTCCATTAGAGGCCACACCAACGGTTTTGATCGGAGTGCCCTTAACCTAAAGGGGTTTCACTTGAAGGACTTGGGTAATTCACGAATAAGGCTCTCGATCGGTATAGCTACCCGATCGGAGTTTTTCTTCGGAGTTTGTTGCATATTTTGCGAGTAAGAACTTCAATCAAGAGGAGTATCTCTATCGGATCTTTTAACCTTTAAGCTTTTATCAAAGTTTTCCGTTTCTAACTCAAAGAGGTCTCAATCGGATGTTTTTTCACGAGGGGATCTCTCTCGGAGCTTAACACTTCAAACTTCACTTTTTATTTATTTATTTATTATATTTACACAACTGCTCCGCCCCAAGGTTTCGTTCGGAGGGAGACCACAAAGTGTCTCGATCAAAGGTGTTTTACTCGTAGGTTTCGAGTAGTGAGTTTCAATATGAGATAGTCTCCATCGGAGGTACTGAATCAGAAGTCTCCATTGGAGGTGTTTTGCTCGAGATCTCCATCGGAGGTGTTTCACTTTGAAGGCTTCACGTGGTGAGGTCTCCATCGGAGGTAACCAATATCTCCCTCAGAAGTCTGTTGTCTTAATCGAAAGTTTATATTTAGACTCGATTAGAGGTGCTCCTTTGCACGGGCTTCATACGGAGGGGTTCTAAATAATATTGACTAAGTGTTTCAATCGGGGTCTCCAACAGAGGAGTTCTCGTTCGGAGGTGACCAAGGTCTTGGTCTGAGTGAGATTTGTTGAGGCAAAAGTCTCGATTGGAGGACTTCCAAGGTCTCGATCGGAGGTGTTTTAAGATTTCGATCGGAGGTGTTTTACTTGGAGGTTTTGATTGATGAGTTTCGATCATCGGGTTTCGATTGGTGGCTTCAAACCCGATGGTTTCAACATTAGTATTTTGACCGGAGGTTTTGATTCAAAAAAACTTATTCAGAGGTTTTAACTTAAAATTTTGTTCGGGGCTTTGTTTGAAGCTTACCATCACAATCCAAGGGTTTCAATCAGAGGTACCTTTATAATCCAAGGGTCTCGATCGGAGGAGAGTCTCGTTTAGAGAAGGGTCTCGTTCAAAGGAGAGTCTCACTTGGAGTTTTTCAATCGGAGTTTTATTCGACTAGCACCAAAACGCGAGGGTTTCAATCGAAGTTTTGTTCACTAGCATTTGCAGCTTTGAGTATTTATGACTTCATGCTTATGCCCTCCTGGGATAGTATCGAGGTAAGGGATAAACCACATGATAAAGACACACATATTTTACAATGAGTTGTTGATCGAACCACACCACCTGCTCCAGAGGGAACAACTATTCTTGAGCCTATCATAGAGGAGATCATTGCCACCCGGGCTGACCCTGTGGTGGTTGCAAAGGCTAAGAACACGGCTAAGCGAAAAGCCTCTACTTAACCAGAGGTATCTACCGATGCAACCAAAAAAAGGGGAGGGTGGACAAGAACTCCAGGGTAGGGTTGAGTTAACAAATGTTGAAGATGGCAACCATAGTGCGGAAGGGAGCACTGACCCCTAGAATACCATAGCAACCACTCAAGATAATGGTACAGATATAGGTGCTCAGCTTCATGGTGTTTAGAATAATTTTCATCAGCATGGTACTAATGAAGACGCGCATCATCATGATATTGTTGTAGGTGAGAATTTTTGATGTTGTTGGGTCAGATAAAGATGACCTCACTAACAAAGATGATAATGAGAACGTTGGGTTTTATTCTCGTGCCAAAGTCGGAGATAAAACTAGAGACACAATTGACAAGGAACTTCTTTCCCTTGTTCCTGGTCCCTACTACATGCCATATCCTTATGATGAAGGTTTAAACAACAATCCTCCCAAATATATGAGGGTAGAGTGGGATAAAGCTCATGTTTTAAGCATTAGGCTTTTGAATAAAGAACACTTCAAGGATCAAAAGGCATGCAAGATTATCGTTGATCGAGTCCTTATACTGGCAGAAACAGAGAAGAAACAACTCTCCGACCCAGATGCTCTCTTGGGAGTTTGATATTCCAGTTTGTAATAAGTAGTGCTATGTAATAAGTAGCTAGTTTACTTTCTACTTCTTTCCTTTTGTTAGTTTCATTCAGAAATGTAAAACTTTATGATTTTGTGACAGTGGTATCCCACCGGAGTAGTGGATCTTTATGCATATATTTGTCGTGCTATCTTGGTATTTACGTGTTTTTGGATGCCTTGGTGTTTCATATGTGCAGTTTTTACAACATCACGAATAGCACTAGGACCTGCATTGGCAGGGTTTCCCAGAGTAACATCCGTTAGCCACTCATAAATTTTAACAATTATAGCTACAGAACATTAATATTAGAATTGTGTCGTTGATATTTTCGATGTGTTCCCACACTTAGATAAATACATAGCACATATTTCGATCAACACACGTTTGTCGATGGAGCAACTGCAGATGCAACGCGGATGCGATGTTGTCGATGCAGAGTCATGATGCGCGATGTCGCGGATGCAAGAATGCCGATGCAAAGAAATTGCCGATGCAGAGGCTGCAGATGCAAAACAATATTAGAATTGTGTTTTTTATGTGTTCCAACACTTAGATGAATACACAACACATATCGTGTCACGTTTGTCAATGGAGCAGTTGCAGGTGCAGCATCTGCAGATGTAGCAGCTCCTGACAGAGTGTCTAGTTCGGTATAATGCATTCACCCTTATATGTTGTGGGTTAAGTGTACCGACATACTCATTCCCATGTTTAGATGTAACACTTAGATCGATATCTTTGTATTACGTTTATATTTTAACGTAACATTTGCTTATATGCAACGCATACCAATGTAGCACCTTATAACGATGCTTTTAATATATGTAGCACTTGGATATCCTCATGCTACCCTCTCCCTTCGGTGTAGCTACTTGCCAGAGAGTAATTACTAGAGCTAAGCAGATGTTCCTCAACCAAAGGTTATACCATCACTCCAGGAGAGACATCATTCCTTTACTCCAAAGGAGACCATGAGCTGACCAAATATGTCACTCAACTAAAGTTTGTGGCATCACTACGGAGGAGACATTGTTCCTCTACTACGGAAGAGACCATGAGCTAAACATATAGGTTACTAAACCAAAGTTTATAACATCACTCCGAAGGAGACATTGTTTCTCTACTTCGGAGGAGACCATGAGCTAACCAGATTGGTTACTCAACCAAAGTTTATAACATCACTCCGAAGGAGACATTGTTCCTCTACTTCGGAGGAGACCATGAGCTAACCAGATTGGTTACTCAACCAAAGTTTATAACATCACTCCGAAGGAGAAATTGTTCCTCTACTTCGGAGGAGACCATGAGCTAACCGGATTGGTTACTCAACCGAAGTTTATAACATCACTCCGAGGGAGACATTGTTCCTCTACTTCGGAGGAGACCATGAGCTAACCGGATTGGTTACTCAACCGAAGTTTATAACATCACTTCGAGGGAGACATTGTTCCTCTACTTCAGAGGAGACCATGAGCCTACCGGATAGATTGCTCAACCAAAGATTGCATCGTTACTCCGGAGAAGATATTGTTCCTCTACTCCAGAGGAGGTTATGAGCAAATTACTAACTATTACATTCATTATTTTACCATCACTCCGGAGGGGTTGTTTCACTACTTCGGAGGAGGCTACGGTCTAGTTGAAGTTTTAGCCGATCAAAGATTGCACCATCATTACGGATGTCAATCCCTATGTAGATCATCACAAGCTCATAGAATAAGCCAAGATTGCTTATCCTTAATATGTTTAGAGGCGTCCCTCCACGAAATCGTCCTTTCGTATAGTACTAACCATATGTTTTTATTATTATAGGTCTACAGGTGCGAGTCCTCCACGGGCACCGTGTGCTTGTGATGTATCATGGACCTAAGTCCTTTGAGTTGCTTAACTTGTCAACTCAGGAATGTAGTTATAGTGTGTGTACATTCCGCTACCGATGTAGCTAGTCATCTGGTAGCCTATACGCGCGAAAAGAAGGGTGGGTGTTCCCGAACCATGGACTCAATTAGCAAAGGTTGCTCAGCCTAACCATCGATGGTACAGTTCACCATGGGAACACATTAGTAGGAGTTACCCTTTTACATTCGGAGGTAGCGAGCCATCTGATGTTATTTTATTGTTTCTTGATAACAAGTCCAATCACATAACCTAGACAAAGGTTGTTTTAGCTACTCTGCTTCCTCCCATTATTTATGACATAAAGGCAATAGTCTTTAGCTGGGGCATATTTAGAGATCCCAACCTAGAAAAGAAGCGAATAGCCTCTATCTCCTCTTCTAGGAGGTTCTCATGCCTCTGGCTATAGTAGGACTACTCCAACGAGGAAGCACGAGTTCTCATTCATTACGCCCAAAGGATGAGTCTGCTCATATTACTCCTGATGAGCGCACAACTGAGCGTGCTCAAGATATTTTTAAGCTATTATTCATGACTAAAAACTACACCTGGGGGAAAGTTACAGAGCTCAGTATCGGAGTTTTTGGGGAGTAAGGAAATATGTTGGATCGATATACTTTAATCAAACTAACTTTAACTAGCTTGTTAAGGTTTAATAACCTCGGATAAATCCTAAGTTATTAACAAAGAAACACTGAGCAATCTTTATCAAGTACGCGAAATTTACTTAACAAAGCTAAGAAGAATAACTTTTATTATAAACTCTAAATCTGCTTATTATGCAGATACTCTAATACAACTCTAAGATAATCGAACTTTTCTCTAAAACACTAATTCGTAAACTCTAAAACTCTTTTGAATCGCACCTCTAATGCCAATCTAGGAGTCCTTTTATAGGCTCAAGGATATCCTAGTCGGTTTACAATTTGTATTCTTGTACGACAAGTAATCTAAATACAATACTTTCCATAAACGAATATAATGCTTATTTGTTCTTGCAAGATTTTGACTTCATAGTGCAAGATTTTGACTTTGTCTTTAGCAATACTTTGACTCTTTGACTTCTTACAAGATTTTTTGCGGTTTATAGTACTTTCATATCTTCAAGATTTCATATCCCAACAATCCTCCCTAACTTGAATTCTACTTGCTTGACTTCAAGTTCCTTTGTGAATATATCTTTATGACTTCATCTTTAAAAACGGATTGTTTCTTAGTCTTTAGATTGTATCTCCGTAATATTTGTGCTTGTCAAAGTATCTCTTAGAATTGTTCTTTTCACGTAAAGATCCAAAGAAGCTCCATCTTTTCAAAGAACACAACAACATATGACAAATTGTACATTAATTCGAGTTTAAGTTGCATACTATTCTCATCACTTCCAAGTGAATCATTGAAAATTTAATGGATTTAGATCTCTTTACCAAAGCCATTATCTCCTGGAGTAGCCAAATGTTTTGGTGTGTAAGACCATGGTACATTGATAACCATATGATTTTTAGCAAATCACCAAATTATCAATGATTTGATTTGTCTTTACCAAAAGTCGCACTTTTGGACTAGTTAGTTCTTCTATCTAATGGTGAACTAATTACCAATAATGGTTTTTCCACGCCTTTACCACAAGCCATTTTCTTGTGGGCTAGCCAACTCTTCACATTATCGATATGGTGAGTTGATTACCATCCAACTTATTAGCAAGTGGTCAACTAAAAACGGATTTGATATATCTTTACGAGCCGTTTGCTCATGGATTAGTCAATCCTTTTGTAACCATGGTGGATTGATAACCTATTGATGTTATCATCATAAAACCATTTATTCAACCTTTATTTCAAAATATTTATTACTTAGCAAAGGTTTCTTCTAAAATTCATTTAATCGATGATTACAACAAGATACTTTGATGAAAGTACTGTTCGATCAAGCGAGACTTTGAATAAAAGTAACGATTTATCAAAAAGTATTTATTCAAATAAAATTCATACCGCTTATTGATCATTTTCAAGAATGGTAGTCCAGAGATAAATAAGTTGATAACCATGCAAGCGCTTCATTATCCTCTTCTACTTCCAATCCATGCTCTAGCATTCTTCTCATGAGCTCAACTGTGAGAGGATATCTTCTTTCTCGCAAACATGTGTATCATTGTTTCATTTTCCACTCTAAAACATGAACTCCGGACTCTTCAAAGAATCTCCAAAGAAACAATTTCCCGGCTTTCTTGATTCTTCCAAATATCATCAGGTTTTCTTCTTCGCTTCCCATACAGTTATGAGATCACCATGTAAAACTAAACCAATCCCTTTTAATGGATTATTTTCAAAGTAAGCCTTCACCACATGATATAAATAGAATAGATCTACTGCCTATAATGTGCAAGAAGTCCCATAGCCTTTTGAAAACTTTGAAGCTTTCATCTTCTTTATGAAAATCATGTAATCTCCATCCTTGGATTTCACAACTTCAAAAATACTAATCTTTGATCCGCTCATCTTCATGTCATCATCTTCCTTTGTATAATCAAAATCTACCACTCGAGATAATTTCTTAATTCATCACTAGTCTCGGATCTTAATTCAACTTTTTCTTTCTTTGAAAACCGAACATCCAGAATTTCGTTTTCCTTTTCTTTTCAAACTCTTCTTCTTTCAAATTTTCATCCGTGTAGCTTCTTCTCTAAAATCTTTGATGCTCGCAACATCTTTCTTATAATCCTCCTAGCAAGATCATATAATCTTTTCATCTCAAAATAATTAAACTTCGCAATCCTCTATACCCTTGACTTTTCGGATAAGCCATCATAGCATTTTGTCTTTAGCTTTATTAAGTCTTCTTGGCATAAATCTAATCGAACAGTGATCGTAATGGTTCAAAGATCTTCAAAGATCTAAATCATCTTGTACCTTTTGAGCCGCTTCTCTATTACGAGCTTCTTGAGCTTCGAGCTTTCTATCTTTAGCATTTAATTCTTCTTGAACTTTTCTAGCTACGCTTCATTCCTAGCAACTTCAATTGCTCTAAGTTCGCTAAAGTTAATTTCATTTTCTTAGTTTCAACCAGAACACCTTTCCCTTTATCCTTAGGATCAATTGCAGGTTGAGAAGTTCTTTGTTGTTCTTCTTCTTGTACATCTCTAAAAGTAACACCATATCTAGGTTGTGACAAATATCCTAAAATTGTAGCAATGAATTCATCATCACTTGCAGAATGAATAGGTTTGAATGTAGCTTCCTCCTCTTCTTGTATAACAGTTGTAGAAGGACCACTTCTTCTTCAAAATTCAATACTCTTGGTGTTATTACCTCTTGCCTAGAAGTATCTTGAAAAGCAACACTTTGATGTTCAGTACCTTGATCATCAGTACCTTGAACTTGAACTTCTTCTTCTTGTTCCTTAGTATCTAAAATAATCTTTTCTTCAGTACCTTCAGGTTCTTTCTTCTTCGTAACATCTTCTTTCAAATTTTCTTTTTCGAAATTCCTCCCCAAGTTGACAGAAGATGGTTGATGAACCTGATGGCGTTTGTGTTTCCTAGACTGTTCTTGTGCCTTCTCTTTGTTTTTGACCCAGACACGAAATTCTTGAACTAATGGCCACACAAAAGTCTTTAACCTTCTAAACTTCAATTTTAATTTCTTTATCTGCTTAGCTTGAACCTTAGTAGTCTTTTGCAACTTAACTATCTCCCTTGTCAAAGCATAATTATCCAAAGATAAACCTTCACGAGGTATAGTATATGGATCTTCACCTTGAATATGTGAATGTTCCTCTGATTGAGAAACAGGAATGATCGTGGTGGAGATGGAGTAGTGATCTTACAATCTCTTCTTGAACCTCGTGGCTTGGAGAAACATTACCCTCAGAGATGCAAGACCTTCATGAGAAGCAAGATTGCAGATGCAAGATTTTCAGACACAAGATTTGCAGATGCAGACCTTCAGATGCAAGATTTGCAGATGCAAGACCTTCATGATCTCGCTAACATCTCGAACAACCTCCATCATAGAAGTAGTTAATGGTATCGGACCGCTAAATAGATCACTTCTTCCCGCCATAAAAGTAAAAATCTTGGATTGAACAATAACAAGCAATAAGTCCAGAGGTTTTGGCACATCGACAAGTTGCTTGTTTAAGAAAACTCAGATAAACCGTGGGTACATTAGCCAAGTCGATCCATGTGAGATATGCGAAAGCATTCCATCCAAGATAGCCTTGAGAAGTTAAAACTCGATCCGTAGCTAACCCAACCATAGCAGATGCTATATTGGACCCGAATCGCTCCCAAGAAGTACTCTTAGCACTTATGCAATGTAGCAACTCATGAACCAAAATTTCCATTGAGGACAAAACAACTGCTTTTCAATGTTTGTTCCACAAAGAACCTTCATAACCAATATGCCCAAAAGTTTCCCAAATCAATTCCTTGGCAAAACGAATAGCACCATCATTATCATTAAACAACAAATCCTTCTAATAGATGCTTCAAGAATCTTCACAGTCGTCCAACAACTGTAGCCTAATATAAAATTCTTCATTCTCCATCTTTTCTCTTGCATTAGCCCAAAGTTCTTGAATCCAAGGCTCAATAATATCCGGCTCCACTAAAAGAGCATAACCGATTTGCGACCCAGTTAAAAATCAATAATATCATGAAACGCGTTATCTTCGGGCCTTGTCTAAATTGGCTACCATATTGTGCTTTGAAACAAGAGGGTCGATTCGCCATTGGTGATTATGTAAGCACAAATTGAAATTGAATAAGAATGAGAGAAATATGGAAACGATGCGAATGTAATAATATGAGAGGAAAATCGAATAGGGTTATTTATAGGTGAGATTTAAAAATCATCGCCCAAAATAAAATAACCGTTAGCATTAATTACCCTCAATATAACCGTTGGAACAAGTGCTTTAATACGACAAGCGTGACTTTCCACGTATGCAAAGATTTTCCCAAAGCAAGATTTTCCAAGCAAGACTTTCAGAAAAACAAGACTTTGCCAAATTCTTCCATAGAGAATAAGTATATACAAGTAGCCTCCCTCAGCAATACACGTGACTATACTAACACCTTATAGTCCTCCCTCAAACATAGCTTAGTAGTTAATCATGCCAATACTCACCACCAAGTGATTGAATCTTGAAACATCAAAGCCTTTGGTGAGTAAATCACCACGTTGTCATCGTGTGAACCTTAATAATATTAATGAGCCCGTGCTCATAACAATCTCGATAAAGTGATGCCTAACTGGATATGCTTGGTCTTGGAATGATAAACTGATTCTTCACAATACAAATGGTACTCTCATTATCAATATTGATAGGAGTATTTTGAAATTGAACCCATAGTCCAAGAGTTGATTCTGCATCCACAAAATTGTCCACAACATCATGCACTACATATTCAGCCTTTGCTGATGATGTTCTTTGCAATTGTCCGCTTCTTGCATTGCCGGAGACTAATCTTCTTCCAAGATATTGGCATCCACCGTGGTTGATCTTCATCATAATTATCACCGCATAATCACTATCTCGAAAAAGCTACTAAGTGAAAAGGTGACTCTTTTGGATACCACAACCCCAACTTAGGTTGTTGTTTCAAATAATGTAAAATTCTTTTATCGCATTCATGTGAGAGATCTTTGGTGAGACTTGATATCTTGCACATAAACAAACCGCAAACATGATATCGTGCCCGGATGCGAGAAGATACATAAGAGAGCCAATAATTGATCTCAAAGCTTGACTTCAACGGTTGTCCATCTTCATCTTTGCCCAATGAATTGATAGATTTAATAGGTGTAGTAATGCCTTCATATCATCAAAGTTAAACTTAAGTATGTCTCAGAACATACTTGTCTTGACTGATAAAAATTCCTTCCTTTGACCGCTTAACTCAAGTCCCAAAAAGAAAGTTAACTCTCCCATTGAACTCATTTGAAATTCCTTCGCATCACCGCTCAAACTCCTTAACCATGGACTGTTTGGTAGCCCCAAAGATGATATCATCAACATAGACTTGAACTAACATGATATCCTTCTTGTCTCTCTTGATAAACAAAGTCTTGTCTATAGCTCCCTCATGTATCCATGTTGTAATAAGAATGTAGAGAGCCTCTCATACCAAGCTCTAGGTGCCTGATGAAGGCCATAAAGAGCCTTAACCACCTTATAGACTTTGTTTGGATGTTTAGGATCTTCAAACCGGAGGTTGTTTCATACACCTCTTCCGTAATAGTACCATAGAGAAAGGCACTCTTGACATCCATTTGGTAAACCCGAAAACCCATGTATGAAGCAAAAGCAAGAAATATTCTAATAGCCTCAATCCTTGCTACAGAGCAAATACTTCATCATAATCTACCCTTCTTCTTGTCTCGTAGCCTTGTGCTACTAACCTTGCCTTGTTTTTGATAACATTGCCTCTTTCATCTCTTTTCACCAAGACCCATCCGTGCCAATGACTCTCTTCCCATCCGAAGATCACATAAAATCCAAACTTCCTCAAGTTTAAATTGAAGAAGTTCTTCCCGATAGCTTCAACCCAACTTTCCTTAGTCAAAGCTTGAGCAATATTCTTCGGTTCCTCTTGAGAGATGAAACAAGTAAACAAGGTGTTTGATGGTCCTTATGATTTAGCCTGCTTTGTTTATAGACAAAGCTAAGTAAAGAGAGGTTTTGTGTCTTGTCATAACTCCGTAAGTAGATGGACCAATGATTTGATCGGTTGATGATTCTTATGAACTGTAAGATTGAGAGTGTGGAACTCCATATGTATCATCCAAGTTAGTATAATCAAGACCTTCATTGAGTCTCGAGAAAATACCTTCATCTTCAAGATCATCATCGCTTTTCTAATCCGTGCATGGTAGGATCATCCAAATCATCTAAAGCATCATCAACAGTGCAAGAAGATTTTGGTCAAAAGCATCGTCCAAAGTATCGTGAGAGTATTCTCGCAGTCTTGTTCTTCTTTGCTCTTCATAAGCTCTCCTTTGTTCATCGCTGTAAGAATGTGCGAATACATCTTGAAGAAGCATCGATTAAGTTCCTCTTGAATAGATTGATCCTCGCAGATAATGAGGATTGTGGTGCAACAAGATCATGTTTTGGAGAATCAAGACTTTGCTTAGGAACATCAAGATTTTGTTTTGGACTTACAAGATCTTCATCGTGAACAAAGATCAAGTCTAATATGAACTCCATGAACAACATATTGTAAATCTTCTTCATTGTGCATAGGTTGATTTTCTCTAATGTGTACATAATTCATTGAAGGAGTTAAACCTCAAGATCAAACATCCAATCGTGACCTTTACCTTTCTCGTAGTCTTGATCTTCTAAAACTCAACATGAAGATGCCTTGAATCTTCTTAGTAACTCGTTGTATACCGAAAGCCTTTATCATAGTGCAATAACCCAATAGGTAACCTTCTTCGACTTGCCATCAAACTTCCCCAGATTATCAATGGTGTTTAAAATAGTAAGAAGACATCCAAAAGGCTTCATAAAACGAATATTGGGTTTATTTCCATCAAGAATTCATAGGGTGTCTTCATCGTGGTTTGGCGATGAGACTTTGTTAAGTACATAGCATGCAGACTTACAGACCCGCCTAAAATTGAATAGGTAGATAGGAATCGCTAGCATTGTCCTTGCCGCTCAATCAAAGTCATATTCTTCCTCTCTCGCAACACCATTTTGTCAGTGGTGTTCTAGCAATACTAAACTCCTCTTTATGCCTTTATTTGCACAAAAGTCATCCATAGTCTTGTTCTTGAATTCGCCCATTATCACATCTAATAACTCTAACCTTGAGTCTTAATTGGTTTTCAAGTGCTATAATCGTAGTCCGAATAGCATCAAAGGTATCATCTTTAAAGCCCAAAAAGAAAACTCAATCGAATTCATCGCAATCATCTCAGAATAACCAAACAAGATTTTTCTTATTTAAACTTGCCACATGTAGACAGTCCAAATAAATCCATATGTAATAGTTCCAATGGTTCTCTAATAGTTCTTTCCTCAAGCTTCTTGCAGGAAGCTTTGTGTTGTTTACCCTTCTTGCATGCCAAGCATGATTGATCATTCTTGTAAGTCTTTGAAGGTAAACCTCTAACTAGATTTCCTTTGACCAGTTTGTTGATATTCTTGAAATTAACATGGCCCAATCTTCTATGCCATTGATGTGCTTCTTCAGATGTTGCTTTAGCCACCAAGCATGTGGCTCTTCCATAAGAATGTAGACTCTTCATGTCTAAACTATACACATCATTTGTCCTTGGTACTCTAAGTACTACCATGTCATCATCAATGTGTTTAAAGTCGAGGAAAGGATGAGACATTCGTGGTCGGTGAATAACACATGATGCTTTTATCACAAATTTGAGAGACCGAGATCAAGTTGAACTTAAGCTCCTTCACGTATCTAACATTCTCAAAGTAAATAAGCCCTGCTTTGATAGTTCCTTTGCCAGTAATCTTTCCTCCATTGGGATCATTCCCAAACGCAACTCTTCCTCCACTAATATTTCTAAAATCAGACAGAATCTCTTTGTCTCCTGTCATACTTCCCGAGCAACCAGGCTCTGATACCACTTGTTAAGATCGTTGAAAGCTCTTAGACGAGGTCTAATATTAATATCTAGGAACACATAATAATGAAAGCGGAATATTCAAACATAGAATCAACATTATTATGAACAAGGTTTTTCATTATCATAAACTAACTAAACAATAATAAAGATAAAAGACTTGATCTTTAACACTAACTAACTAAACCACTAAACCCTAGACGTTTTCCAAATCCCTACGCCTAGGTTCCACACACACACATCTTTAGACGTCTACATCTTGTACGTACGTGTTGAAACTAATGACCCTATGTCTCTTTATATACTAGAGACATCTAGGGTTTACAAGAGGAATCATAATATAATTAGGAAACAATACAATTAGGAAACTAAATATTCTTTTAAGCATATCTTCTAGAATCTTCAAATCCTCCATCTTTTGTAGTTTCCTTCTTGTCACTTTTAGTCCTTCATGTTTCATTCTTCTTGTTTTGTATCATTAAATCTATAATAGACCCAACAATCTTCCCTATTTGATGATGACAAACAAACACAATTCTTGTACGAACTTCCCTAGACGAAGTAGCGAAGTTGAGATCATTAAATGTCACCATGAATGAAACAATCTTCCCTTGACTTAAACATGTCACTCAAACAACTCTTCCCTTTTGTTATCAACAACAGAGAACGATGCAAATAATGATCTTGACCACCACGAACCAATATCATACTTCCAATCTAAGACTTCCAATGCTTCAAATCACCCAACATTACGCATCATAAGAAAATGGATCCAAAATAGTAGAAAACTTCAACTAGCAAGAATAATAATGATCAACAATAGTAAAATCAAACACTTCCCTCGAGTGATGCATGTATATCAATGATTCTTCAAAATCAGAAGTCTTTGTAATGATCACTTTGTGAAGAAAACCAAATATAACGAACTTAATGAAGAAGTAAAATAACCCAAACTTGTGTCTTAAATCTTTACAATCCACTAACTCCATACTTATACGAATCAACAAATATAAGTAGACCGCAATCCCTTGAAAAGAATCCTCAACTAGTATGAGACATCGAGCACTACAATGTAACTCCTTCAAGTGATAGCCAATGTGTGCATAGAGCATCATAAGAAAAATCACACATTGCTAGATTCATCAAGCTAGATGATAAGAACACAAACCAAGTAATTCCACTTCACCTTCAAATAAGTGATAAATAATCCTCTTCGTAATCAATTCTTCAATAAATCTAATGCGAGCCTTTTAAATCTTTTAAGAACAAATAACCAAACTCCTTGTGTGTGTAAACAACAAACTGTGTGTGTCGTCCGAAAACCATAACAATTATTATGCTCGACTTCCCTTAATTCCAAATCATCCTATTAGCAACACTTTTTCTCGTCCCAAAGTCATCACAAAATGTCATTAGCGACACATAATCTGTCACAAATTGTCACCAACCTGTCACTATTGCAATTAGTGACACTTTTTCTCGTCATTGCATCGTCAAGAAATCTAAAAGCAAGATTTGCTGCCAAACAAGATTTCATCACGCCCAAGCAAGACTTTGCAAAAACTCAAAGACTTTGAAAAATAATGAGACTCGACCAGAAGATTTCATCTTCGTCAAGCAAGATTTTAACAAATATAAGCATCAGCAGTATGTTGAAAAATAATGACAGCACTTTCAATAAAATATATCAACTTGTGTGTCTCACTTGCAAACCCCACGTGATAAAACTCAACTTCACAAGTACTTCACAAACTTTCATGGACCAGTATTCTCGTGACAAACAAACAGATTGAAACCAATACTAAAAGTATCCACCGACCCACTATTAACCATGGACCAATCACAAGTCACGTCCACCATAACCTCCATATATTGCGTTGTACTAGATTAAAACCAATTGTGAAGTAGCAGATAAAAACTCAATCTTTAAATCATGAACCAATAAAATGTACGAGGTTACCATGTTTATTTGCCGATCGATTCCCTAAAAAATAACGATTAATGTAATGACCTTTTAAATCCAAATCGCTTTCTTCATCAAATCGCTTGAAAACCGCTTCACTCGACAACACAAACCTTGTATAAACCCGAAAATCCGAACACAAACCATCAGACATCAAAGCATCAAGCTTCAAAGAAGATTTTAAAAATCCTTCAAAGACCAACTTCGACGCCTTATATCTTTCGACTCGCACCTCCAATTAAAGATCCTTCGGTGGAAAGTTAGATTAGTATATAGACAACGTCCACCTAAAATTTCGTCCGGATCCAACGGTTAACGAAAAATCTATCGCCGTTTCAATACAGTGTTGTATAAAAATACGAAAATTTTGAGCTACGAATTTTTTCGTCTTTTTCATCATTCTTCGACACATAAAACCTTGTAATCCTAGATATCACGAGCCCCAGGCTCTGATACCACTTGTTAAGATCGTTGAAAGCTCTTAGACGAGGTCTAATATTAATATCTAGGAATACATAATAATGAAAGCGGAATGTTCAAACATAGAATCAACATTATTATGAACAAGGTTTTTCATTATCATAAACTAACTAAACAATAATAAAGATCAAAGACTTGATCTTTAACACTAACTAACTAAACTACTAAACCCTAGGCGTTTTCCAAATCCCTACGCCTAGGTTCCACACACACACACATCTTTAGACGTCTACATCTTGTACGTACGTGTTAAAACTAATGACCCTATGTCTCTTTATATACTAGAGACATCTAGGGTTTACAAGAGGAATCATAATATAATTAGGAAACAATACAATTAGGAAACTAAATATTCTTTTAAGCATATCTTCTAGAATCTTCCAAATCCTCCATCTTTTTGTAGTTTCCCTTCTTGTCACTTTTAGTCCTTCATGTTTCATTCTTCTTGTTTTGTATCATTAAATCTATAATAGACCCAACAAAATATAACTTTTCCAGATTCGATACATGCAGTAAGGCATTAGCTTAAAGTTAAGTATCTAACATTCAGGTGCTAATGCTCTATAGGCAGTTATGAGCTCTCCCACAGAGGTAATATAAGACATTCACCTATCAATGACCAGAGGATGTTTCGAAGAGACGTTGTCTCGGAGGCCCATCGTGTTAAGGTATTGAGTGCATACTTCCATACCATTGCATACTAGCTCTTTACGGATCATATCCCTAAAGTTGGGTATTCGACCATCCATATGTAAATCATTTTCAAAAGAACATTTATGTTTAGACTTTAGCTTACGATGCAATACCATGGTATAATTTTAAAGTTTAATTCAAGCCAAGTGACTAGTAAGGAAGAGATACTCCTAACCACCAAATGACATCATCTTGCCAATCGGTGCAAACTATAAATGCTACTAGAAAGCCTAACACAGTGCCCTTTCATGCACGACGTGTGTTTTAGGTATGAGACCCAAATATATATTACGAAAATGATCATATGCATTGTTTGCAAGAGACTAAGGCAATATTAACAGTTACGCTACCAACGTAACGACTTGTGTGCTTTTTAACTTCGCATGGTAGTTTGAGAATGCGTAAAAACAAAGGGTTCAAGCACTTACAAGTATCTGAAACTGATATGTGAGATTACCAAGTGGGTACCGGATGAATGGCGCTTAGCATGGCCTTGATCCATTGGAGGAGTATCCTCTTATCTCCACATATGGACTTTCCTGACACTCCTCCGGTCCAACGCCTCCTAATCCTCCGCACAAGTGTCTGCGAGGAATTGTTTTCTCTTTACCCATATTGCCAAGTTCCTTGATCACAGTCCTTAACACCTCAATGTTTTTTGCTTCACGAATGTCGGAGAAGGTCCTTCATGAACTGGCCTGGCTAGGATGGAGGGTCTTCCCGGAGAAGTCCTCCTAGTCTCTTGTATCCCGGTGTTCAAGTTTTTCCCTTCTTCCGGATGAGAATCCTTAATACAACCGTCCATTGCTTAGAACTTAGTAGATTGGTATAAGGGTCCCACGGATGGCGCCAATGTTTGAGCAAATTGAAGTGCTCTTCACCCGATCCTTAGGAGGTCCTCAGAGCTCCGCGGAGGTCTTGCGTTCTCCTTCGCCTCTAGGTCGAATAAGAAAGAACACCGTTAGCTCGCCCAGGGTTTTTAATCTGAGACCAAGCTCCAGTGTGAGAGTAAGTATATGCTTGGCATAAGTTCTAGTGAGAGAAACTAGAGAGAGAGATAGTAAGAGTAGTAAGTGAGGAGTAAAGTCCCTGTTCATGTGTGTGAACATCTCCTTTTATACTACATGGGGTTAGCTTCACGACATTAGTATTGTGGGGACGAGTTTGTCATTTATGTGCAGCATGTAAGTTGCTGATGAGTACCAGGCATGGTCCTCAGGATCCAAGTTGTCGTTATGCCACAAGTACTAGTTGTGACCGAGCTCTATGCTTATTCGCACATCATTGTACTTGTATGTCGCTTGCTAGTGTACTAACTCCGATGTGCACCGCCCGCCATTATGCCTCCTAAGCATACATCGCTTCATCAATATACTTCCCGATCGTGCATCGCTCATCACTATGCCTCCCGAGCGCATACATCGCCCATCACTATACTTCCCGAAAGGTGCATCGCTCATCACTATACCTCCCGAGTAGGAACCGCTTCATCACTATGCTTCCCGAGCGCATACATCGCTTCATCACTATACCTCCCGAGTAGGAACCGCTTCATCACTATGCTTCCCGAGTGCATCGCTTCATCTATATACTCCCGAAAGGTGTATCGCTCATCACTATGCTTCCGAGGTGCATTGCTTCATCACTATACCTCATGAGCGTGCATCGCTTCATCACTATACCTTCAGACTTGAAGCGACCTCGCCACCCGCCTACTCAAGGACCTGCTCCCACGTATTGTGGTTTTATCTTATAAACATTTGGAGTTAATTGTGATTGTCTCCTCCAAAGTATCCGGAGGAGGACATACCTCATCAAAATACAAGTCCACTCTTTGATAAAGTCAATTTAATTGTGCCCGAAGAAAAATAAAATGTTATCAATAAAATCGACACTGTAATTCATTAACATTATCCTGAACTTTGCAGCCATATTACGAATTGTTTCATGCCTTGTGAACCACTTCGCGCCCATTAGAAATGTATTAATGGGTCATTCATACTTTGTCAATTGTCATATAAGAGATTCTAACTTCATGTTAAAAATTATACTTCATGCCATTGGTCATGTTATTTTCTTACAGTGAGCCAATTAAGTAGCCAACATGTTGTTTCTTTCCAAAAGCCAAAGAGAAACAGATATATACATGCACCAAACTTCAATAGAATTGACGAAACCCATGATGACTTCTTGTATAAGAGTTATAAATTGGTATAGAGAGTGAGGAGTTGTGAATAACATTATGGATCAAATTGTACATGAGCAAATGCGTAGAAGGACGGTGATAGGCTCGATGATCGGACATCACGGGCTGAAAAAGGCAATTAGGGTTTTCTTAACTGTTATTTTCAATGTTTTTCAAACTTAAACTTACAGTTTACTAACAAAGGAAAATAAATAATATTATAAATTACTAGTAAATACTTTCAAAAACACAAGGGTCTACTAAAAAAACTCCAAAGAAATATGGCGGTTTGGAAAGCGTGGACCACACCTTTATTATCCTTTTATTTAATGCATGGTCCCACTTCTATTTCCTTTCAAGCTGACAAGAAGAAATTGAGAATCATGTGTATAAATGGGAGAATATAATCTTGCACCCCATATTTTCCTTCCCATGCACCTCATTAGACCAATCATTGGCCCAATGATTGGTTTCTTTTTTTTTTTTTTTTTTTTGTATAGTTTTAAGTTTTTTTGTTTTGTTTTTGTTTGTGTATAGTTTTATTTGTGTAATGTGTATATATATATATATATATATATATATATTTAGTTTATAGTTTCGCCCTAAGGGCGGGCTAGCTTCATTATATTACTTGAAGAAGGTTAATTGGTCATTTTGAGGTTTCAAGTATTGATTGAATTGTTTTCCTCATGTTAATGAATGGAAAACGTAGTCGTAATTCATGGTGAAAGCATGTATATTATAGTTAGTTAAGTGTCTAACTTCATGTTTAAACCACCATCCCTTGTATTTATTGTCAAATTCAAGACTTAAATATCACTTTTTGTATACCATGCATCATTTTATTACAATATATCATACGCGCACCACAACGTTTGTACCAAAGACAGCCTCACACTATTATTAATGCATGTTGTGAAAATGTATATTGTATTCCCTGCATATGAAATGAAAAGAGTATCAATGGAACACGGAAAAATTACCTCGATTCAAGCTATAATAACGTTCATGAAGTAGTTATTCTGATTGTGAATAAAAAATTATAGAATTCCATCGAGTTCAGACGTGCCCAACAAACATAACTGTTTTTTCACTTACTCATCCTTTGAAGTTACAACTAATTTGTGGGTACTTCAATATGGTTCATTAAATGACATAGTCAAATTGATATCCTGAAAATATAAGAATCTATCAGGTCGAAGTTTACACATAAATAGAAAAATGTTTAGCATTTGAACGGTTTACGACTTCTTTTACCTTCACGGATAAATAAGTCTCCAAAAAGCCACTTCAAGTATGAATAGTCTGGTTTGTCTTAAAATCTCAAGCATTTGACTGATGTACGACTTCTTTTACCTTCACGAATAAATAAGTCTTGAAAAAGCCTCTTCAAATTTTATGTACCACCTGTTGTGATAAATTTAGTGTCATGGAAGTTTATATGACTGCTTAGTCATACATAATCATGCATTACAACATTAACCAACTAAAGCATTTAATTTAAAGCATGTTTCCTTGGGTACTATTGTACTAATACAGACTGAAATTCCCGTGAACAAGTTCATTCTTTGGATGAGCTTTACATATACACATATATCAAGTTGTAACATTTTATACTGTGGCGTAAAACATAAATTCAGAAAATCTAGCACAAATATAAAAATTCTATATTTGAATTATCCAGGATATAATTAATGTAAAAGTTTACCTTCATCAATGCCATGCTCATGAATCTCATCCGCATGAGTCACACCTTTCACTGTTTTTGGTTGTTTGGTTTGTGAATAATAGTTAAAGTTTCAAAAAAAAAGATAAAACATACGTTTTAAACACGTTTATCATCATTCATCCATCGTCAATTTATAAAAATACATAAGTTCTAAACACGTTTATGCAGTTATATATGAAGATGTATAAGTTATAAAATTTATAAAATCAAAATTTATAAGTTCTAAAACACGTTTATGCAACTATAAAGATGTATATTATTTTGAATTTGTTCTATCAAATGCTAATATAGAATTACTTGGTTAGCCAACTATTTTGCTACTTAACCAAATATTTGACAATATTTTTTGTCGACAAATATCTTGAGACCTAAAGATTACTCAATCGAATATCTAAAAGAGGAAGTGCGACGGTAAGCGAGTGGTTTCATCAGGTACTTTTGTCTTGCCGATAAAACTTCTAGAAACATGCTAACGTGGCGCCTTAAAACAACAAGAAGAAGATAGAGCAAACCCAACCAATATGAAACCCGGGTTGACCCGGGCCAAAGCTATATAATAAAGCCTTCCGTTATCATTAATTTTCATTATCTAAGTTCAAAAAAATTTTTCCATTATCACCACAACCCACCATAACATTTTTTTCATTAACAAACAAACATGACATCTGAGCCCAAGGAGATGGAAGTTGTATTAACGCTACATAGGGGCCTAGACCTAAAAAAATCCAAAGCACAAAAACTACTCAAGAAAGTGAAGAAACCATACGCGCTTGTCTCCATTGAAGGCCACCGCGTAAAGTACAGAACCAGGACTGATGAAACAAATGGTTCAAATCCTGTTTGGGAATCTAGATTGAAGCTCATGTTTCAAACACCTGTTCCTGATGTCATTGTCCATAAGGCTGTTGTCTTTGAGATTCAGCATGAATCATCGACTGTCGACAGAAGTAGGGCAAAGTCAGAATTCCACTCAAAGATTTACTCTCTAGAGATGGCGAGGAGGTTAGCTACGCGGTTCGTTTATCAGACAAGTTGGTTAAGGGAGAAATTTTCATCTCTCACAAACGCAACATTATCCAAAGGGGTGATTGTGGCGAAAACGTTCCAGCCATTAAGATTTCAGATGACCCTCCTCCTCCTCCTGGACCTTCACGTGGTCTATTGGTAAGAGGCTTCGCAACATGCATTATGCTGGCCAATGGTATCGCAGCTATTATATGTGAGCTCAACTGATCCTAGATCCGGGGGCCCGTGTACTTCAGTTTAGGTTGATACTGGTATTTACTTTGTATTTTAGGTTTTACTATCATTTTTTTAGGTCTCTATTTAGCTATGCGTCATCGTTTCCATGTACGGTACTATTTAACTCTATTCACCCGCTGACATGTGGATGTAGCTCTACAACTCCGGCGCGGCAGAGTGGGGATTTTTTGTGTAAACTTTATGTGGATGTAGCAAATTTCTTAATTTATTATGATATCCGAGATTATTATTTACGTTATAGTCCATGGATTAGATTTGGTGTTTATTAGACATATGGTTTAGAGAATTAATCGTACATTGAATGTGAAGATATATAATAGTAAGATTATCTCTTCTATCTTCGGTGACACATAACCTGTCTAACACGGTGTTAGACAGGTTATGTGTCACCGAAGTTAGAGAGAGATTAGTCTTACACTTATTATCGTCACCTCCACATCTTTGCGTTTTTATTAAAACCCTCGCCACGCTCTCTCACTCGCCGGAGTTGTAGAACTACAGTGATCTTTGCGTTTTTATTTCTTCGGCGAGTCGTGACGGTGTTCTGGGTCTCGCCTCCGGCGAGTGAAGACTCCCCACACCACTCCGAGGCTGATTCAAGCTGTTCTGACGGGAATTGCTTTCCGCAGCAGCCGACTACTTTTTCTATTAATCCTTTGCTATTTTTTCATTAACAAACAAGCATGACCTCTGAGCCCATGGAACTTGTCAAACATGAAACCATACGCCCTAATTCACCCGGAGTGTTTAGAACCATCATTGATAAAGACGGTGGTTCAAATCCTGCATGCTTGGGAATTTGCTTGTAAGTTCAAGTTTCCACCACATTTTAATGTCGATGAGGCCGTTGTTGTCATCAAAATTAAGTATGTATTAAAATATTTGACCGACATATGGCCAAAGTCAGAATGCCACTCGCAAATTTCTTTTCTGGAGATGCAAAGGTTCACCACAGGGTTCAGAAATCAAATAAGGTGGGTTATGGGTGGAATTAGCCTCCCTCACGGAAACAGCCCATCTACTGCTACAGCCATTTTTCCAGCCATTGAGGTTTCAAATGACACTCCTCGACCTTCACGTTGTTACGGAATGCATACTACCTTGCTGTGAATGATCGATCCTATGGTTCAAGTTAGCTATGCCTATATGTTTACGTTTTTTTTTTTTTTTTTTTTACGCCTAGTGATCGATGTTTCAATCTTTTACTACTATCTTAGGGCATGTAAGCCGATTGAACAATCATTTATAGTTTGCCGGTGGCGGTTGCGGCGCTATGATCGAACTAGCTTGCTTTTATTTAGTTTTGAAGTTACTATGTTTCTTATTTGAAAATGTTGAATTAATTGCAATCTTTTGTGTTTTGATCGATGTGCTCATGTGTAGTACACAGACCATGCATTTATCTTTCAAAGCTACTCGAATAACGGATACATGTATGTGTGCATATGAAGTAGTTTGAATATCAGTTTTAGAACATGATGATCATATATATCCCTTTGTTTTAGTTAGTTGTGCTAAGTAGTTACTATGCATTCATCCGATATAGCGTTTTATAATATTAAGAGTTAACTACATTTTTGGTCTTTGTGGTTGTACCTGGATTTCACTTTTGGTTCATTTGTTCAAAAGTTGCGATTTTTGTCCAAAATGCATAGTTTGGTTCCACTTTTGGTCCATTTTTCTAACGGGTTAGTTCGCTTAGTTAAGTCGAATTGTAAAGTGGCAACATTAGTCCTTTAACCCAACGGTCGGTAACAACGTTAGTCATTTATACCAAAGATCGCTTGCAACGTTAGTCCTTCGTTAGTTAGTCCTTTAAAAAATTCTAAAAAAAAATCGAAAAAGTGTTTTTTGTCGAAATTTTTTAAGATAAAATTTTCAATTTTTTTAATTTTTTTCTAATAAAAATTTTCTTAAAAATTCTAAAAAATAATTGAAAAAAATTTAGAAAAAAATTTATAATTTTTTTTTCTAAAATAAAATTCAAAAAATTTCAAATATATTCTAAAAACTTTATTTTATTTTAGATTTTCTTTAGAATTTTATTCTAAAAAAAATTAAAAATATTCTAAAAAAACTTTTTTCCGAAAAAATAATTTGAGATTTTTTTTAGAAAAAAAATCTAATTTTTTTTCCTAGAAATGGACTAAAACTATATCAAAAATTTTTAGACATGTTTTTTAGAAATTTTGTACTAACCCATATCAAAATGGACTAAAACCATATCAATTTTTTTTTTTTTTATCAAAATGATAGTTTGGTTTCACTTTTCTAAAAAATTGTACTAGTTTCACTTTTCTAAAAAGTTTCTAAAAAATAAACTAAAACCATATCAAAATTATACCATTTCCGATAAAGAAGTCGTCAATAATACTTAAGATGAAGGAGATGAGGACGTCGAAGAAGATGAAATGATCAAACATTGAATGGAAACTCAAATGGAAAAAGGGAACTAATTAAATGTCATCTACACTTTCTTAATTAATTTCCTAACATACCATTATAACCTAAAATAGAGTAAATTACATGGATGGTCTCTGTGGTTTGTTCAAAGTAACAAACTTCGTCCCTCGAACTTTGAAGTTGCACTGGTAGTCCCTAAGTTGGTAAACAAATAACACACCAGGTCCAATAGTTAACGTGCCGTTAGTAAGACCAAAAAGTCAGACCACGTGGCAAAGATGGGAGGGTATTTTTGTCTATTCATGTTCCAACGTTATTATACTATCCTATTTAATAAAAAACCACCCCCACCACAGATTTCATCTTTTTCTTCCATTTAAGAACAAAAACCACCCCCACCTCAAATCAAATCCAAATGATGGTGAATTGTTTTTGTGGTAGAAGAACAAATATCGTCACATCGTGGACAAATGAAAACCCTGGCAGATGTTTTTATGGATGCCCAAATCATGTAAGTATTATCTTGTTTATTAGGGTTACACTTTGAAATCATGAATATGTTATCTTTCTTGTTTATTAGGGTATAGTGGATTGGTTTGATCCACTGATGTGCCATCGTGCTATAAACATCATACCAAGACTATTGAGGGCAAGAAACAGGCAAGAAGCTCAATTGTTGGAAGCACAAAAGGGACGTGAAAGAATGAAGAAGTTGTTGGTTGTTTCATGGTTAACATTTTTATTGTATGAATTTTTCAAGATGTCCTGTTAGTTTAGTGGTTGTATTGCAGTGGTAGTTTTTGACATATATAGTAATGGGTTATTGTAGTGTTTGACTTATATAGTCAATTTTGTATGACAATGTCAATTGAGTATGTATGAATGATTGTTTTTTATCTTGAATGTTAATACTCTTTAGTCAATTTTGTATTACAATCTCAATTGAGTATGTATGTATTGTGGTTGTTTTTGAATGTCAAAACTGAGAGTTACTTGACCCATAACAAAACATAAGTCTCAGCAGTAATCCGTCAAATTAAACTAGTGTCAAAAGTAACCATAAACATAAACCTAAACTGACCCATAACAAGTAAAAATTGACCCATTCCATAAACAATATCAAATTAACCATAAAACTAAACCATTCCACACACAATATCTGGCCAAATGATCACACATGAACCAAATCAGTCACATAACATAGTACTGGTACACAAAAGGAAATTTCAGATGTAGTTCCAAAAGATCACACAGGATCAACATAGTGTTATTACTAATAAAAGTTAACTAAATAACATCATTTGGCTACACTTGGGCTCAGATTTTTCTTTTACCCCTACCAAGACCGCTTTCTTTGAGTCGGTTGACTGCACTTCACTTGGAGGAGTTGTAGAAGTTGCGCTTTCTTTGGAGCAACTTCACCAGAGGAGTTGAAGAAGTAGATTGACTTGCGCTTCCTTCTCGGTCTTGCTCTTTCCACCAAGGTGCTCGGATTTCTTGTCCCCTTGCATGTTCTCTTGTTATGTCCTTTTGAGTTGCCCAAAACACAAGTTACAATTTTAGCTTTCTTGTGAGCTTACCATCCTTGACTATATCAACCATCTCGCCTGCACCTCTTCCTCTTCTTGTTTGGTCTTCCGTGTCGAGGATGATGCTTTGGTGGAATGATTGTGGTTGATGTAAAGCTACATTTAGGCCACATACTTGGACCATTTGTGGGCCGAATCTGTGTCCGTAAACTTCTTTCCATGTATCCAATCTGAATGTGGATGCACCCAATCTTCCGGTAAACCAGGTTCATGTTGTTTGATGCCATATTCTAATTGATCGCTACAACATGCTTGTGGTATACCGCTTATTTCCCAATACCTACAAGTGCAACTCCTTTGTGACATATTAACCACATACTAATCATGCCAACTACCAATAA
This sequence comes from Chrysanthemum lavandulifolium, assembly GCA_022545495.1. Lineage (NCBI taxonomy): Eukaryota > Viridiplantae > Streptophyta > Magnoliopsida > Asterales > Asteraceae > Chrysanthemum > Chrysanthemum lavandulifolium. Next base: position 18,440,762 of record CM040244.1, on the reverse strand, counting down.
CTTGGTACATTTCATCTCCATTCCAAGACACAATATAATCTGCAGCTTCTTCTTTAATCACTTCTAGCAACCTAGTAGCAGTAGAAGTTAAGGGCCAAACACACTTAGCTATAAGCTTATTGACAATGACTATCCTTCTCATCAGATACTCTCTAATATACTCTAAAGCACTTATAATTGGCATGTCTCTACCCTCAACAAGTTTGCCATTAAAAACCTCACACATATTATTCAATAACACATCGGACTTTGCCCTACCGTAATAAAGTGAAAACATATCTGCTCATATACTATTGCTATCATTTTAGAGAATGCACCTAACTAGGTTTCGAGTATAAGTTTACTCGAAAAGTGGGATCTAGACCAATGATGAGGAAGTATCTTACATAACCAAATATATGCATCCTTGTGAACTTCTTCAAATCATCTATTGCTTTAGTGAAGTGTTGGGATGGTGGTAGAACTAGCACACTTCCATAGCATATCTTTGAACAATTTACCATTCCACTTTTGCTTCATGTTTTCATGTATGTGCTTAAGATGTAATCTATGCTCAACTGAAACACCTTGGTCAGAATGGGTATTATGCCCTCATATAATGCAAGTATATAAGTATACATATTAGACTAAGACATACATTATACATAATGAAAGTGAAATTACCTTCTGCCTATCACTAATGAAAGTGAAATTTAAATTGCTTTCTAGGTCAAGATCTTCACCCAACTGCTCCAAAAACAATGTCCAAGATTTTATATTCTCAGCTTCAGCAATACAATAAGCCACAGGGTATATGCCATTGTTAGGATCCAAGGAAACAGCTATCAATAACTAACCTGGGAATGGTCCTTTCATAAAGGCTCCATCTAATCTATACTACTTATAATACACAAACCACTCTCTCTCTTCATTAAATTTCAGACTTTTCAGACTTGTAAGTGGTTAAGCATGATGTACAAGACATTAAAGCCTAAAAATTCAGACTTGTTAAATATAAAGATAGATAAAGTTTTTCTTGTATTGTGTTGTGGCCACCTCTCACGGAGATACCGGTCCCACCGCTGATCACCTTAGACCACCATCACCATCTCAACTGTGGTATGATGATGGTAGAGTAACGGTGTAGAGGTGATAATGGTGGTAAAATGAAAAATAAAATCACACGATCTCAGTTTTTGTTTCGTGGTATACAAAGATACATCAAGACCCTTAAAGGTCTAAACTCATGAAATAATATCATCATCGATCTACTTGTGAAGCTACGCTTCAATTATTATCCGAATCATATGGAAAGAATCATAACAATTATGTTAGATTCTTATCCTTGGTTCGTTTATAACGAGAAAACACAAGAAATTAAACCTATCCGAGAACCATGAAGGATCTTTAAGTCTTTAACGTGATCTCGATCCGTTGTGCTTGTGGTCATGTTCATTGATAGTCGGTTTGATTGTGAATGACCGAGACATAGATAAGTTATTGATGTTGATGATTAGATGAGATATGAGATAGGAAAATCAGGTGAGTAATTATGTGGTAGGCGTTATTTTCCAAGATGTGCAATTAGGGTTATGAAATTCTTAGGTCTGCTTTATATCCGTGATTAGGGATAAATTATTGGATTGGATATTGTGATTTTGATTGGATTTGTATGATACCGGGCTTTAATTCATTTTTCAACTCTTAGGCTGAAATGATATATCAACTCTTGGCCTAACCATTTTACATATTGGGTAGATGTATAAAAACTGAAATAAATTTTCGGTTCTCGGTTCAATCATGGTTTTTGGCACAATAAACCAAAAACTGAATTCACATAATCTATATATCTTTTTATATATTTATATAAAAAAAAGTTAAAACTCTTTCATAGTATATAAAATAACATTTTTAGGCTTGAACTTTTTTTATGCTAAAGTTTTATATAATTAATTAAATAAATAATTAATATTAAATAATTCACGTTATTTAGTTCGGTTTTCAGATCGGTTTAATTAAATTTGAATTCGGTTCGGTTTTCGGGTTAACTCAGAAAGAAATTAACCAAACTAACCGAATCGAATAAAACAAACAACCCAATAATCAAACCGATGAACACCCCTAAGGTTTTTGATTTAAGGGAAAACATTTACTCGCCACAAAATTAGTCATCGAGTACCCGCCGTCGCATTGCGCGGGTACCCTGCTAGTCCCAATAGATCCCTCTTCCCTGCTTTAAACCCCTGTTTTAAAGCTCCAATGCAAATATAAACCCTTTGAAACACCCTATTATTATCTTCTGGATCATCAGGATGTTCACATTTTATTTTGACATTTGTGTTGGGGTTATTTGCCTTCAATTCTAAAACATAATCCCTCAAAGAAGCATATTGTTGAGTGTGGTCACCTCTGATTTTACTCACAGCTTTTGACTTAGCCCTAAAGGCCTTCATCCATGAAATCTCCAACTTATACTTTTTCTGCCTTTGATCTTGAACTGCTCTAATTGGAATTCCTGGGTTTGTTGTAATCTGCTTGACTATTTCTTTGGCTAAGAAATCGCCAGCAAGCTTTCACTTTCCTTGTTTGTAGACACTCAGCCGAGGTTTGTATGTTCTAACCCGACCAAGTACTATCTTGACCCTTTGATATTTGCGTAACCCAAGGACATTTATTGGCTACCTCTTGACTACCCTTGTTTGGTTGACCCCATTAATGATTCTTGCCTTGGTAAACTCTAGTGCCTTTTCTTGACCGGTGAAGCATTGATAATGCCGGTCCTTGTCCATTTAACAGTTGACTAGGCCCATCTCGCTTTATTCCCAACTTGTTCACTGGCCCATCGTGTGTAGGCTCAACTTGTTCACTTGACCAAGTGTTGGAAGGGTGCCCGAACATTCACCCTTTATCCTTTGCTTATCATTCTTTTCAAAAAACAGCTTGCCTCCTTGTTTCTATGGAGTGCGTTTAATCAAATCTTTGCTTCTTTAGTCGTTTCTAAATTATTTACCAACATAGAAGTAACTTGTCACCTTGGCACCATCGCCTTCCTTTTCTTGTTGTTTTCTTAACCCTTCAACTGCCTCTTCCTAAGCTTCTCCAATTCATCATCACCTTCTGATCCACTATCAAACTCATCATTGTCCAAAGCCTCAATATCTACATCCACATGAGCATCACAGACCATATTCCTCCTCAAAATCCCACTACCCATGAACTCTACACTAGGATCTACATTGGCATGAAAATCCTGCATATCAACTTCCACTTCATCTATACCATTTACATCATCAACTATGTAATCACTATCTTCCTCATCTTCATTATCTTTACTCCCACTCTGCTCATCCTTATCACTATTTTCAGTCCCACTGCCTTCGCTAGCGTTACTACCTTGACTACCTTCACTACTTTCATCAACACCTATAGCTTTTTTACCCTTATCAACACTAGCTTCAGTCTGACTAACTTTTCCTAATGTTTGCTCAACCTCAGTAAGCTTATCAACTACCTCATCATCATCTAAACCTAAGAAAGGATCAAAGGAATCATTGTCCATAGTAGAGTAAAAGTCAGTTGCAAACTAAGTTGGCACATTATTTTTACCCAATTCATTAGCCACACTACTTTCACCATCAACTTTTACACTACTTTGACCCACATCCTTTTCATTCCATCCTAACATCAATTGCTTACCAACTTTATTTCTAGGAACCGATGCATCATCATCAAGTTCAACAATGGTACAACTTCTTACTGATGAAGGCTTGTTATAAGTGTCCAACATAGTTTGTCCATTCTCAATATACACATTGATCAACCTATGACCTAACAAGACATACCTAATCAGACCTTGAACATCTTGGTCACCACCTAAAGCTCTAAGCCCATTCTCTAAATCAAGATCAGATATCATATATTGGTAGTACATTATCGTATCTCCACTATACCCTATCGAAATAACCATGTCATTCAACTCAATGACAGAAAACAAATCAACATCGACATTATCAATGAAGCTTTCATTACCATTTACATATCTCCTTGTTGGATTGTCAGTAAACATCCCTCCATGATGAATCTTGAGGAAAACATGTTAGATCAGAACTGTAAAATCACCAAAAAATTATTTTAGGGCTATTAACACATTTAATTATCACTATTAGATACCTAAATCAAATACTACATTCTTACCATAAACCGCATTATAATCCACATTCACATCCTTTTATCGATGGACGAATTCCACATCGACACCACCATCGCAATTGATCAAATTAGGGTTGTGGTTTCGTTAATCAAGGTTCCATGAGAAAATTTAGTTTCTCGAGTGTGTGTGAGAACAGAGTGTGGGAGGGTGGGAGGAAATGAAAAATGGGCATTAATTGATTTAGGTGGATGGTCAAAAGTCAAAAGCAGTATTTGGAAATGGAAAGACAATAATACCCTCCCATCTTTGGTTAGACTAACGGCACATTAGCTTTTGGACCAAGTGCGCTATTTGTTTAGCAACTTAGGGACTACCAATGAAACTTCAAACTATCAGGGACGAAGGTTGTTACTTTGGGCAAACCACAGGGACGACCCATGTAACTTTTTCCCTAAAATATCTCACCAAAAAGCATACGCCATTGAAAGGTTGATTGAAAAAGTGTTCATTTTGTAATATATTTGTCTTTAACGGTATAGTCGTATCTCTAAGGGCTGGTTTGGTATGTAGATGTATTTAAGATTTGAATTTAAATTTAGATTTAAATTTAGGTTTGGATTTACGCTCAGTTCTCGAGTTTTTAGGGAAGGGAAATGGAAAAGAATAGGAAAGGGAAAAGAAATGGAAAAGGAAAGTAAGTGTTAGTTGTTATGTTCTTGATATAGAGAAAAAGAAAAGGAAAGTAATCATAATCATGTTCTTGAGTGAGAGTAAAAGGAAAATAAGTTAGTCAAATTATATATATGCCCTTTAATTATTAATGTCAAATGTTTTAAAAAGGGTATATTGGTCTTTACACAATATATGATTCCATTTCCTTTCCATTTCCTCCCAAAAGTGGGAGGAATATTTACTTATCAAATCTTCATCTCTATTTCTTTTCCGTTTTCCTTTCCTCCTTTAAAAAAGATTCAAGAACACAAAAAAATTTCCGTTTCCTTTACTTTCCTCTTCCTTTTCGACTCGAGAACTGAGCGTTAATGTATACATAATTTTAATTATTTTTAAATTTGATATCTAACCTTGTAAAATTATAAGACCAATGGATATGATGACTAATTTTTATATCATGATTTTGAAACATAGTTTTTTGTCTTGTAACTTCAAAAATCGGGTGATGCATTTAGGTGGTTAGATGTTGCGTTAAAGTTTGAAAGCGGGATATCCTCTTTTGATTGTTAGATCTTCTTCATTGTCGATGCAAGATCATTTTGGATAGAGATTTTGAAGTCGTCGTAGTTGTTTAAGCCTTTGAATTCGATGTTAGTTAGTTAGGTTCGTTGTTGAAGGTTGTGTGTATGGTTGCATACTTGCATGTAGTAGTTTGCGAGGGTCATTGATGATCGAGATTGTTATAATTCATAACATTTTGGCAGTTTGAGTTTTATAAAATGTATTTTTCTAACATGTGCCCCGGGGCACATGTTAAGCACACAAAAAAGACGGCGAGACCCACGAAAAAGGACGTCCGGACTCACATATTTTATTTGAAAAGTGTAGTTTTTGTGGGTCCGGACGTCCTTTTTCGTAGGTCCCGCCGTCCTTTTTGTGTGCTTAACATGTGCCCCGGGGCACATGTTAGAAAAACCCTTACAAATATTCTACCACAAACTGTAAAGATCTTATAAAAGAAAAAGGAAGATATATGTTTAGCTCTTCAGCATGATCTTTCATGTGATATCGAGGATAACATTTTCTCAATATCACTCATGACCAAGCTAAGATGTGTAACACAAAAGACAAAGAAAACTTCCTTCCATTGACCGATTTGGGATCATTGATTAATGCATTGAGCTCAAGTCATAATATCCTAAAAACAAAAACAAGTTTTAATCACAACATAAACTTGGTTGAAGATAATGGTACTTATTATTTTACCTTCGAGATAATACTTCAAGTACTCTATTAACACAACACGTAAACAATATTGAATCGACTATATACACGACCCATAATATAGAAGTTAAACAACTCCCAATTGTGGTTACTTCACTTTATGACAAGGACTATCCATAGCTACCGCACTTAAAGGTAGTTACAAACGATTACTAAGTCTGATTACAATGTCATATTAAGTCCGGATTTGCGTTCATTTAACCGGGTGCCCAAAATGATCTATGTGGGACAAACGGTTGAGATAGTTTCCTCAAAAGATAATAAGTATTTATTTCACTAAATTAATTCAAAATAAGACTATACAAGGACATATTCTCCTGTGAGTTATAAATTTGAGATTGTCTCTTTACAAATTCTTTGCAACTAACAAAGCTTTTAGTATTCATTATATCATGAGGTTGCATGAATTTTTGTTTGTAAACGTCTCTATATTTAAACATTAAAAATAAACTTTTTGCCACAATTTGTTATATGCAGTTTATATGGAGGGGAATATATTAGCTACAATTTATTGTAGCTAATTAGCTACAATTTTGTGCTAAAAACTGTGGGTCTCTGTTTATTTTTGTGCGTCATTGATTTATTTTTGTGGGTCCCTGATTTATTAGTTGTGTATTTTTGTGGAGGATTGTAGCTAATTGGCTACAAAAATTGTAGCCAAAGTATCCCCTTATACGGAGATAAGTTGTAATTCATTTACACTTCAATTTGTTAGCTAGTTGCGATTCCTATAGATGTGGCAAAAAACATCGAATCCAGTATACTGCCTCACATTTATTCTCCTGTGATTATGTTTCATTCGTGGGGCTTTGTCGGTGGGTCTGCCTCACATTTATTCCTTCATAACCAAACCCAAATGTATCATTAACAAGTCATGTGCCTCACATTATTTCCCATAATTAAAACCAAACCCAAAAGTATCATAAACAAGTTATCTGGCATAACTCGATTTGGTTTAATTTCTAAATATTTTCAGGAGATATCGCATTTTGCATTATCGTCTTTTTGGGGGAATGGTCAGACACTAACCTTTTGAATGTGATAAGAATTTTAAGATGCTTCCGCTTAAGCTCGGGTTTAAGAATCAATATCGGCAAGTCGCATATTATTGGTATCGGTGTTGAAGAGGTAGAGGTTAAAAGGGTGGCGGAGTTGATGAAGTGCAAGGCAGGTTCTTTTCCGTGTGAATACCTGGGGCTTAAAATAGGGGCTAACATGAACAGAATTAATAATTGGGATTTTCTTATCGAGATTTTTAAGAAGCGATTGTCGAATTGGAAGGCCTCAAGCCTTTCTATTGGCGGGAGGTCTACCTTAATCAAATCCGTCATGGAAAGCCTTCCAACATATTATTTTTCTCTCTTTATAGCCCCTGCTACAGTGGTTCACAAATTGGAGGGTATCATTAAACGTTTCCTTTGGGGGGGAGACTCCGAGAAATCCAAAATCCATTGGGTGGCTTGGGAAAAAGTCTCTTCGCCAATCAGTGAAGGGGGCCTCGGGATGGCTAAATTGAAGGAAGCGAATGAGGCTCTCATTGCTAAATGGTTATGGAGATATAGGTCCGAACCTAATAGCCTTTGGAGGAAAGTGGTTGATGCGGTTCACGTCTCGAAAAGAAGCTGGAAGTTTATACCCTTTCGTCAGGCCCATCCCAGTGTTTGGGGAAATATAGCGAAGGCTATATCCAGATTGAAAGTGGGAGATATGTGTTTGTATCAGATGCTTAGAGGCGTGTGTGGTAACGGCAGTGATATTCGGTTTTGGTTGGACCCCTGGGTTGGTAACACGACGCTCAAGGACAGGTACCCGGGCTTGTATAAAAAAGAGAGAGATAAAAATTGCAAAGTCCAGGATAGGTACTGTAAAGAGTCGGGTCGCTTCGTTCTTAGTGATGCTGATAATCTTTCCTCAGTTGAAGGTGAAGAATATCTTAATCTTAGCAAGGAGGTGGCTGGGGAAAATTTAAACGATCAGATAGATAAGAGGGTTTGGAATGGAAGGAATCACAAAGATTTTAGTTTTAAAGGGGTTAAAGATTCCTTCTTGGGAGATACGGCTATAGCAATAACTTTTCCTTCAAGTGGTCGAAATGGATTCCGAAGAAGTGTAATATCTTCATGTGGAGGGTGGCGCTTAATAGGATTCCTACAAGCTCGGCTCTTAGAGAAAGGAATTGCTACACTGGTTCGACTCTTTGTGTTTTATGTGGTCTTGAGGAAGAGAATACCGAACACATGTTCTGCTCTTGCACTGTAACTAATGAGATTTGGTATAGAGTTGGTCGATGGATCAAAGCTCCGCCCCTTTTCATGTTTTCGGTGCTAGACATTTTTGACATGCACAGGTGGGGTATTAAAGACCGGAAGAGAAGGAAAGTGATTAAGGGGATCCTCTTTATTACGTGTTGGACTATTTGGAAAGCTAGGAATTTGAAAAAATTTGATAACGGTTCCATCGATGTTAAACGGATCATGTTGGACATCATGGGATTTGGCTTCTTATGTTTTAAGAACCGTGGGGGGAAATCTAGTTTGTCTTGGGAGAATTGGTGTAAATTCGAATTGATGTAAGTGGTGTTTTTTGGTGCCCCTTCGCTTGTTGGCGTTGTTTTGGGCTTGTGTGAATAATAGTTAACTTTCAAAAAAAAAAATATATATATATATATATTCAACAATAACAATTGTGTACCCAAAGAATACTGCCTCACATTTACTCTCCTGTGATTATGTTTCATTCGTGGGGCTTTGTCGGTGGGTCTGCCTCACATTTATTCCTTCATAACCAAACCCAAATGTATCATTAACAAGTCATGTGCCTCACATTATTTCCCATAATTAAAACCAAACCCAAAAGTATCATAAACAAGTTATCTGGCATAACTCGATTTGGTTTAATTTCTAAATATTTTCAGGAGATATCGCATTTTGCATTATCGTTCTAAAATAGATAAGTAAATCCAACTTTCGTAATCAAAACTATGGACTCTTAACATTTTTAAAAAATCTTCTGAACATTTATTAAAAACACGTTAAGTTAAAATTAAACTCAAAAAGTTGAGAACATGTTATATATTTTGGGTACACAACAATCCTCGTTCAACTTTTATCATATATATATTCAACAATAACAATTGTGTACCCAAAGAATAAACCAATTCTCAACACAGGTGTTTTCTATATACTTTAGTATATAAACTAGGAACTCTTTATGTCTTTAACCAATGTGGGATTAGGGATGTATGGTTTTTGTCAAAAAGAATAAGCAAGGTACCTAAATGTTGAAAAGTACACTTTTAGTATTCTAATTCATACCAGTTTTGTGTTTATAATATACATCTTTATCTATTACTGGCTTCGTTGATCCTCATATGCAGTATAATTTATATCATTGGTTTCACGTGGGTTCAATATAATTTTTTGGTTCCTCTGTACTTAGTTAAGGTCGTGAGGAAAGTTGACGTATAGATACGAGAAGTTTTTTGTTTCCCTAATTACATGCCATGAAGTTTATTTTCGTTGGTACCGTAAAGTATTTTTTGTCTAAACTTGATTCGAGTAAATCACGTTATTCTTTTTAACGGATTGTACGTATCTTATTGTTTACGAAAATCATTTTTTTGTTCGCGTGTATCGTGAGTTAAGCACTGCTATTTTTAGTTTATGGTTGGTTTGTTATGTCAAAACAAAATTCATAGTTAAGACTAGGCGTGTGCACGGTCCAAAAACCAGACCGGACCGACCAGGACCGGACCGGACCGAGACCCGATTTCGGAAAAAATCATAGACCGAGACCGGACCGAATAAGGTCAGTCCGGTCGGTCCTTCGGTCCAACAAGGCCAAATTAGCCTAAATTCGTCGGTTTTGGTCCGGACCGGACCGAGGACCGAATTTGCTCAAAATCCGAGACCGCGGACCGGACCGAATGTGGTCGGTCCGGTCCGGTCCAGTCTGACGGTCGGTCCGGTCCGTTCGGGTCATTTGCTCAGCCCTAGTTAAGACTATTTTATCCCGTATTATCCGACCAAACACGTTACGGGCCGCTACCATAGGGACCAAACCCGTTAAAAAAATAAAAAGACTAAAATCCGTTAAACCTGACAGACTACAAGGACCATTTATGAAATTAACTCTAAAAACTAAGAAATGGTGCTGCTTGAAAAGAATGGGTGCAACATCCTCTTGTAAAAGTTCATAGTTGCAAGGTTTAACAAGTCAAGAAAATGATCAATTGACGACTAGTTCAACTGTTCTTGCTTCCGATATTTCTGCACATAAAGAGAGTAGGAGTAGCCTCAAGAGAATTAAGAAAATACAAGAAAGGACACTCTAAAATTTCTTACAAAACGCGTAAAAATGATCGAAGTAGTTTGGAATTGAGTAATATTTCATAATTAAACATGATATATACACACAAGACGTGAATGATAAGCTTAAAAATCTTATAGGTTAAGCCCTTACATAACACTAAAAAAACTGAGAGATATCGTGTTTTGTGTTTTTTGTTTCGGTGTGAAAAAGATAACTATCAACTATCTACTTACGTTAACATATATTAAAAAATTATAGAATTTATAAACATTTTTATAATAGGGAATGATAAAGTTGGTTGTAGTCGTACTATTACGGCCAACACTACAGCCCTGTGTTAAAATCTGTTCATTAATCTACACTTACAATAAACATTTTTATAAACAGTACAGCCCTGTGTTAAAATTTATAAACATTTTTAGTGGTTTAGCCAATGTGGGATGTATGGCTGAGATGACTTTTAGCCAAAAAAATCAACAAGGTGGTTAGATATTTTTTTGAACATAAGGTGCTTAGATATCGACTCATGCATTTTCTGTATTATAGATTTTAATCCATTGATGGTAAGTTTTGATATGACTACGAAATGACAACGCGATTAATTGATTCGTGGATGATTCTCAACAGCGTGCGATTTTTATCATTGATTTCATGTGGGTTTACTCTAATTTTTCCGATCTTCTTATTTGGTTGTGATGTCGAGGGGAAATTCGATGAACATCAAAACATGCAACACGTTCTTTTTTCTTTACAAATTTGAAACATGATATACATTCATAAGACATACTATCCAAGTATCCGAGTGTAATATGGCATATAAGATAGGAGAGGTTTCTCTTAATGACCTATGTTAACTTCATAAAAAAAAACTGTATAGTCTGCAAGACTACAACAGAAGTAAAACCCATAGAAAATAAAGCACTTTTAATTTTAGTATTCGAAACCTCCCTAACCATAAAAACAGCCCTATCATCATCAAGAACACGAGAGAACAAATCTTGAGAATCTAAAGGAGTGGTTACACCCTCAAGACCAAGAAACTGCTCATAATGTGACACAAATGCACCTGCAAAAGAATTGCATTCATGTAAATCGTTAGAAAGATCTCTAACCATCTCAATCCGATTACTAGCACTCTTACTTTTAACAATTTTATGAAAATATGAAGTATTAGAATTTCCCACATCAAGCCATTCAATCTTAGCTTTCTGACGAAGAAACCGTTCCTCATGAAGAGATGCCTCTTTAAACGCTAACAAATAATGGGCATGATCATCCCTAAGTAACGAACATGACGGTTTTAGATCAAGAGCCTTTTGGGCCTCATCTAACTCCACACGAAGGCAATGCATGCAAGTGCAAGAGGCATGGATATATCAACACCTTCCAAAACATTGTCTATTTGAACAAAATGATTGATCTCTGACACACTATAGATTGTAGAAATAAGCTCTATTAACAACCCCTTAACTAAAATTGTTCTTATAAGTGAAAATTAAGTTCGTGCTACAAAAGGATAAGGAGTCATATAAGTTTCTAAAATTCATATTCTATATCAAATATCTTAAAAAATGTTAGTCTATGTTAGAAAAAGGTTAGTTAATACAGGTTTTTCAAGTTCATATATTTTACGCCAAATAACTTTTTGAAAATTATTTGATGTAAAGTTGTATGAACTGGAAGCCACAATATTAACTTCAAGACGTATTCCTTTGCATTATGGTATATAAGGTAGGAAAGTTTTTTCTCCTTAATCTATGTGGGATAAAGGTTGAGACACTTTCATTAAAAAATAAGTACATTCACTAATCTAAAGGTTGGTTCTCTTACAATCTACAACTAAAGATCGTTTCAAACGTTAAGTGACTAGTGTAGTTCACTCTGAATAAAACTTAGGTCGGTAAATATTATACACAAACACATATTCCACTTTGTTTGTTTGCCAGCTTAGAGGTTATAAATCCATTTGAGATTGTCTCTTTACGGTTTTTTTGCTTCTAACAAAGCTTTAATTAGTATTCCAATTTATCTACATGATTTTTTGGTTAAAAGATGTCTATATAGTTTAAACATCAATATTTAAAATCTTAATGCCCCAATTACTACATCTATTTCATATAAGATAGAGTCACACTTCAGTATTAAAACCCACGTTTTCATCCTGATGTATTGAGGAACGTAAGTTCAACACCGACATATGCATTTTTGCCATTGTAATCTACCATCTTTAGTTTCATTTTTGTAAGTTGGATATTATCTTTGGAAGTGATGTATCGTATTGGGTTTTAATACCAATGCTTTCGGATTTGAGATAATACTAATAGTTCTCTATCACTTGCAACATAGTGATATTCGAGCATAGAAAAAACAATTAGCAAATCATGTATTAGACCATTTGAAAGAGTTTTCAACATGATAGACGAGCATCGAAAAACAATTAGTACAGAAAGAAAGTGTCACGCCATTTAAAAAAGTTTCTACAAATTTAAAGAATTCATATAAGTTATTGAATGTTAGGTCACAAGTTTTACAACACAAGCTTATAAGAGAAGAGAGAAGGCGGATGAACAAGTATCAAACACACACACACAATATAGTATACGGTTATGCGTAGAGAGCATGTGAAAGAAATAACTTGAACAACCAACCTTCAAATGAAGGTTATTACAATGTATATATAGGCAAGGAGCTAGGGCAACACTCCTCTCCTTCCCTATTCCTTATTGGGCTTGGGCCTCGACATGGGCCTTCTACACAAATTTGGACCTTAAACAAACATAAAGGCGAATAAAGCTACCTATTACATATGAAATATAAATACTTGAAATCTTGTTTAGGAGTGATTCCAACAATCTCCCCTCAGTATATATGAATGTAAGCGGTGAAAGCGTTGATGTAATAGTAGCGGTGGCGTCTTCGACATTCTTCTTTCTTGTGAGAGGAATTGTCTTGATTCGAACAATCTCCCGGTGTAGAGATCGTTATCTTTGGCGATTATGCTTTGGCGTCATCATTGACTTTGTTCTTTGATCATTGTTCTTAGTGGTGAAAGTGATAGTATGTTGTTATGCGCATCGATGCGCCTCAGTGCCTTGTTGCTCGGTGTCTCCCGTCATTCTTCAACATGCTCACACGCTCCATGCGGTGGAAATCAATCTTGATGAAGTTCTTTAAGTCTTAAACTTTGTAGATTCTTTGGTTTGACTAAGAATCATTTCGGCGATTGTGTTGCTTTTGAGTAGAACTTCCATTAGTGATGATGTTGGCGTGAGCATGAGAAGAATCGACACGATCATCCCGCTCGGAGCTTCCATAAGAAGAAAACATTTCAAGCGGTTAGTAATAAGCGGTTTCCGGCACTTACAAGTTAGAACTTGAGAGTGTTATGACATAGTGTGAAAACACAACTCTAATTCTCACAAAGGCCGTTCTGAGCTGAGTCCCACAAGTGAGATAACACGATGTGCGAAGTACATCTGATTCGAGATAGTCATTGAGGTACACGAAGCATCACCTCCTGACTGTAGACCGTATGAGACACACTCCGCGTAATCACGGGGAGTTACGAAGTGACACTCTTTGTCGGGTGTTTGATGTTGACCACTGGCGGAGTTTCCATTCAATCGCGAGGATCACGGTGTGAACCTCTCATAAATGTTCTCGACAGTTGCTAAGATCATGAAGGACTCGATATGAACCATTGAATCTTGAAGATCTTATTTGTTGATCAACAAGTGATTAAATGTCAAGTGTTCCTAAGAGATCTTTTGATGAATCTCGTGGCTCTAGACTCAATAGTGCGTTTTGGTTTTCTGGCGGAGACTAGGGAGAGGGTCTCCTTTTCAATACCGGCGATCTCTAAGAAAGCCAATAGTTTATGTAGGGTTCCTGTGAGAATGAATCAAGCTTACATTGAGAGAAACTTGAGTGGCTAAGAAGGTTTAGTGCATGCGTCCTTTGGGTCCATGACGACTTTTAATCTTCAATACCGGTGTCACTAAGTGACAACCGGTAGTATATGAATTGAACCCGATTATGCGCCTAAGTTGAATAATCGGAGGCTATTTCTTTTCACCCTTTACTTTACATTTCTTTTGATTCTTCAACTCCTTCTTTCTCGATTCTCATTTTCTCCTTTTACAATCATTCCTAAGGACTTCTAACACTAACTAATGGTAGTGTCCTTGGGTGATCCCTCCGACTCTGGCGGATCATAGAACAGTTATTCTAACCTTAGTCACCTTATAACTCCATGACTAACCTATGTTTGCCATTATAACCCTTTGTAAGTAAACAATATCTCTCAAAGGGTTTGTAAATGAAAACATGTTTGAACCACGGTGAGAGATAAGTTTTGCATAAATACTCCCCTCACATGTGCTTAATAGTTTTATGGTTAAATGCACGGTGAGGAAAAAAGCGCACTTTTATGAATTGATCCACTAAAGATAGACAATCTCCATGAGACACGGTTCGTTGAATAGTTAAAGAGTTACATTGTCGGTTTTAGGTGACAACTAGCTCTAATAACTACCTTGAAGGTGTAGACAAACCTCGAAAGGTTGTCATACCGTCGAGTTCATGTCTATCAAGAGCTTCTCGAATGGTACCTTCTACTAAGACAAGTCCTTTGCGAGACACGTTTACATCACTAGCGAACTAGCTTGAAATTATTACCCGTCGGGACAAGTCTTTTCGAGTTACAAGCAGTTTAGTACCGTCGATTCGTTGGTTAAGTCGATGTACGGAGTTCATTTGCATTGACACAACATATTTCTTATCACACAAATTTTCTCCCCTCAAAATGGCATATAAGATGTTATTTTTGAGCGGTTTGAGAATAAATATGACCATTTTGAGTGTTGCGGGAAGAGTGACCACTTGTGAACAATTTGTGAACAAAGTTTTAATCAAATACTCCCCTCGACTAGTGATATAAGCGGTTGAGGTTTTGAAATCATATGGGAAGTACTTGTCTTTTGAGCAAAACCTTGAAAAATGAAAGGTTTGATAGGTTTTACTCAAAAATAAAGCTTTCGCTCCTTTTATAAGGATTGTGGTGAGGCGTACCACGGGGTCCTTTCTTGACAATTACGGGTTGTACTTTGTTATGTGTGCACAAGCCATTCACATATATAATCATACATCCAAAATTATATGAAGGAAACCAATTAAGGGGTACCGGGAAGTGCGGTGATATTCCGAGTGCGCTGCGGGCGTTGAAAGCCGATGATGTTTCTCTGAGTCGACCACCAACATAGCTCTCCGATCGTGCAGGCGGTCCGCCACGAACAACCGTTCATCAATCAAGGTGATGATCGTCTCACATCCCTCCTTTCACGAGAATTCCAACGCTTAGGATTCCCAATTTTATTGCGTATATCCTTCAATCGTATGCCAATCCATCCCTAACCATCTTCAAGGTATGATCCCGAATTTGTGGAGCTCACTACGCCATTAAGCAGTTCTGCGAAGTTCACTGCGGTAAACAATGCCGAAAGGTTTCTTGATGGCGTAAGTTGTTTGGTGGTTGATGTCGGGAAGGTCAGGTGTGGTGGAGTGAAGTTTACGTTTACGATATGATTCAACGACCATCGGATATCTTGACCGTTCTTTGATCACAATCGTCTAATGAAGATGAAGCCGACTTGATAAATTCACGTTGAACTTGATCGAAGCTGTCTCATCGACCACATACTTTGGCAAGATACATGTCTTGATGTCGTTGAGGACAAGTTCTCAAAGTCGACTTCGGAGAATCCATAGTCTGTTCATCTTGTCGTTTGACTATGATATTCTTTAAGAATGTGTAGTCCACTTAGACTTGAGATCAATGTGTTTGATGGCCACGATGTCCTTGAGCTAAACACGCATGTTGAGACTTTTGAACGAGCGACTTGGTAGTAGATTCTTGACGTTCGGGCCAATGATGAATCCCATACAATGCATCTTGGTCATATGCTTGCGTTGTCGAGAAAACAAGTGGGTTGCACGTTCCTCGATAGCTATCGATTAGAGTAAATGGTGCGGGGAATGGAAGAGTCAATGATGTAGTGTATTTTCTCGAACCATCGCCACCATGGAGAAGAAATTCGGTCTTTGTTGAAGAAATATCGGAAGGAATCCTTGGTTCGTCTGCTTGGCCAATGGTTGGTAGAGGTTTAGTCAATCGGTGTAGTATGGAGGTTGTCCCTTTGTGTGAAGTCAATGTTTGCTTCGGATTGAGCCAATCCATGTTGTTAGACATAGCTCGGCGATGTTCTCAAGATGATATTCGACCTCGAGGGCACTTTCAGGCTGTCTTTCCATAGTTGAAAGGCTTCATTCTTGATTCGCTTCAATTGATTTCGTCATTTTCTTCACATGGAACTTTTCTTGCAGTTTTGCATGCTCAATGTTGAACCATCTACCAATTCTTGGCCTTCATCGGGGTAGGGAGTTTGATTGACAAGTGTGGAGAACCATTCAAACTCTTGGTTTTATCGTCATCTAGCCATGATCGACTCGGGTGAGTCGTCATTTATTCTTTTGGAAGGCTTTGATGATGGTGGTTTACGCACTTGTTTGGGTGAGGTGGGTTGTTGTTGGGGCTCGAGGACCTCTTCATCGTCACCACCCGTGTACTCAAAGTAGTCACTGTTTTATGAGTCGGGGTGGTAACTCGGAATCGTCCAGGGTTTTCGGTTGAAGAGCAGTAGGAGACCTTTGTTGAGTAGGGGTCCGTTGGGGAGGAGGAGGCATCGAAGAAGATTCACGGGCCGCCCGGCGTTTAGGTGCGAGTCTTTATCCTTATCCTTATCTTCATCGTCTGCGGGACGTTTGACTTTCGCTTCAAATCTACAAGCTTCTTGAAGTTGGTAGTCTAGCAATGCTTGATCTGATTTTGCTTCTTGATATTGAGCATTGCGGATCGTGGCGACATTTGTGTCACAAGCTTGGCTACCAATTCATTATTCGAGAACACGACCGAATCGGTCGGATTGATTAATGACGGTTAAGGCGTTGATCGAATAGTTTGTTTGGCGATCGCATCGATTTGGATAAAGTTGTCTAGTGAATAACTCCTTTGTGACTTTAGGGCGTATTCGAAGGTACTTTTAGTGTAGCCTTGATCATTTCGTTCGATTCCTCGGCGGTGTTGTTGCATGAATTCTGAACAAATTTCCTTTCCTTTTGCATCTTTTCATTCTCGTCATCTGGATCTTGTATGTGATCGACAAAGAAATTGACTTCTTGTTGAGCACGTCTTTCTTTCGACTTGTTTGTGACTTTGGTAATCCGTTCATGAGCTTGAAATCCAAGATTTAGGTGGTTTCTTCGATTTGGATGATGATCGGTTGACTTTGTTGATGGTGGTGGTGATGAATGAGATGAAGAGTCGATGATGAGGAGACATGAGGAGACTTCATGTCCTTAGGAGTTCGAGGTTTTCTCCTTTGAATGAGTTGGGTGTCTAGAAGAAACTTTGAGTAATCATCCTCGTCATCCTTAGACTTTTCTTTCTCGGTTTCGGTTTCTCAAAATCATACTCAATAGTGTCTTCAACGAGGCTTTTGTTGTTGCACAAGAGGGTGGCACCGACTCCCTTATCGGGTTGATTAACGCATCGGAGATGGTTTAGAGTGGCGACACCACTTGAGCCTCGGGGCCACCCATTTGATCTTTAGCAAATTCGGTGACCTTTTGAGTGTGTCGGACATTGTGAAACTTTTTCTGTATGATTTATCAATTGCTCTTCTTCATCTTGAGCTTTCATCACGAGGTACAAGTGCGATAGTCTTCTCTTTTCCTTTAATAGTTTGAGGACTTGGAGGTTTTGTGCTTGAGGATCTTCATCCTTTGCGGTTTGAGAGAATGTGATCTCTTCATACGTGTCGGTATCCTCGAATCCTCGTCCACGAGTTGTCTTTGTGGTTCAAGTGAAAGGATCGGAGTGGCTTCTAGAGAAGGAACTTTCTTCTTAAGAGTGGGTTTCCTCTTTGGAATGGGTTTCTTCTTAGGAACATTCCTTTGACTATCTGTCTTGGTGACACTTCTGCACTTCCTTTTACGGTTCTCCTTACGGTGTACGGAAGATTTTTCATCGAGGTGACCAACTTTGCCTTGTTTGGTTGCTTCGGATATCTCTTATGCGTTTGAGCTTTCGACATCTTGATTAGAAGAAATCTGACCTGACACCTTGTTTCTTTGTAGGCGTTTCCTTGATTCTTACGGATAGAATAGGTTCCGTCAACATGTCGTGATTGTTGGGGTCATTGAGCCTCTTGGGGATGTCGGGATGAAGTCCAAGTGCTCTTTGGATCAACAATTTGGTATATCGATGTAGGGAATCTTTGAGCCAAGTTTGTTGAGAAATGACATCATGTCATCCCAAATCGAGCTTCAATAGCGATGTGTTTCTGTTGACGAAGGCCCAAAATATTTGCGGTTCTATGAGCTTAGGATGCTCATAGCATTATCACGACGAAGCAGAGACTTGGTGATGATCATGTAGAGTGTTCTCCATGGTTGAGGAATACTCTTAAGCTCTACTAGAGAGTGCTTGTTGATTACTCCTGTAGCCTCGTCATAACCGATATCGATTAAGAATTGGAGAGTGAGCTCTTGATGGGTGAGGCATATAGTTTGGTTGGATCGACTTGAGAATTAAGAGAAACGACCCTTAAGTCTGCGGTGTAATGATGACTTGTTTGTGATTGAGTCACCTTCACGTGGTTTGTCCTTTGACCCTTTCCATAGTGTTCGAGGCTGTTGGATGTAGATCTCGGGGCGATTTGCGAGTTAGTAAGCATGTTACGATATGGATGAGTCCTCGAATATCAATAGCAATGAGACATGAAGATTCGAGCAAGTGAGGGTGTCAAAGTCAACACGGAGGTTATTCTTTCCTATCTTCATTGGATAGCCATGAGGATAGATATCGACAATGGAGAGAACTTGGTGCATCCACATTCATTTGTTCGACCATGTCGTGATGCGAAATAACATTAGCCAAAAGAACCAACATATCGAAAGACATAATGTTAGTCAACGAAGGTCTTATTGTCTAGTTATTGAATGTACGGTGTCAATGATTATTCTGAGTCCTAAGTCACTTGTATGTTCAATAGTTCAATGATATCGTGAAATGTTTAGTGAGTTAGTTAACTTTAAGTTTTAAAGTTTATGTTATCACTTATTGTTCACAATATATCGAGACGATTTAAGTTTATTAGTGACATTTTGGATTCGTGATGATATGATTAGTTTATTTACAAGTTTGTACACGTAACAATTCATCATGAAAGTCAATCCGAGGATAAGCGTAGTTTTGGCAAAGTTATGCGTGAGCGGGAATGATATATGCTTAGGCGTAAACTTACGCGTAGAATCCTATCTTCTGGCGTAAGAAATGTTACAGCGTGGAAATGGAGTCCTTATGCGTAGAGCTTATGCGTGAGGCATATATTTATCCTTACGCGTAAGGCTACTCGTGAAGTTGACCTTAAGCGTGGGGTCCTTGTTCGCATATCCTTCACGGGATCGCGTGGTCCATTGTAGAACCTTAGCGTAGAAGCTACGCGTAAGACAAGTCTTCGCGCATAACAATCTCGCGTAAGGTAATCCTTATCGTAGATAATCAAATGACCTTGATTACGAATTATAAGTGTAGCAATCACGAAATAAATCCATCAAATCATCAATATTAACACATACATTCGGTTTATCAATAGAACATGGCACTAACATATGTTACACGGTTATCGTAGAATTGCATACGCGTAGACTAAACCCTAGATCTCTGGCGTATGGAATCTAACCATGGATTATGCACCAAACTTTTACGGTAGCTCTAAGATGTTGTATGAGCATATATACCAAGTTATAACATCTAACTCATGGTGAATCAAAAATACCCAATCTTATGAACCTTAAACCCTAATTTCAAAATCGAATTAATCGGTGTTTACGGGTAGTTATAAAGCAAGGATAAGATTAATTCAACATCATATGAACATAACCCGACAATATTTAGACCAAAAACACTTCACATTTAGAAGAACCCAAATCACGCATAAACCCTAAGTTTCAAAATCAATCAATTTATGTTTACGTGTAAGATTTGAGGATAAAGATATCATCATTGATGCTAAAGGCGCGTTTGAAACAATCTTTTAACCAAAACACACACACAATGATTATGTGATCATACGCTTATCGTAGATCACAAAATCACTCGTAACACACATTTTAGCCGTTGGATTTGCGTGATATTAAAACCCTTAGCTTAAAACTATGTTTGGATCATTAAAACACTTACAATTTGATGATCGAACAACGGTTTCTTGAATGAATCTTAGGCGTAGATGAGATTAGGTTTAGTAATAAATGTGAGTGAAAGAGTTAGGTGGAGAGGTGTTTTATTAAAGTTAACTTTAAACTTTTGGCGGTTTAGTCCCTCCACCTTTGCCTTTTCAAACCAAGCCTTTTAACTTCCATTTAGGTTACCAAACAAAGATTTTTGAGAAAGAATCATGGCGACACTCCCCTCGACTTGAGAAAATAGTGAAAGGTTTTTAATTAAAGTCCGAGGAGTGTCTTTGAACGAAATTTACCACCATTTGTAAAGAATCAACGAGATGTGATAACATGCAAGTACTGAGATGTTTTGAAGCAGTTAATGGATTATTTTCTCCCCTCGACACTTGATCGGAAAAATCTTGAATTTTGAAAGATTAAAGTGTTGTGGGAAAAATGTACTTGCCATGTTGATAGAAAGATAGATTAGGAGAATATTTTGTTGTTTTATAGGATTTTATATTTTTGTATTTTGTTTTGAAAAGTTTATTTACAAAAGATGTTTTGGTGTTCGACGGGTTTTAAGGCTGTTTTAAGAGGTCATCGGTTCCTCTTGAGTCAAACACCTCATACCAATTCGGTGGACCAACTCATTAAACCTAGCGGGAGGCAAGGCTTTGGTGGCGGATCGCCAATTGGTATTGATACCATAAAGTATAATTCAGCGGTACCTGTTCACATGGTCCTTGATGAAATGATAGCGTAGATCGATGTGCTTTGATTTGAGTCTTTGAGCGGGTTGCGAGATTGCAATAACACTCCGATTGTCATGATACATCGGGATTACATCAAATACATAACCATAGTCTTTGAGTTGTGTTCGCATCCAAATGACTTGAGCACAACATGCGGACATGGCTACATATTACGCTTGATTGATGCGGTGATGTACAATCCTGCTTCTTTGATTGCCAAGACACGGTTTATCAGAAATTGTAGTGCTCTGAAGTACTTTTCCTTGAGTCTAAGCATCCTGCGTGATCGGCGTCTGAAAAAGCTATTAGTTCAAAACCGAGAATCCCGGATACGGATCCCAATTAATGGTTCCCTTTATGTATCGGAGGATTCTTTTAGCCTCGAGAGGTGAGTTTCGGTTAGTCGCGACGATAGCGGGAGCATAGATAAGCGGCAAAGACAATATCAGTCGCTTATTTGTTAGATACATGAGGACCCAATAATACTTGGTATTTGGTAGGGTCCACTAATTTCCATGTAAATCGACATCTAACTTCTTGGTATGAGTCATTGGTGTGGCATAAGTATCACGGTTTTCATTCCAAATTTGTTTAACAATTCAAGGGCATATTTGGGTGACTCAAGAAAATACCACGGGGTGATTGATGAACTTGCGGTCCTAGAAAGAGCGTAAGTTCACCCATCATGGACATTTCAAAATTTTTCTTCATGAGTTTTGCAAAGCGATTGAAAACTTTTATGTGTTGACCCAAAATGATGTCATCACGTAAATTTGAACAATTAAGATGTGTGCCCGTGATATTGTATGAAAAGAGTTGGGTCAACCGAGCCTTTGGTGAAATTATTGGCAATGAGGAAAGATGATAGCTTATCGTACCATGCAGGGGCTTGTTTGAGACCATAAAGAGCTTTGTTCGGTTTGTAGACATGGTTTGGGAACTCGGGATCAACGAATCCATCGGTTGGTGACATAGACCGTTTCTTTAAGTTGTCCATTTAGAAGCGCCGTTTGACATCCATCGATGAACCGTCATGTTCATATGAGCATGACGCGAGAAATATCGAACGACCTCAAGGCGAACAGCGGAGCAAAAGATTCTTCAAAGTCTATCCTTCTTCACGGCGATAACCCTTAGCAACTAGGCGTGACTTGTTTGGATGGCGTTCCTTGACATCAATTTGTTTTCCAAATCCATTTGAGACCAATGGCGTAGACCCTGTTGGTCTTTCAACAGTTCCATACTTCAAGGCGTTTGAATTGGTTAAGTTCTTCTGCATGGATTCAATCCGGTTGTCTTTTGTCATTGCGTCTTTAATGTTTTAGGCTCAGTTAGCGGCGGTGAGTGCATAAATGCAATGTTCACCGTCGAGTGAAGGCGTTGTCTCGTAACGGTTGGTTGATTCGGGTTGCCAATAATGTTAGCTAGAGGATGGTCTTTTGTCCATCTATGTGTAGAGGTTGATGTTGATATACATTGTGCGGATTACGTGGATTCAAATGGTTTGTTGAAGATTCCGCAACATCAGTGCGGCGATCTCATTAGCAAGCGGGTTGAAGAAGCATTTGGATCAAAATCTGCGGTGGGGTACTTCATTGAGAATATCATCATTTGGTTCATCATTGTTGGGCGGTGTGTTCAAGCTGTTGTGTTGGAGTCAATTGGTGTAGGTGCATCTTCAACGATGGTTGTTGTAGCAGTGTATCGGTATAGGAATATTATCGGGTTGTGCGGTGAGCAGCGGATACACGAGAGCACGTTCATCAATATCATCACGAGCGGAGGAGCAAATAACCTTTCCATTTGTTGTGAGTTAGGTGAGGGCTTTCTTGGTGATGATGGGGTTGAGGAAGTTTAAGCGGTTGTGTCGGGTTCTAATTTGTTATACTCGAAGCCATTTCCGTGAGTTCATCGAAATGAGCATGAATCGTTTCCATTACCTCCTTAGTACGACGATTCAGTTCGGAAACCTTTTGAATTGTCACGGTATCAATAAAGACTCCAATATCGACTTTTGCTTTGAGCTTTCCAAAATCATCACGATCATTATTCGGATAGCAAAGGGATCCAAATACATGAAAGTGTTTGAGGTTCGGTTTGTAGTTGTGGACAAGCTCAAAAGGTGTTTTGTTGTGGCGTTTGTGATCATAGAGCGGTTTGAGTATAGCATGCGATGAATCGACACGCCCATAAGTGTCTGGAAGTTTAGCATTGATTAACATTGTTCTTGCGACTTCCACTAACGTTCGGTTTCGTCTTTCAACAACTCCGTTTTGTTCGGTGTCCGTGCAATAGATGTTTGATCTTTGAATTCCACTTTCTCATAAAATTCACGAAGGGTTTTGTTAACAAATTCGGTTCCTTTATGCGTCCGAATAATTACGGCGGTGTTGCGGGTGAACACATATCTTTGTGAGAAAGGTGATGATCATTTGTGGAGCTTGGTCTTTGCTACGAAGAAAATAGACCCAAGTCCATCGTGAGTAGTCATCAACAATTACTAAAATGTAGCGTTTGCCGTTGATCGTTTACACGCGCATCGGGACACACAAATCCATGTGAAGAAGATGAAGCACATCTTTGAGGTGTGTTCCATCTTTGAAGGAAAATGAGCACGAGTGCTTTTCCCTTGTTCACATCTTGAGCAAAGGTGATCTTTTGAATCCGGAATCGTGGGAGTCCTTGACTAGTTTGTGTCGAGCAAGGTTGGTGATGGTTTGAAAGTTTAGATGTGAGAGGCAGCGGTGCCATAGCCGAGGATTTTGTAGATGTTGCCTTTGAAAGTAGCGGATGGGAGAGGAAGCAACCATGTCTTGCATAGAGATAGTGTAGAGGCGGAATTACGAGAGCGGACATAAGATCGTTTCCTTGTAGATCACGAATGAAACAAGTTTTCTCCTGAAAGCAACCTCCAAATCTCCATCACAAAATTGACCTCTTGAAAGCAGTTGTGACCGGGGCCTTCCACATAGTAAACCTGCGATTTCGATGTTCCCATTAATATAATCTCCGTAGCCCATGATGGCTGCAGTGATCGTTCGAATCGGCGGTGCCAATGAACTTTGCAATAAAGTTTGATAACGAGTTTGAGATTGCTGTCATGTGTCGGGAACATCCGCTATCAACAATCAGAGAATGATCATATCACTGCATTACACACAGGCGACACGGATGGAATAGAAGTAGATGTGGAACCCAAAATGTGAGAGGGTTCAAAGCGGATATATTGACATACACACATTTATAATTTTAGGCATCCATTTAAATCCTAGTGTGTTATATATCCATTTCGCCATCTATAACTACTCTTTGCTTTAGTCTTAGTGAAAACACTAGGTGGTACTCTATTCTTAGGAGGTGTGGCGGGAGCTCTTGTGATAGCAATGGTTGCCTTAGAATCTCTGAGAAGGTGGTTTACCAAGCACGGACTTAGAATGATTAGTGGGCCTAGAGGTATTCGATTCTTAGGATTCCGTAATTTAGAGATTATGGCTTTAGCAACACATTTGTCATGACAATCGAATTGAGACTCTTTTGACATATATCACAAGGTGCATCGGATGAATATCAAAGGTACTCAGCGGTTTAGCATTCGTTACATCACTATTTCTATTACATTTGCGGACGCAACATCTATAGTGGAAGTAACTCGAGTTTTATTGATTCCTAGGGTGTTCTTCTACTTTAGCATTCCTTATTGATCTTTTCTTAGGTGCAACTTCCTATTCTTCGTTTGAGTGCTCTAGGGTGTGAAGTGCGGACGTTTGGAAAAGATGCAACTATTCTGTTTGATGGGGAAACACATTAGCAACTTGTGATTTTGCGGTGGGAATTCTAGGTTCACGATTCTTGAGTGTGTTGGTGCTAATCTCTTAATCACATTAGGCGGTAGTAGTTCATACTTTCCTAACATTTCCGTAACATAGAGATGGTGTGAATCGGATCTTGATTTTCGAGCGAAGATTACCGGCAAAATTCATGACTTCTCTAGTGTGAGCAAGATAGTGATCAAGTTCGTTTGATGCTTCATCTCGAGTCTTTTGAGTAAATCAAATATGACACCATATTCTGTTTAACTTTTGAAAGTTCTTGTTCATATTTTGAGATTTGACTTTTCAAAGACACGTTTTGATCATCTAGTTGCTCAATTTTAGGATCGAAGATTTTGCACTCAATTGAGCGATTTTCTTTTGAAAACTAAGTTGATGGTTGTGAATATCTTTTCACACCAATGAAACGACGTTTTGCATTGTTAATTTCCGTGTGTGTCGTTTATTTTCGACTTTTAAAGACTCGATCTGAAGCACTTTATCGGTGTTCTCATGATTACAACAGTTTCAACAATATCGTGAGAGATATGATCGGATGCATATGGCAGCGAATAGAGTAGCACAACATTATGGATATCGGCCGAGATAACATCTTCCAAGAGTCGATCAACATCTTTTCTCAACAGTTTCTTTTGCGTTTTGTGTTAGTAATAGATGTTTACATTTTCTCGGCGTTTTCATTATCCCAAGTTCCTTATGAAAATCCTTTTCCGAGCAATTGCACAACTTTTCAAGTTTTAACATTAGGTAAAGATTTTTACGAAAAATGTCTCTTTGTTCGCGCGAGGCGATTGAAAATGTTCAACTTTTATTTCGGATCGATATTCTATCTCATGTTGTAAAATTTTGAGGTCGACCATGAAAATGTCAAAATATCGAAGAATTTTTCGATTTTCGGGTTGTGAGTTTACTTCGCTAATGGAAGGTAAAGGACCATAAGTTTGTGCAAAGGCTGTTTTGGGATTAACAATAGAAGACTCGAGTGTTTTGATGATAACCCTTGGTGTGTTTGAAGAATCCGTTGGTGTGTGAAAGTGACCGCTTTTTATAATTAAAGGTTTGTTGTAAACAACGTTTTTAATTTGGATCGACTCTCGTCTTACGCATCTAATTCCTCTTGTGATGGTATTCAACAACACTCATGTGATATTATCAATTTTGTATTGTGCCTTTGGAAACTTGAGGAGTTGGTTTGAATGTTTTTAGTGAAAGCTTAGGTTTATGTCGCTAGATTTTTCCATATCCATTTGGATTGGGTTTTAAGGTAAACTTTTCAATAGCATTCTTGATTCACCATGTTTGTAAACAACCGTTTTAAACTCTTTAATTTTGTTTTGCAAACCGAGAATTTACGCAAGAAGGTCATCTACCGATTCGTTGAATGCTTTTTGTATCGGAGGCTGTTTTGACAATTTAACAACTCGACCTTAGCTTTTGATGTTCCAAGGTGAGGCGTTAAGTTGCTTTTTATGTTCATGTTTGATTGTTCTATTTGGACAACAAAGCATTCTTCGAGGCGGCTAGATCACGCATCTGTCTCTCTAAATATTTTTCGTTTTGATGAGATTTTGCAAAGCGGCTTCAAAACCTTTTCACTGTTTTCTTGAGTTTTGAAAAAGTTGAGTTGCATTTGTAAACATTGAAATCCTTTGTTATGATGCATTTTACTTTTAAGGGTGATTTAATGCATAACATTCCTCCATTTTGATTTTATGGTCTTGAATTAACCGAGCAAAATCCGGATGAGGCAACAGATCATCTTGTTCAGCGTGAGTCTCAACATGATCATTCGAAGATCCTCGAAATGCGACCACGAGTCAATTTGATTATCAAGGAAACCATGAGGTCATCTTGATCGTCAAATGTAACTCTGAGGTTAACTTGAAAATCGTCGAGAGGAAGATGTAGAAGACTCATTTTGAGCGATCGATCCGTGCGGATTCGAGATATTGGCGGAGATATTAGTTCGAGATATGATGATGGTTTGTTCGGTGCACGAGACAAGCCATCGATGTCATCTCTGGGCTGAATCACTCATATGCGGCTCATGCATATTAGCCATCAACATAACGGTTGCATTAGCTTGCAAGTCCTCCATATCATCATCGAGTGCGCATACGCCATAAAGCTCTGTTCTTTATGCGTAAGAGATCCACCGACTTCATCCTTAAGAGCGAGTAAGGCCTCTTTGAAATAAGCACGCCCCTAGTCCTTGGCTTTGGGCATGCATTAGCCAGTGTCCTTTTCATTGCGGTTGTAGCATCTAAGACCATTTAACCGATTACGAGCATTTCCTGTTCCACCACTTGAGCTCTGTTGTTATTCCTTCCTGACATTAAACCCTTGACCACCGCTCATCGGCGACCATAATCACGATTACGAACTTCAACCGTCCATTGTTCATGACTTGAGTCCGTGTGTTAGATGAGGAGCGAATCGATTGTTGGATTTGTTGGTGTAACGGCCAAAAGCATTAGCAATCATCACAAATCCTTGTTGCAATGCTTGAATGGATCGATTTCCTCGGTAGCTTCAACGACATATGCTTGAGCATTGTTCTTTGTATGGGACCAATTGATTTTGTTGAGGTTGAGGTTGTTCTTTGTGAAGGTGTGTTGGAAGCGGTGGTTGAGTTCTTTGGTTGAGAGGATAATTACATTGAGCATACAAGGCAAGTTGTTGATTGTCCGGTTGTATTTGTTTAGCAATTTGAGCACGGAGAATCCTTTCGATCAACTTCCTTTTCATGAGGCTTCAAGTAATCGTACAACAATCCATAAGTAGAATGATGCATGTTCTTCGGCAGCGGAGAAAAATGACATACTTCTCCCATTCGGGACCAAGACTACTCGGGAACTTAGTATTCACTTTGCAATTCTTGGCATGATGATGTTGTGTTTATCCAAATCATTGATGATATCGAAAATCGATGATGATAGGATTCTAGTGTCTCTCGGGTTCAATCATGAAGTGTTCATAAGCCAAGTAAATTTTGGATTCCAAATCCTCGATTGAGTCTGAGATCCTTCCATAAGAAGGCGAATATGATCCCACATTTTTGTGCGGTCTTTTGAGCATCAACACTACGAAGAATTGGGTTTGGTAATCCTAAAGGATGTATTCCATTGCAAGTTCATCGACTTCATAGTGTAGAAGTTACGTAGGATTTAAATCTGCTTGATAGCAATGTTGGTTTGTTCATCTCTTGGTGGAGCAGCAGTTGGATCTCGGGTGCAGTGACGATAGGCATCTCAAATGGACCTTCAAGATAACCTTCTTTAAGAACTTTCCATGTGGCTTCTTGGATCACGAACCTAAAGAACCTAATCACCCATTGATCGTAGTTTCTGGAGTGAGCATTGGAGGTCTATCAGTGATCGACTTCATGAATTGATTGTTGGTGCTTAAAGCTTCACACATCTTAGCAAACCAAGTGGGTTCCTTCATAGTGGTCCGTGATGGATGTTGATTGAAATCGGTTGTGTAGGGTTGAACTTGAATGCTTGGTTGTGGTTGAACCATTTGTGGTTGTGGAATTGCACCAAGTTGTGGAGTATGTTCTTGATTAAATTGTTGTTGATAAATGGCTTGTTGTTGATTCCATTGTTGATGTTGTGGAGTTAATTGTTGTTGTTGTTGATGATTATAAGTGTGAGGAAATAGTTAGAGTATGGTGGTTGAGACATGATTATAAACTTGTGTAGTAAGAATGGATCTTTGTAGTCGAATGAACCTTTGTTGATGAAGTATCCTTAGGCGTAGAAATGAGAAGAACCAAGTAGCACTTATGCGTAAAAACACCAAAAGTTACGCGTAACAAGAATAGTTCTGGCGTGGGATTTAGCTTCTGCGTGGCGGGAAAAAGACTAAAGTTCGCGTAAGCGATAAGTTAGGCGTGAAAGTTAGGCGTGGGATTACCTTATCGTGGGACTAAGTCTCGCGTAAGATGAATCTTAAGCGTAAGATTTTCTCTGGCGTAAGCTTTATCTTAAGCGTAAGATTAGGGTTTTATCCCAAGTGATCTTTACACTTCACGGTGCAAAAGATATCCAAAGTCGACGTATTTTCGGACTTATCCAAGTAAGAAAACACGGAATAAACCGAAAATTGAAGATCAAACCAAGGATAAAGTTATGCGTAGAATTAGGGTTTTGAAGCGCGTAGTTCTACTCGTAACTTTGATTCTATCAAATGTGTTTCTAAACCGGTTTTGTGTGTTGAAATAGCTTCAATAACACCAAAATAACACAAAAGTGTGAAATTTGATGATCAAAGCACTTAAAGCAGTTCTGCGTGGGATAACACTTGCGTACAAAACAAGCTTAAAACAAGGAAAAACACGTAAAGTTCCAAACTTTTGCCAAAACCAATAGTTTAACACCTAATAACGTTGAAAGTACAAGAATCTTGGATAAAAAGTGTAAAAATCGGTTTTAAGCGAACCAAAGATGATGTTATCTTTCTGCGTAAGACCCAAACCAAAACTTCAAAAACAAGCGAGTACACCCAACTATTTGGCGATTGATACCTTTGTTAGGTCACAAGTTTTACAACACAAGCTTATAAGAGAAGAGATAAGGCGGATGAACAAGTATCAAACACACACACACAATATAGTATACGGTTATGCGTAGAGAGCATGTGAAAGAAATAACTTGAACAACCAACCTTCAAATGAAGGTTATTACAATGTATATATAGGCAAGGAGCTAGGGCAACACTCCTCTCCTTCCCTATTCCTTATTGGGCTTGGGCCTCGACATGGGCCTTCTACATAAGTGGACCTTAAACAAACATAAAGGCGAATAAAGCTACCTATTACATATGAAATATAAATACTTGAAATCTTGTTTAGGAGTGATTCCAACATGTTTGTGGAAAAGAATGGATCAACACCAATAAGGTGGCCGATCGGTTTGTAGAGCATACACACACACAAAACTGATTTTAGGGTTTAGCTAATGAGCACAAGAGATGGAAAAATAAAACCCTAGCCTTGTTTATATACCCAAGCAAACTTGGTGAACAAGTTGGTTTTTCTTTCCTTGTTTTGCTCCCTTGGCCGATTGGTTTGGCATCCCTAAAGGGATTCCGAACCTTCCCAACTTTTGCAATTTAATCCTTTTCCATAAACATTTAACGACCGTTAGTCCATTACATTAATTATTTAACGTCCGTTAGTTATTTTGTTTAATAAATAAATAAATATAACATTTATATTTAATTATTAACTTTAAATTCTCATACGAAGTGTACAATCCCATAGTCTCGAAGTTCGATCCTAACTCACGCCTACTAATTTATATCCATAAAACCAACAGCCCCACTGGATATATCTTAATAGAGTGATCACATTCTGTTAGCGTCTAGCAACACTTCGATGCCTCTAGTACAACTCGAGCAAGGCTCCGGAAAACCTTTAATGATTTCTCATTATTATTATCCTTTTGTTTCTAATACCATGTTAAATAAAGATATGGAATTAAGTAATTCTTTATCCAACTATTCTTCTCGTTATAAGTGATTGAGCAAGATTACCAAATCTTCCGAACATATTCGTGGAGAACTTTGGCGTACACGCAAACATCTTGTCAACCCTACGAGGGCCCAAAGAAGATTAAACTCCAAATAAATTTGAAGGAACAAATTCTATCTTGACTACGAGAATAACCCATGAACTTTGCAACACTTCGTGAAACAACCTTATGACTACCGCCACGATAGCGTTAAGTTGTTCCACGGTTCACTACATTCATGACACTTATCCGGTATCTCAAGTCGAGGATAACTATTCATAATTTACTTATAACAATATCCACAAAGTAAATTATGTAGTTGGGATAAGTCCTATATTCAATCTATTGAATATCATCTGAAATTGGTATGCATTCTCATCAATATACTTTCAATTATATTCTACCATATCTCTCAGATTTGTCATAGTTTAATGATACTCCCATATCATTAATTGACAACGGACGATTTAGAATAAATAAATTTATTCACGGATTAAACATGCAAATATAGGATACAATATATTATAAAATCAAACATACCAAGTATTTGATTTATTATAACAATTGTTTAACATCCTTTATCCAAATACCAAATAGATCAATGCATGAAAATTTCAGTTGATGAATTATACCTCAAGTAATGACAATCATACTTGTTGACAAGGCATAAATCAACCAACTTGATCTATCGTAGTTTTGAGAATACTTATTTCAAGAATTCAATTAATGAAGTCCTTGTATGTGTGCATTCATCAATCCACATAATAATTCATAAAGTGTGTAACATCCTCTTTCACCAATTTATGACAATTTAAACTTTCAAACATTTTAAAGTTTAAAGTATTCTTATTCTTTTAATGTATAATGCAACTGCGCTCTTAGTAGCACAACTAGTTCTCATGGCAATTAACAAGGATGAAATCCTACCATGACTAGTATTGAGTGTCATCTCATTTAAACCAGCATCATTGTATACAAACAATAATATGCTCATTAAAACTCCGTAAACTTTAATATCTTATTGTGTAATGTTTGATGCTTTCCTAACTTTCAAGTTTAAAGCTGATGACAATTTGTACAACATTTGACATATTGTTCATCCATAGAATCTAGGAGCAATTCCAGGCTGAGGATGTAATTCTTTTAAAATATTCATTACACAAGTTATCTAATAACTTTTAGTTAGATATTAATGTTGTCAAATCACTTCTTATTCAAGAATGATACAACAATTTTAATACACAACATGATGTACATGATGAATCTACAGGTCAAACTTAGAATTCATTCACGTTCTATCTTGTCAAAAGATATTTATCCATTTCCCAAACGATATATCTTGTTTTATTAGAATCATTTATTTTACTGCACATGTTTATTAACAATAAACATATATTCCAAGGTTGTATGTTTTAATTCTTAAATCTTATAAGTGAAGTTACATTCCAATCTAAGACTTAACATTTAGCTTACAAGGAATGTTACTTCTCATATGTTATACAACATATAAGATTTAAAATCTTAACATAATACTCCCACTAGCTTTCAGGAATACTTAAAATTTATCTTATTTCAATTATAAATCAAAACTAGAATTTGATAATTAAATATAAGAATAATTTCATAGATGCATGCATTTATCCATTCATGAATTATTGCACTTCGTACACTACCAAAGATTATATAAATTCAAAAAACCTTTCAATTACTTACCGTCCTCGCTCAAGTAATTTCTCAAGAAAGAGTTTTGATATTCCATTGTCATATTTCATATTAATGAAAACAAGTATGACAATTATCATCTTTATATATTTAACTAGACTATAGACCCGCGGGTTTCGCGGGTGTCAATAAGAAAATTATAAAAAAAAAAAACATAATTTGAAAAATACAATGCATGCGCATCACTCTATTAAAATAAAACATTCACATGACATATGAGTCAAGTTATCGGGTGTTTGCTTTACCTTATTATATGTAGGCTTACAAGCTTACTGACTTTTGAAAAGAAAAAATAAAATAAAATCAGAAGATCAATTTTTTTCCCTTCAGCTTATAAGATTATCAAGTTGAGCTATAACCATATCTTTTATATAATAAAAGAATTACATCATTTCAGAGTATTTTTGTAAAAGTCTTCTCACTGAAAAAAAAATTAGACCAATAGGAGAGGTCAATTTTGCCACGTAAGCAAAATCAAACGACGTGATTGGTCAATTAAAAGTCAAAATTGAATCCAATTTGGTCAACGTTTGGAAAAAAACGTTTTACAAAACTACTTATTAAAAAAGAAACAAACACATGGGTTAGATAGCAATTGTTTAATTTACAAGGGTACAATTGTAACTTTTTAGAATAAGAAAGGGAACCATGGATCATAGCCATTGATTCATACATAACCTAAACAATAACATCGACACTTAATCAAAACCCTCAGGAATCATGAAGAACAATAACCTAATCATTTTTTTACGAATATTGATGTTGTTCTTTTCCCAAACATTAGCTATTAAATTTTATGTTGTTGTTGGATACCCTTTTGTTTAGTCATTAAGTTCGGTACATATTCATGGTACAAATGATCCATTGTTGCTGGTGTAAAGATTGATGGCCTAATCGACTGAACAAATTCAATATCCATTGTTGCTGGTATAAAGATTGATGTCCTAATCGACTGAACAAATTCAATCAATCCAGTCAAAAGTCAATATAAAAGTCAGGTAAGGGTTTTCATATATTGATTAATTTGGGTATGTTTTTTTATTCCTCTTATGATTAAAGTTTGTGTTTTTATATTAAATTTTGAAAATTGAGTAGGAGTGGGGATTTGACAGATATTCGAATTAGGAATCACATAGATATTGATCTGTTTTTTTGGAAAATCTTTTATTCATGGTAAGATGTGTATAACTGCCTTTTAGCTCACTATAGGAATGTTAAAGGAGCCCCAAAAGTGATTTTAGACGTTGGATTCTTAGATGACTGAGGTCATGTGGTTGTTCCTTCTATACCCTGATTCCTAGATGAGTTATTGTTTCACTTTAAGTTTTAGAGTAGAGTGATACAGTCTATCTTATTTTTAATATGTTTAGTATGCATGAGACACATCTTTTTTTACTCACACAGCAATTTCAGTTGACAAATGGTGTAGATTGAGCAGGTTAGGTAGCGAGTCATAAACATGCTTGGGTCAAAATGGGTAATGTTGTTTGTTGGGTCGCTGACATGTCACTATGCCAACATGTAGATTTAAAGAGGATGTTCCAGGTGGGATCATTACGAAAAGTATATTGATGTAATTTTTTGGCATTTGCTATATGAAGAACAATGATTTAATACCAACAACTATCCCAACATTTTTGTTTTCGTTGTCATATAAGGAACATATGCTCACTTTGTTTATATATATATTTGGTTGCAGTTATAAAGCAAAAAAAATATGCAGCCACATGATGAATGGAGGAACTATGGCAAGCTTACTTTACCAATCCTGTAGATTGGTGGGATAACAGGAAGAACAAAGTATGCATGAGACACATCTTTGTTTACTCACGCAGCAATTTCAGTTGGCAAATGGTGTAGATTGAGCAGGTTAGGTAGCGAGTCATAAACATGGTTGGGTCAAAATGGCTAATGTTGTTTGTTGGGTCGCTGACATGTCACTATGCCAACAACCCAATATGCTT
The DNA here is from genome assembly GCA_022545495.1 of Chrysanthemum lavandulifolium. Taxonomy (NCBI): domain Eukaryota; kingdom Viridiplantae; phylum Streptophyta; class Magnoliopsida; order Asterales; family Asteraceae; genus Chrysanthemum; species Chrysanthemum lavandulifolium. Next base: position 18,406,301 of record CM040244.1, on the reverse strand, counting down.
ATAAATAACTGATATATTGAATCTGATTACATGTTACCATATAAGTGAAATTGACCCATTTGTAGACAAATGTGTTGAAATTGCCACATGTAGTATAAGTGGTTTAAAATTACCAATGATCAAATTAAAGAGACATTTTGCATACTACAGGTGGCAATGTTAATCGTAGATTTTAAGAGGATGTTGCTGAAGTTTGTTTTAGTTTTAGAGTAGAGTGATACAGTCTATCTTATTTTTAATATGTTTAGTAGTTTTTTCCTTGGGGTTAAATCAATTTTGAAAAAAAAAAAAAAAAAAAATTGTATTTCACATCGACAATCGGGTCACTGCACAAGGATTCACCATGGTTACTTTGCTCAGTTGTTTAGCGTTTACTTGGTAGAAACTGTCGGTTTTGCACAACGATTCACGCAGATTTTAGGCAACTGCTGATTTATATGTATGATTGTGGGATGTTTTCCAGGTTTTAGTGGAGTACACTAAGACTATAAATGACTTTACTGTAATAAGATAAGGAGGGACGATCTGGACAGTATTGGTATCATCAAGATACACAATCCTACTTTGATGATTTGGAACAGTATAAGATGATCAAGGCCATGTTTAGGCTTTTCTGTACTGTATGTGACAAAACCAGCTTAAGCGTCATTTGTTTCACCAGCATATGGGAAAGTAAAACAGGGTAATGCAGAGGCCCAATCTATACCTATTGATGTTCAAGGGCTCACAAAGGTAATCTATAGTTGTTGATGTTCAAGGGCTTTACATAATCTTTCAAGTTCATTAGTTCTTGTTTAACATTTTGCACATTGGTCATGCAGTTGAGGCACGCATTGTCATCCTAGCAGTTTTAAGAATGATAAAAGAGAAGTACAATCCAGGTAACAGTCAAAACATTTTGCTTTCATTTCATGCATGGAATTTCAAAAGGTAAATACATGTATGAAGTGAATTATTTTTATGGAAGTAGACTGATGTGTGCTTAATTTTGCATATTTGACATTAAAAGTCAAATGTATTGCTCATTGATGATTAGGAGATTAATAAGTAGTTGATTCAGTAATCATCATTGCATTGAATGCGTAGAGTGATATGCGCTTGATTTTGCAAATTTGACATTAAAAGTCAAATGTAATGCTCATTGATGATTAGTTGATTAATAAGTAGTTGATTCAGTAATCATCATTGCATTGAATGCGTAAAGTGATATGTGCTTGATTTTGCAAATTTGTTTACAGAACTTTATGATGGCAGTCATTGAAAACCTGCATGAAATTGTGAAGAAATATGTTTTAGAACATGTACATTCGAGAAGTAAAGATTACTCTGTTGTAAGTGATTAAGATTAATCTTCAATATATATTGTATTTATCTATAAGATAAGCATTAAAATATTATTAAAAAAACTTATGCATATCTATTATACAATTTAGTATAGTTGTAGAGAAACTGGGAAACACTAAAGTTTATCTGTTAGCATAATTATACATAAACTTGGACTACCACAACATCTATAAATACTCAAACAAATCAACAGTTTCTTCCATTCCATTATAATTTTCCATATTTGTTTACTGGTTTCATAATGACCATATCTTTCCTCAAAGATGTCAATTCGAGAAAAGATAGATGGACTATCAAAGTGAAGATTGTTTCTATGGAAACAATATTACATTAACACCAATCCACCAGCGTTAGCAAGCATGGATATGATCTTTAAGGATGAACAGGTATTTATAAATTCCCAATCTTTTATAATTTTATCCTATAATTCTAAGATAAAATATTATTGTTATTCAAAATTTCGATACTTTTTTAACTTATTGTTAAAAACATAGGGTACTACCATTCACGCTACAATAAGGGCTGGATTCATCTCAGATTTCGATAAACTTTTGCAAGAGAACGGTGATTTCTTGATTTCAAACTTCAACGTTAAAAAAAACGTTGATGGTACAAAGTTAACACCACATCACTATAAGTTACACTTTGTGAAAAAAACAAATGTTCGACATTGCCAAGAATTTAACTGCAATAGTGATGATGATGATGATGGTTTGCACCTTCTGTCTTTCCAAGACTTCAACAATACAACATTCGACACAGCATATGCTTTCGGTATTGTTCCTTTTGTTAAACCTTTTACATATATGAAATTTTGCAAATTGTTCATTCTAATAGTATTTTATATTTTTTTATAGATGTGATTGGCCGTTTGATTAATAATAAAGATATAACAGTTCTGAATGGAAAGAATGGGAGTAAAAAAAGCAGCCTAGAATTTGAACTACAGGATTTGAAGTAAGTGTATAAAAGATTACATGCTCTTATATCTATTTTTCTTTAATAACCAATACGAATAACAAAAGCATATTTTCCCAACAGAGGCGATACAATTCGTTGCATCTTGTGGAATGATCTTGCTGAAAAGTTGCATACATATATCAAGGATAATGAAAATTCAGAAGAACCAATAATTGTTTTAATCATTATGGCAAAGTACAGTTCGTGGAATAGTAAGTGTATCAGATTTTCGTTTTATAAATATATTAAATATACGGTATTTGATTTAATTTAACAAATGTATGCAGATGTTACACAAGTTTCAAATTGTTTCTATGGAACAAAGGTACTTATCAATGATAATAATCCTCGAATCATTGATTTTAAAACAAGGTAAGTGTTATAAATGAATTCATTTAATATTTTCACATATATAAAATAATCAATAACTTTTTTTTCCCCACAGCTTCTTAAATACTGAACTTGCTGGATCTGAAGATACAAAAATACAATTCTCAACAAGCGCTGTCTACAAAAATCCAGAAGACTCTTATACAAGGTTTCCAGTAAAGAATGTTGAAGAATTGTATGAAATTTCTGAGGTAAATTGTAAAACATCAAATCTACATAAAATTACAATGAATTGTAAATCTAACATTCAAACTTTTTAAATAACAGCCAACCGGATGTGTTATAATTGCAAAAGTTTTGGCAATTGTGACTGATCAAGGATGGTATTACATGGTTTGCAACAAATGCAAAAATAAGGCTCAGAAATTGGAAACAACAAACTGTTACAACCGTGATAGCTATGATGAAGAAGTATCGATGTTTATCCAAGGTATAAATATGTAAATCTGTACATTTAATTTAATCCATATCTTACTAATACCATATTTAAATTTGATAGAATCAAAATACAAATCCGAATGCAAGATGAAACAGGATCAGCTTCGTTTTGGTTATTCCAAAAAGAGGTATGCAAATTGATTGGAAAATCTCCTGGGTACCTAATATCAAAAGCAAAGAAGGTTAGAATCTCAAAACTTGACATGTTATATGAAATATGAAAGTATGAATAAACTATTTAACACTGTTATAACCCTTAATAGGATTTAGATAATACTTCATACCCTGAAGATCTGAATGTTATGCTGAACAAACATTACGCCTTGAAAGTACAAGTTTCTGGTTACAATTTGGAAAACAACTACCACATATTTACCGCTAACAAGATAACTGATGATGAAGATGTAATCAAGTCCGTGATTGCAAAAAGCAGAATTGATAAGGTATGTATAATACAGATATAAATTACAGTAACTTTATCTTTAAATTGGATAAAGCAATGATCATTTTAATTCTTATATCTAATAGGAAAAACCCCATATTAGTGAGGAGCAGAAGACTCATTCAGAAGTTGTAAACATTGATCATGAGCAGCAGCCTATTTGTGATGATGAAAACAATTCAGAAGTTGGGGAAAAGCGAAAAAGAAATGTTGAAGAAACAAATAAAACAAAGGCCGCAAAGACCACTAAAGATTGAAGTTACAAGAGTAGATGTTTACCATTACCAAGTTTCTATTTTACATTAAGCTTTGTTAGGAATTTAATTTTTTTATTATTGTAGGTGACGTTTTATTTTATTTGTTTTTAATAGGAATGAATTAGTGTTTTACACTATCTTTTTTCGCCGATAAGATTGTTAACTTAAACTCCATAAGTCGAATGGATTGGGTCTCAAACATTTTTTTTATAAGCAAGCAGTTGGGTTTGGATTTTAATACTGGGCAAATTAGTAATTTCGTTGGTAAACTGGTAGATTAAGGAGTGTTTGGATTGCCATGTGTTACATATTTTAAGGGTCAATAGAACACTTAGCGGACAAGCATCAATTATCAGTTCCGAAAAAGAGCAACAAATTATCTTTGTAAGTGAACAATCTGCAGTAGAATAGAAAAATGTTGGATTAAGAGTTGTTTATATTTGACTATGCTAACCTTTCAAGCTGTTGTTTGTGACCTCTTTAAGAAAATCATTACAATAGTTTGTTAATGCAGGAACCCAGAACATACTGAGTAAACAGATTTACTTTCTCTTTATTCTATTAAGCCAAAGGGTCGTTTATGGGTAGAGGTGGACCAGGAGGTACACCTTCGCTTGGCCACATTCAAGCTATTTGACTTTTGCATGCTAAATTTAGACACAAGGATAACGGAATAACCACTCATGAAAAACTAAAAACCAACCAGACCTAAAGTGCTTTTGAATAAGCTATTAATAAGCTAATGGAACCTAAAACTAAGCTACTAAGGTATAAATGCCACTAAAATAAATTAAAGAGATCTTAAATAAACAGGCTCTAAAGGGAAAATTAGCTAGATAAAAGCAATTGAGCATGGGTGGCTGCTGTTGACACACCAGATTATGGGGCTGAAAGGGTGGTTTGATAGGTTAAAAACAAGATCCTACAGATCAAGAAAAGCAAAAAAACTAAAATCTAAACTAGAAGCTACTATTGGAAACATAAATCAAACATTAATATTAAGTAAATAACCAGATAAAGACCTGAGAAGAAGCTTATCAAGGGCTGGCGCACAGGACAATTTCAAACAAAACCACCAACTTCAAACCCATGGCAGCCTAGGTAAAAGATTTTATTGATTTTTTTACTTTTGGGAAAAGTAAAACCAACTATTAAAGTTGCCATTTTTATTTTTTACAAATTTTTATGACAAATGAAAATGACTTAAAAATCATGGAGAAAACTAAGAAAAACTGTTTTGGGACAGTTTTGAGAAATTTCAAAAAAAAACTTCAAATCAATAATATTACTTGAAATTACACATGCAGATGAAACCATCATTGGTAATCGATACAGTTTTGCAAAAAAACAACCATTATAGTGCATTTAAGCTCTTACTATGTTTCCAAAATCATTTACAAACAAACGCTTAATTCAATGAATACATAATTTTAACACCTATAATTTATGCTAATGATTTTTATTAAGCTATATATTAATAAAAGTGGATTTACATATATATACAAAAGCAATTTAAAACATGGTTAGCTAAAAAGGCTATGCCTATCTGATCCGTCCATTTTAAAATAACCAATACACAATCATTGATTATAACATACGCATTATTTCAGAACCGTACTTATCATCATTTGCAATTAACTTTAAATATTAGTAGAAACATGACGAAACAAGTGTCTGTGTGTGTTGCCATTCTTGCATTGATTGCCGTAGCAATGGTCGGTTCGATTGCAATCAGATATATTTTGCATAATATTAACAATAACTATTTGATTTCCCAAGTCAGCACCCACGACTTCATGTCGTTGACTGCAGATAGATATGACTTCAAGGATTTGCATTCGACTGCTATTGATGATGTTGTTAATAAGAGAAACATAAGTAGATTTTAAGAGTGCAGATAGATATGGCTTCTAGGAGTTGCATTCGATTGCTCTTGATGATGTTGTTAATGAAAGAAACATAAGTAGATTTTAAGCTTGAAATAACTAAATTTTTGTTAACAAAACTACTGATACAAATCCAGTTCAAGGACACATTAATGTATATAATGGCGGGTATTATATGATTCAAGAAAGCTTCTTCAAAAAACAAAAAGTATAAAAGATTGATAAAGTATTATTTGTTTAAAACAATAATTATACAAACCTTACGTATTGTATAGTTATATAATACTTTATATGGACTATTTTGACCAACTTTGTATCATATTATAATAATGATTGGTTTAATATAATCACACTCAATATAAACATTCTTATAGTCTATATAAATCTCTTATAAAGACTAACCCCACCTACAAAGATCGATCAACAAAATAAAAACTAGCCCACCTACAAATATCGATTAACAAAAACTTGCAGTATTATATAACCTCCAAACACTACAGTATTATGTAACCTCCAAAACTCATAGAACAAAAACATGGGAAACCAAAAACGCCATATACAAAATCCACCAGTAAATAATACAGCCAAGAAACCAAGGAAAGAAGCATGCTCGAACAATAAAAACAAACAGGGTTAGAATTAAATAAACTTTACAAACAGTTTTGTTTCATCTCAACATTGAAATCTATTCATCTTATCTTTTGTTAGGAGAAGCAGGTACAAAGCAACCAGAACAATGGCCGACAGACTTGCACCGTCGGTTTATCAATGCGGTGGTCCATCTAGGAGGCTCAAAAGGTAAACGGTTCATATTTTAGAATAACCGTTAGTGCTCATTAAAAAAATAACTACAAACATTAATGTAATCTACTTATGCTGATCATTTATAGCTGCAACTGCTGCCAAGATATCTACACTTATGAATGCGGACGATCTTACATATAAAAAGATATATAACCACCTTTATGTACGTTACATATAAACTACTTTTTTTTTTCATTCTACAAGCATTATATTTAAACCGTTCTTGATAATTTATATTACGAAACTTTTATGGTTTTGATACCAAAATAACACAGAAATTCAGACTTCGCACAAGCAAAGTTGATACCTTTGTTGAGCAAAACATACAACCGTCTTTTACTGAAACCGCTGAATGGTCCCAAGACATGCTTTATTATTTCAAAGAAAGATGGGAGAAAAAGGAAAATTTACAAACAACAAGTGTATGTGAAGTTAGCATACTTGAAACAACAACAATTCCTCAAAAAACAAAAGCCAAAAAAAGGAAAAAGACACCAGCTGGTCTTTTTAATGAAACCCATGGTAAGTTCAAAATATTTTTGAAAATTATTATTCTATACTTATTTTGCCCAAACTTTATCAATCAACATTTACATATACTTTACGATACGTAGAAGCTATTCTGAACGAAGAACTCCTTCATGAAGTCCCAGTTAAAGCAAGTGCTGAGTTCAAGAGAGCCTTTGAGACAGGTCGAAACACAAATCAATAATAGTTTAATAGTTACATTTTAATCGATATATTAACAAACATATCAAATGTGCAGAAAATCAAGTAGAAGCAAATTGTCAAGGAATTTCAAAAGGTACGCATTTACTTTTACATTTGAACGTACATACTTCCTGTATTATATTTAAAGTCGCAAAAATTGTACACCTTTCAACAGCATACATAGATATAGGAGACCCGATACAGACTTGCAAAACTTGCAAAGCTAAACTATGGACAGCAGAAGCCAAAAAGGGGAACAAGAAAGTAACAAATGAAGATTCATTCACTCTATGTTGTATGAATGGAATAGTTGAATTATCAAACATGGAAAAACCTCCAGAAGCATTGTTAAAACTATTTACGTCAAATAATGAAACAAGCAAGCACTTTCATCATCATATAAGAAAATACAACATGATGTTTAGTTTTACATCGATGGGTGGAAAAGTAGACAAAGCTATAAACAATGGACACGGCCCATTTGTTTATAGAATGCATGGGCAAAACTACCATGTAATGGGAAGTCTCCTACCCAAAGACAACGAAATTCCAAAATTTGCTCAATTATACATCTACGACACCAACAATGAAATAGACAACAGATACGCAGCATTGAGGTAAACATTTAATTTCTTACAAATATTAAATATAATACTTTCATATTATGTTTTTACTAAAATGATTGATATTTTCCACAGCTCTAAAAGCAAGAAGAAACAAAAAGAAATAAAGAAGAAAGATCGTGAAATAGCTACTGAAATAAAAACAATCTTGGATGCCGAAAATCCTTTAGTCAAAGAATTCAGAATGATTGGAGACAGAATAGGAAACAATACTGGGAATGTTAAATTAAGGCTGGTAGAGAAGAGAGAAAAAGATGGAAGAAAGTACAACCTTCCTACTGCAAGTGAAGTGGCTGCTATCGTGGTCGGTGATCTAGATGACACAGGACGTACAAGAGATATTATACTACAAACGAGAGAAGGAAATTTCAACCGTATAAATGAACTTCATCCACTGTATTTGCCATTACAGTACCCTTTGCTTTTTCCGTATGCTGACGATGGATATCGAACCGATATATTTCTACGAGGAGTTGAGATGGAATCAGAAACCGGAAGATGGAGACTCTCAATAAGAGAATGGTTTGCTTATAGAATGCAACAAAGAGACAATGAAACGTCATTAATTCTTATGGCTGGCCGTCTTTACCAACAATTCTTAGTTGATGCTTACACCATGGTAGAGAATGAACGGCTTAGTTTCCACCGCCTCAACCAGAAAAAACTGAGAATAGCTACAGTCAGCAACCTAAATAAAGCTTTAAACGAAGGAAACTCGGACGCTTCCAAAACAGGTAACCGTGTAGTTCTACCATCTACATTTACCGGTGGAACAAGATACAAAAATCAAAATTACCTGGATGCCATGGCTCTTTGCAAAGCTTATGGATACCCCGATCTTTTTATTACCTTCACATGCAACACAAAATGGCCAGAAATAAATAGATTCATGAAAGAACATAATCTAGGAGCTGAAGATAGGCCAGATGTGCTATCTAGGGTATTCAAAGCAAAGCTTGATATACTTATAAAGAAATTGCGAGAAAAGCATCTACTTGGAGTTGTTAAAGGAGGTAAAAAAAATTAAATAAACGTATCTTTATATTCAGCTTGCCTGTATAATATCTAATCACCGTTCTGCTCTTATATTTGCAGTGGTCTACACAATAGAATTCCAAAAGAGAGGACTTCCTCATGCACATATATGCCTATTCTTTACTAAGGACTCAAAACTCCCAAATCCAGAAGATATAGATCGCGTGATCTCAGCAGAATTACCAGATAAACAAGAAGATCCAGAATTATATAAGTTGGTGTCTGAACTAATGATGCATGGACCATGCGGTCCCTACAATATGAAATCGCCTTGCATGAAGAAACAAATCTGCTCCAAAAAATTCCCAAAAGATTACACGGAAAGAACATACATAAATGAAGATGGATATCCTGTTTATAAACGGCGAAATAATGGCAGGACAGTGGTCAAAAACAAAGTTCACTTGGACAACAGGTAAGATAAAAAACAAAGAAAACTATAATGATTTAAGAAAAAAACGTATAACATAAAACGCATTACTGTTAATGTAACTATGTTTTTACAGGTTCGTCGTTGGGTACAACCCAATTCTTATGAAGAAATTTCAAGCTCACATGAATGTAGAATGGTGCAATCAAGCGGCTTCTATCAAGTATTTGTTTAAATACATACATAAAGGACAAGATAGAATCACCGCAACATTTGAAAAACCAACAGATGAATCAGGCGGCAATTATGAACACAAGACAAAAAACAAAGATGAAATCAAGGAATATTATGACTGTCGTTACATATCAGCATGTGAAGCGGCGTGGAGACTTTTGAAATTCCCTATACACTACCAATATCCGAATGTTGAAAGACTATCCTTCCATCTACCTGGTGAACAACCAGTTGTGTATGAAGACGATGAAATTGTAGATGAAGTGCTGTCGAAGCCTTCAATAGCCAATTCTCAATTCTTGAAGTGGATGGATCGAAACAAACACGATAAAAAAGCTCAGAAATTGACATACGTTGAGTTTCCATCCAAGTATGTATGGAACAGAAAAGACAGAGTTTGGACACCAAGAAAAAAGGGAACGGCTGTAGGTCGAATCAATTACGTTCCGGCAAGCCTTGGTGAGATCTACTACCTAAGAATATTGTTGAACAAGGTAAAAGGACCAGGCTCATTTACAGAAATCTATACGCATAACGACGTCCTCTATGATTCCTTCAAAGATAGATGTTATGCAATGGGATTGTTGCAAGACGATAAAGAGTACATCGAATGTATAAAAGAAACAAACAGGTTCGCGTCCGGAGCATTTTGTAGAACGGTGTTTGTAATGCTACTCACAGAAAATACATTATCAAAACCAAGGCATGTTTGGGAACAAACATGCGACGAGCTTTCAGATGACATCCAAACACTACGAAGACAAGAACTAAACATGCCAAGTAAGTATTTAAAATACATGAATTATTTAAATGCAAAAACAAATACTACGTATATAACAAAATATTTGTCATTAGATTTGGTGATGCAACGTGAACGAATCCTAAACTTTGCTTTAGAGAAGATCGAGGAAGAGCTTCAGCGCAGAGGCTCAACACTAAAAAACTATCCCGAAATGCCATTCCCAGATTTGACAAACAAAGAAGATGCGGGAAACGTGTTCATAGAAGATGAGCTAAACTACAATACAACAGAGCTAAAAAAAGAACATGACCTCCTGTATTCAAAGATGACAGATGAGCAAAAAGGTGTTTATAATACAATAATTGAAGCAACAAATTCTGGAAAAGGCGGTACTTTCTTTCTATACGGATATGGAGGAACAGGTAAAACATTCGTATGGAACACATTATCTTCAGCAATAAGAAGTAAAGGAGAAATTGTGCTAAACGTCGCATCAAGTGGAATAGCAGCGCTGCTGCTCCCAAAAGGAAGAACGGCACATTCAAGATTCAAAATACCAATTAATCTTACTGAAGATTCTTTTTGCAACATACCGAATGATAGCCCACTAGCTGGTTTAATGAGAAAAGTAAAGTTGATTATCTGGGACGAAGCACCAATGACACATAAGCATGCATTCGAAGCTCTTGATAGAACATTACGCGATATAATCCAAACTGCTAGCCACAAACCTTTTGGAGGAAAAACAATAGTTTTTGGAGGTGACTTCCGCCAAGTTTTGCCCGTTATCGTAAAAGGTACAAGAGAAGAGATAGTAAATTCTTCAATCATTAGAAGAGCATAAGATAGCTGATGGTTTTGGAAACACGATACATATTCCCAGGAAAAAGTATGTTGGACTAAAAGTCAATTACCTACTTAAAAGGGCATTAAAAAAGGTATTCAATATTTAAAAGGAATAAAAAAAGTATTTAATAAACAATTTTTAAAAACTACAATATGAAAAGTAAAAAACAAAGTAGACTTATAAAAACAATTCAATTCATAATTTAAACCCTTACTTGGTCTACAACAACAAAAGTATACAGCAATGGATGATCGATCAACCACATCAACAAAAACCAGAAAAAAACATTCACCCAAACAAACCAAGCCAACTAAAATACACTATCTTAAAGAGCTTAAAGCAAGTGAAAAGACTTCCTACACAATTAAAGTTAAAGCACTTCGCGTATGGAACACATACTACATGGAAGCACCATCAAAAGCCAACGAAATCAACGCAAAGATCTGGGGTGAACCAGTCTTAAACTACAACATAAATATGATCTTAATGGACGAAGAGGTATGCATTCGAATTTATATACTGGTGTATTACTAACAACATGAGTTACTTTGTTGTATAAAAATCGTTAATTCTCATACAAAATTATAGGGTACAAAAATCCATGCGTGCGCAAATTTCTATACTATATTTAAGACGGCATCTCAAAAGCCAATAAAAGAAGGTGCTCAACTTATTATAAGCGACTTTAAATGTGTGCCCAACAAAGCGTCAATCAGGCTAACAAAGCACGACGCCAAAATATACTTCAAGAAAGAAACTTGTGTTACAGTTACAAACGACTTCAAAAGCGAAAGTGACGATTTCGAGTTTGTTTCCTTTGAGACAATTATCAACAACCAAATAAGCAAGGCTCAAGCTTTTGGTAATTTATAATAAAACGTGACATCAATCTTTAAAAACCAACAAAAACTCACATGGAATTCAATTTGCAGATGTAATTGGCCAAATAGTATCGAACAAGAAACTCACACAAGTCAACGTGGAACATAAACCAACAAGTCTTATTGAATATGAGCTCCAAAATACAAGGTACGTGATCACCACTTATGAAGTATACCTATTTGCTTGACTAACATTTCCATTAATTTATAACAGCGGCCAGAAGATACAATGTGTTTTATGGGAAGAAGATGCTGATGCTTTACAAGAGTACATCGACAAAAATATCACAACAACCGATCCGATCGTCATGATTGTTCAACTAGCCAAAATTAACATATGGGAAAGTAAAACTTCCTCCTCTCATGTACATTTTTAAACTAAATGTAATTTGAATACGCTAATCAATTACTGAACAACATCATACATGCAGACAAACAACAAGTATCAAGCATCAACAAAGCATCGAAGATTTATATTAATGACAACAACAAACACATATCTGTGTTCAAAGAAAGGTAAGAACAATATAACATAAACATAAAAAATTTTACACTATGATAATCTTTAATTGTCTTATTGCAGATTACAAAACAACATATTAAATGGAAAATGCGAAGAACCAGAGCTAAACCTAACCGCTACCTTCAATGCAAACACACAAGAAAAGGTGTCAACAACCACTAACAAGGTATGCTAGAACAAAAATACCTCACAATCATTTTGAAAAAGTACATTCAAATCATATAATTAATTATTCCATTACTCTATCTCTCGCAGATGGCAAGCAAAAGAAACCTGCAAAAAAAATATGGTTATAACACAAATGATATCATAATAATCAAAGATTCGAAGACGAAAATGACAAAAGTGCGGAAGAATCTGCTTCAAAAGTTTGTGGTACCAAAAAAAGACACAATTCTAATGTTGTAGATGCTGATGTTGAAGATTTAAAGACAAAGGCAAAACAACAAAAAACAAATGTCGATATACAACATAATATGACGGAAAATGAATGGTTAAATGATTGGGAATCCGCAAATTCAGAATTTATAGAATATTATGAAGATGATGACTGCTACTGCCCAGTGTGTCAAGGGACATGTCAATGCATACCTGAGGAATGTACTTGCTCAAGACATTAATTACAAAATTTTAGTATGAATTGTTTTAGTCTAATACTGGCTACTACCCAGTGTGTCAATGTTTTAGTCTAATACTAGCTACTACCCAGTGTGTCAAGGGACATGTCAATGCATACATGAGGAATGTACTTGCAAAAGACATTAATTACGAAATTTCAGTATGAATTCTTTTAGGCTAATACTGCTTATGTTATACTTCATATAAAATTTATTCCGACATAGACATTAATTACGAAACTTTAGTATGAATTCTTTTAGGCTAATACTGGTCATGTTATACTTCATATACAATTTATTCCGACATATAAATAAACTATACACAACCCTTTTTAAGTAACCCCGTGCGTGCACGGGCATTATACCTAGTAAATATCTAGAGGAATTGACATATTAAGAAATTGATAATGATCAAATTCGGTAAACACAAATAAATGGTCCCAAAACCATATATGTGAGAGGCTGTCAAGTGATATGTTTCCTGAAATAACATAACTACAAAGTTTTGGTGTAAAAAAATAGGTAATACATTCATAACCATGATTTCACAAGCATAAAGATAGGCTATCCCAAACACCCTGGATAGTATATAAATAAACGTTTATAGAGCGGTTTATAAATTATAAGATGCCTCATAAAAATATGATAGAAAAAACATTAACTTGATATATTGTGCTATAACTATAATACTAACACATAAAAGGGTTACACATAAATGTGTTTTCATTGCAACTTGTTACTAATTAGATCAAATGTGGCAGCAGTAGTAGCAAAACCAACAGCAACAATATTATAGACATCATGAACTCCTCTTTTCTCAGCAAGAAGACTTTGCAACCCATAAAATGCACGAATGAACCTTTTCTCCATTTTGCATATCTCATTAATTGATATTGTTCATGCTTTCCATATGTACTCCGTAGTTCTAATGTTACTTCTGTAGCCTTGCTCTGAGACCATTGGAAAAAATAAATAAATAAATAAAAAAAATAAAAAAATAAAAAAAATCTCAAATCTAAGATGTTAAACTATCAAATAGTGACCACAATCTTTTGAGGGCTGACTTGGTGTTTTCACTTCTTGCTATTAGACAATGAAGTCAAGCAGCTGTTGTTAAGCAATTAATATCAAGGAACGTAAAGCCCAAAACACTCCTTGTACTTTCGGTTCAGTAACATCATAAAACACTAATTAGAACTGCTAGTAGTTCTAAGTTCGTATAGTATATTTCATAAGCAAGTATGTGACTGGAGTATGATACTTTAGGTGTAGGAAACAGTGCATTATAATCACCTGAACATCCCGTAGCTGATTCGCTGAAGAGTATACCTTGCGTTATCATGTTCAAGTAAAGATGAAAGCGCCTTGCTAATCTTCTCATCAATTGCAGCAAGCTTGAATAAGACCTAGTAAAACATCACATATCAAGAAAATCAACTAACTACGTCCATCGTGAATCCTAGAGGTGGCCATATCGATCCATTTACTTTATGCATGGTTTGTTGTATGCTATACGTATATATGTGACGGGTCAAAAAGGCAATAAAAAATAATAAAATAAAATAGAACCAAAGTGTAGATTAATGCATAAAACCTTTCAACTCAATATCTTCCAAAACAGTCCTTGTACTTTCGGTTCAGTAACATCATAAAACACTAAGAACTGCTAGTAGTTCTAAGCTCGTATAGTATATTTCATAAGCAAGTATGTGACTGGAGTATGATACTTTAGGTGTAGGAAACAGTGCATTATAGTCACCTGAACATCCCGTAGCTGATTCGCTGAAGAGTATACCTTGCGTTATCATGTTCAAGTAAAGATGAAAGCGCCTTCCTAATCGTCTCATCAATTGCAGCAAGCTTGAATAAGACCTAGTAAAACATCACATATCAAGAAAATCAACTAACTACGTCCATCGTGAATCCTAGAGGTGGCCATATCGATCGATTTACTTTATGCATGGTTTGCTGTACGCTATACGAATATATGTGACGGGTCAAAAAGGCAATAAAAAATAATAAAATAAAATAGAACCAAAGTGTAGATTAATGCATAAAACCTTTCAACTCAATATCTTCCAAAACAGTCCTTGTACTTTCGGTTCAGTAACATCATAAAACACTAAGAACTGCTAGTAGTTCTAAGCTCGTATAGTATATTTCATAAGCAAGTATGTGACTGGAGTATGATACTTTAGGTGTAGGAAACAATGCATTATAGTCACCTGAACATCCCGTAGCTGATTCGCTGAAGAGTATACCTTGCGTTATCATGTTCAAGTAAATATGAAAGCGCCTTCCTAATCGTCTCATCAATTGCAGCAAGCTTGAATAAGACCTAGTAAAACATCACATATCAAGAAAATCAACTAACTACGTCCATCGTGAATCCTAGAGGTGGCCATATCGATCGATTTACTTTATGCATGGTTTGCTGTACGCTATATGAATATATGTGACGGGTCAAAAAGGCAATAAAAAATAATAAAATAAAATAGAACCAAAGTGTAGATTAATGCATAAAACCTTTCAACTCAATATCTTCGAAAAAATTATTATTATGCAAATTTACTCTTTCGAATCATATATGGCACATCGAATATTATAAGACAAACATGATTCAAATAAACCCGACCCACACGAAATTACTCAGTTTGACCCATTACACAACCCGCCAATTTTTTGGGCCTAGTGAATCCTAATAGTGAAAGAAACACACACTTTATCCGGAATGTATGACATGTCCACATCAGGATTCTTCAAAAACAAAAGTTGTTCTATAATATTCAATAGCCTGTAGATGTTCGAATAATAACCACAAGTATAACTTAAAAATAACAGTATGCTGTCTCAAGAGGCATATACATCATACGGGACTATATGCGATTCAGATTAAACTTTAAACAGATATTCAAATTCGTGAGAATTCTAGATTATATCTTTATTACCTTCGAGGGTTGTGGAAATAATATTTTTGATTGGCCATAGAAGTATCCAATACCACCTAACAAATTTCCAATAGCAGCCTTACCAGCTTCCATGGATTCTGAATCAAGCTGCAGATAACAAATCTAGATTAACAACTTGGTATAATTTATTACTTGCCAAGAATTTAATATGGACAATGATTTGAGATCCAAAGTATTCATCTTTCTCGTTTTCTTTTCTTGTAAGAGCTACAAAGCATGCACTTACAAGTGTTCTAAGACAACACAAGTCATTCAACGTCAATCCAAATTTAGAAAAGGTAGCAGATTATAAGACCAATCGTAAAGAAAAATCCATAATAAATAACAATACCTAAAAACTATCCATTTGCTTATAGATTTAAACAAATAAGCTAAAAGCTGTACAAATTTCAAGACATATTTTGGAGCTCGAATTAGAGTTATAAAGTCCTTACATTCGTAGTTTAATCTAAGTACATAGTGAGCTATAATTGGTTGTAAGATACATCATTATTTACATTTTGCGACCAAACACTTCAAAGAAACGTTAACAAAAGTAAACATATTTCAATATGTCACCTTAGAAAGCATCCCTACTGATGCATAAAATTGAAAAGCACATATAACTTTATACTTGGATCATTCATAGTATAAACATAAACAATGTCTAACATTTTGCCTTGATGACACGGCAAATGAAAATCAAAACAGGAACGCCTAAGATATATAAACTGGTGGTGATTCAGAGTGTGTATTAAGACAACATACCATGTAAATCTGGTTCTAAAAATCAACATTGAAGAGTATTAATGCATTCTGTCACCGGGCACTATCTTAAGACAACACCGTAGCACTTTCAGACCAAACACTTCAATTAAACGTGGACAGAAGTAAACACATTTCAATATGTAAATTTTAAAAACTTCCGTACTAATGCATCAAATTAGTAGTGTCTTGTTACCAAAAGTGCTTAATTGAGTGAGACATATTTACAAACACTTGGTGGGTATTGAAAAATAGAACACATTGCTCAACATAACGGGTAACTGATTAAGAAGAGTTAGCTCACATGTAGAATTCATCAAAAAAACACTATATCGTCATAACCACATACCTCACAATTGTGGAAACAAAAAAAAATAATAATAATAAGAAAATAAATAAATAAAATAAATAAATAAATAAATCTTACAGAGCCTGTTAAAGCTGTGATAATCTAGGAATCATTTGAGATTCAAATAAATTTTCTTTTATATACACACCTCTAATAACCACATAATTTCCAAATATTAGTGAAGTTCGATCGGACCCAATAAATTTGAATTTGAGATGGAAAGAAGATTAGAGTAAATGGGTCTAATTTTAGTTGAAACTTTCTATTCAAAATAAATTGATTCAATGTTAGCTGAAATTTAGAAAACGGTTGTAGTGAGAATCTGACACGTGGTAATATGACAATTATCATCTTTATATATTTAATGTGTCTTAGGAATGAATATTCAATCATAATTAATTGCTTAAGGATTAATAATCTTGTCATAAAACATGCATTAAATATGTGTACAATATTGTCCATATGATTTCTACATAGAAATTCAAACCACTAGGGTTTTTCATCTCTTTGAAGAAACTCATTTCCATTCTCTAGTCTAACTATTAAGATAAACCAAATTTCAAAATTGATTATCTTTATGGATGACATCTTTAACATTCATAGTATGAGTAATTTACCCAATTCAATATTTGGTAATCCATCATAATGATTATCGGGTTTACTATAATCACTGTAACTCATATTTCTCGACATATAAGTCAAATATCGAGATATCCTTGCGGATCTATGAATGAAAATTCCATCATCATGAGGTCTATCATTTACATGTCTAACCTCATCATGATATTTACTAGTGTGTTTTAGAAGATTATGTATCTTTTAATTTTATTTTTCAAGATAGAAAACTCCCACTTGCCTTTTGTAATATATAGACTATCTATATATACTTAGCGATTAGAACAAAACTACATTGTTCTCTTTTTGGGACATTACAAATACACATTGATAATTCCTGACTATAGTTTGTTAATTAACATATTCATAAGTAGTTTAACAAATTCAGAATCTTCAATTTTAAAACTTAATGTGATTCATCACATTCCATTATGAAATGGTGTTTTATCAATCTTCTAGGTTAGAGTCATATTGAGTATATTTAATCCATACTCAATTTTCTAACCTTGTTACTTTTTAAGAAAGAAGTTATGGTTATCTTGAATCAATCAAATAGAGTTTGATTCTCCTAACTGAACATACCATCAACTTGTGGTATTCATTAGAATTTAATATTGTAAGACAATCTAACAATATATAAGATAAACATATTCCATTTGGCTTACCTATTTACCAACTAAGTCAACTTAATGGTATAATAGACTTTTCAAGCCAATTACATGCTTTATAACACAAGTACCTTTTAACCAAGTCACTTCATATCCATGTTTCAACAAGAAAACATAAATTGTTATAATCCCATTATACGTTATAAATCATTGATCAACTCAATGACTTCTTGTATATGTCTTAATTAAAAAACATAACAAGTTAACGTCTTACTTTATTATAAGTCTTAAAAGACTTTATATTTATGTCTTTACAATGAATCATAAACATGTTTAACTAAAGTAATTATGAACACAACTCTTGATTTCAATAGTAATTTCAAGTTAATTTATTTTACTTCATAATAATGTAGGACTACATTATTTTTCATTTATGTCATTCCAAAATACATAAATAAACAAATTGAAGTAGGATTAGATTACTTCATTTAATTTTATGTCATTCTAATAATACACAAATATTTAATTTGAAGTAGTCTTATATATCATTTTGACACATGTTCTAAATACTTGTCTAATTTAGAAACTGCAAATGTGTCCATGCAAGGTCTGACTTCACATAGAGATTTACTTTGTTGTTTCAATCTCGCAAAGTTCTCACATGACGTAAATTGCAACACCAAGTGTTTCTTGAATTAGATATGTACAAGTTATATTAGAACGTTAGTCTCTTTCTTTGCAGTCAAGAGAATCCGTTAAATCATATACTTATATGTTGTACCTTGCACACAATATAGATTTCTCCAACTTGTGCATGGAACAACATCATGTAGCCGATAAACAACACGACATATGTTTGTTTATGTGACTAATACGATTGTGTCATTGATATTAGCATAACTAGTAGATGTAGAACCACTTCATTGTCTAGTAAGGAAACGTTCATGACTATCCTTGAAAACATAAGTGTCTACAAGTGGAAAGTAATTATCTTAAGACATTCTAGAGATAATCTGGGTTACTACCAAGATGACAAAGCTTGTAACTCCCACTGAATAAGAGATCATTACATTAATTCCTTATTCAAGTGAACACAACACTCCCATTGGATTTGACAACATTGTAAGTGTTTCATTAACCGATGAAAAGAAAATAGTGTATTATTTACTTCCTACACCTTTGAGAAAGTCCATACATAACAATTACAAATGTACTTAAAAGAATATATTCTACTATGTAGATGATGAATTTATCCATCAATGCTATTAACTTGAAAATTTGGGCATGCAATTTCTTTCTTAATAGTTCTACTATTCCAACAATTGTAAGTAGTACTTTTAAATGGTCAAAGCACAACAACTAGATAAAATATGCTAGTTTGTCTTTTACCAATTATACAGTAATTAGTCTAGCTTCTAATTTAATAACTCAGAAATATGCAATTTTCTTAACTATTAAAATTTGCTTACGAGTTATGTATTTATAATTTAGACAATTCTAATTGTCCTATCATACCTTTCTTCATTCATGAAAAGGAATAGGGTTGAATCTCACTCTTTCGCGTGAAAAGAGGACTAGGTTTATTCTTTTAGTAACGTTGACTCTACTAAAACCCTTACATGTGTAGATCAATTTTACCAATACAGGAATAACCTACATTTACGGTTTAATGTTGCATTAATACATTTAAAGAATTAGCAAAATTCAATTTTAGTATTTTCGATAATTAAACTTTTCAAGAAAATAAAATACCCAAGGTAATATTCATATAACCATAGAATTTTCTCGAAAACTAGGATCCAAATTATCATAGGTTCATTACATCGTTGATACGCTAGCAACGAGCATATAATAAGTGTAATCTGTCGAACATTAATTGGCAAACAATTTCCAACTCCTAGATCATTATGGGATTTATATTTTCCAACGCTATTGCAAATATAAACATGTTTCATCCCATCTTATGCCATTGAGTCCAGGTCTCACATCCTACTCAACTTAAGTGTCTAACTTAAAGAACTGCAAATATGTCCATGTAAGGTCTGACTTTACATAGAGATTTACCTCTCCATCACAATCTAGCCAAGTACTTTCATGACGTAAATTGCAACTTCAAGTGTCCCTTTTAATTAGATGGCACATTCTTAATTTAAAAGGGTACTAGTTTTATTTTATGTGGTCAAATCAAATATGTACAAAGATGTCATGCATTCATCTTGTAGCATAAATTTAATAAAAAACTTTTTATTACCAATTCATAAAGATCAAATTATCAAAGTTTTGATTGAGGTATTGGGTTCACCAATCAAGGAATTTAGTGTTAATTATCATCCATTATACCGTACTTTTGCATAAGTGTAAACACTT